>WHVB01000031.1:0-358933 GCA_015178965.1 Russula ochroleuca | reverse complement strand
TCCAATCGGTCCACCCAGTCTCCTTGGTTGAGGGCCCATTCATCTACGGTTGGGCCTTTGATGAACGTCAGTGCTATCGCTACGCGGCGGATCCAGGATTGGAGGCCGGGGACTGTGGCGTTTACGCGGAAGTAGTGTCGTAGTTCGTTTATGAACTGGTCCGCTTTCGCTCGGTCTCCGTCAAACTCCGTGGGGGCGCTCCCCATGAGGCGGGCGTCTTGGTTTGCTGGGGGCATTGGTGGTGCGGCCGGGGGGTTGGGGGCTCCGGGGTTTCCTCCGGGGTTGCCTCCTCCTCCTCCGGGGTTGCCTCCTCCTCCTCCGGGGTTGCCTCCTCCTCCTCCGGGGTTGCTTCCTCCTCCTCCGGGGTTGCTTCCTCCTCCTCCGGGGTTGTTACTTGGTTGTCGCTTCATTGCCGTGTCTAGCTTTTTCTGCACGGAGGCTACTATCTTGGGTTTGGTGGTTGTGGTGGCGGTAGTGGTGGTTGCTGTGGTGGTTGCCATAGCGTGTTCGTGTATCAACGAAGCGAATGGTCGAGTGTCGAAGAGTGGGGAGTTTCTGATGATGGTGTTGGTGTGATCCTCTGTGGGTTCTTCGTCAGTGGTGGGTGAGTTGGGCTGTTGGTCTGTGGAGACGGGGGACGGTGGTCGGGTGTTGTCTTCGGCGTCGGAGTCGGAGTCAAGGGGGATGGGTAGGAATGTTCCTCCTTCGAGTCTGCGTCGGCGTCTTTCCTGTGCGTTTAGCTCGTTGTGGGCTTCGATGTCAGGCCTTCTGGGTCCTCGCGCT
Source organism: Russula ochroleuca (assembly GCA_015178965.1). Lineage (NCBI taxonomy): Eukaryota > Fungi > Basidiomycota > Agaricomycetes > Russulales > Russulaceae > Russula > Russula ochroleuca. The sequence continues at coordinate 358,150 of WHVB01000031.1, read as the reverse complement.
AGTTTGAATTTGTCTCCGTCTTCTTCGAGGTAGACTTGGGTAAGGACTCCTTTCTCGTTATGTATCCAGACGTGGGTTCCGTCTATGCAGTCCTGTGCCTTCTTGGTTGTGTCGGGGTGATATAGTATCGCTATCCCGTCGTATCCGGGAATGACTCCTTTGTCGATCCTACGTAGGTGTGCGTTCTTTGGTGGTTTGTCGTCGTCTCCAAAGTCCGTGAGGTATTCCTTGGGTGGGGCCTCCGTGATGATAAGAAAGTTGAGTCTAATGTCACCGCTGCTTACGCGACGATAACAGATAGACTCGGAGTGGTGGTGACAAGGCTCTTAGCGGCCGCCTTCTGGCTAGTAGCGGAGAATAGATGATATTGCCGTCGTAAGACGGACAGGAGACTCAACTTGGCGACCTAGAGTCACTAGAGAGTCGTACTTATACTACTACAGGGTACAGGGTACAGGGTACGGGGCACAGGGCACGGGGCATGAGGATACGGGGCTGCGAGTCACGTACATAGGGGCTGAGTCACAAGGCGACTCATGTAGTCCATCCACATCAGATGAGGCGTATACGAATAGTACTAGTCCGATCTTACCGCTACTCCGGGTCATCCAACTCCATCGGGTCGTCCGCATGGCTGATATCCCCGTCGATCGAGGGGGGGAAGTCCCAGGGTCGAGGGGACGGTAACAGCGTGGCGTCCCAGCTCCTCATCTACGAGATGTTCAAACAGGACAAAGGCACCACGAACCGACCACCATCTTCGAGATGGAATCGATTTGCGCAGCCCAACCCCACCAACCAACAAACCAGTCGCCCCAACATCAGAGGGTATAACTCCACCAACGCCCCCCGCCACCTGAATAACGCCCCCGTCCCAATGGACGTCGATGCAGACCGGGCACGCGCTAACCGGAACAATAACTGGAGGAACCGAAACCCCCAAGGGAGGACGGTCCAGATGCAAGACGAACAAGGAAACGTCTATCAGGTGAACGTCGCCCAAACCCAACCAACCAACAGAAACCCCCGCGACGCTGACCGAGCCCCCCGCGGCGCCTGCTACGAATGTAACCAAGTCGGACACTTCGCGCGCAACTGCCCCAACCGAAAGAAGAAACCGCGCGTAGCCACGGCGCAATTGGTCGACTGGATGTCAGACACCACGACCACCAACGAGAACCCAGTAGACGAAATAGCCACCAGACTGGCAGCCATGTCCACCGACCAACGGGACCAAGTAGCAGCGCACTTCGGAGGAGGAATAGTAGCAGCCGAGGAAGAGGGTTTTCAGGACGCCTAACCAGTTCGGCCTTGGTTAGGGCATTAAGTACAAGGAGCGTGTATCTATCGAACCGTCGATCAATGACAATTCGCGTATATTTAAACTCCTTGTTCAAGAGGGCCGAAACCTCTGCACTACTAGACTCCGGTGCCACGGAGAACTTCATCAACCCCAACTACGCAAAAGAACTCAAACTGCCAATCGAAGAACTGGCAGAACCTCGCAAGGTGTTCAACGTGGATGGAACACAAAACCGCCACGGACAAATCACCCACTACACCGACCTAGACGTACGAACGGGCGACCAAACGCGCACGATGCGCTTCTTCCTTACCAACCTAGGCGAACAAAAGGTAATCCTAGGCTACCCATGGTTCGCCGCAGTCCAACCGGTCATCGACTGGGCAAAGGGATGGATCGCCTACGAACAACTACCCGTCGTCATCAAAGCCAGAATCAAACGGACGACGACAAAGATCCATACCGCTACGGCGACAGATCGACAAACACTAGCCTCAAAGCTAGCCGAAAAACACGCAGCCCAACCTTCACCAATTCCAAAGGAGTACCGCCGACACTCATTTGTGTTCAGCGAAGCTGAATCAAAGCGATTCCCACCACCACGAGAATGGGATCACGCCATAGAACTGAAACCAGGCCACCCAGAACACATGCCAGGGAAGGTGTACGCCCTGACCCAACCAGAACAAGAGGCACTGGCAACGTTCCTCCAAGAACACCTCGACAAGGGATACATCACCGAGTCCAAAAGCCAATTCGCGGCCCCATTCTTCTTCGTCAAAAAGAAAGACGGAAAGCTGCGACCAGTACAGGACTACCGAAAGCTCAACGAATGGACCCGCCGAAACGCCACACCACTCCCGCTCATCCCAGAACTCATCGCGAGAGTCAGAGGAGCCAGCCTATTCACCAAGTTCGACATTCGCTGGGGATACAACAACATACGAATACGCGATGGAGACCAATGGAAAGCAGCATTCGTCACGAACCACGGCCTCTTCGAACCACAAGTGATGTTCTTCGGGATGACCAACTCCCCAGCCACCTTCCAGACCATGATGAACGCACTATTCAGAGAAGAACTCCGACAAGACTGGCTGTCGATCTACATGGACGACATCCTCATACACACCCGATCAGACCTCCCATACCACCGAACGAGAGTCCACCAAATCCTCGACAAACTACGCAAACACGACCTCTTCCTCAAACCAGAGAAGTGCGTCTTCGAAGCAAAAGAAGTCGAGTTCTTAGGCGTCATCCTGGGTCACAACACCATACGGATGGACCCAGCCAAGGTGCAGGGAGTAGCAGACTGGAAACCCCCACGAACGGTCCGAGACGTCAGAGCCTTCCTGGGATTCACAGGATACTACCGATACTTCATCAAGGATTACTCGAAGATCGCAAGACCACTAATCCATCTTACCAAGAAAGCGACGCCATTTGCATGGGGAGAAGCTCAAATTACAGCCTTCGAGACCCTCAAGAAACATATGTGTCAAAACCCAATCCTACGGCAACCCGATTACACCAAACCATTCTTCCTAGCCACAGACGCGTCCGCGTACGGCGTGGGAGCCGTACTCTTACAGGAGGGAGACAAACACCCCAGAAAAACCTCACCAACCAAACACCCCATAGCTTACTACTCCGCAACATTCACCCCAACCGAGCGCAACTACGACATTTACGAAAGAGAGCTCCTAGCATTAATGAAAGCCCTAGCCCACTGGCGACCCCACCTGGCAGGATCGACGATCCCAGTCACAGTCCTCACCGACCACGCAAACCTAACCTTCTGGAAATCCCCACGCAAGGTAAACCGCCGGGTGGCACGGTGGTTCGCAGAACTCCAGGAGTACCACCTGAAGATCCAACACGTGCCAGGAAAACTCCACACTTCAGCAGACCTCCTCTCCCGACCCCCAGGAGTGGACAGAGGCGAAACGGACAACCAAGACCTAACCCTCCTCCACCCAGATGCCTTTATCAGACTATCCACCACCGAAGACCCCAAAGACGAGTGGTGGGAATTAGAACGACGGATAGGGACGACACAACGGAAGTACCCCGCCGAGATCGCAGGGTGGATCAAACGCCACAAGGCAGCCATGACCCACTCGCACAACGACAACAACCTAAAGCACTGGCGCGTACAAGGCAAAATCGCCGTTCCCCCCGACGACACCCTGAAAAAGGAGATCCTCCACCGATTCCACGACCTGGAAATCAGAGGACACCCAGGACGAGACCCCACCATCACAATCATCCGCCAACACTTCTGGTGGCCAGACATGAACGAATGGATCGCGCAATACGTAAGAGGGTGCGCCAAATGCCAACAAGGCAAGAACCTTACAAAACGAACGAAGGTCCCCCTCTACCGCATCCCCACACCGACCAACGCACTCCCGTTCCAGATCGTAGCAATGGACCTGATCACCCAACTCCCGACCAGCAAGGGGTACGACGCCATTCTCACGATAGTAGACCACGGATGCACGAGAGCGGCCGTATTCCTCCCCTGCAAGACAACAATCACCGGACAAGAAGTGGCCAAGCTATACTACGACAACGTCTACCGATGGTTCGGCCTGCCCGATAAGGTCATATCCGACAGAGACCCCCGATTCACATCCTTCTTCGCGAAGGCACTCGCCCAACAACTGGGGATCAAACAAAACGTGTCCTCAGCGTTCCACCCCCAGACAGACGGACTATCGGAACGAACAAATCAGTGGATAGAACAATATCTCCGCCTGACCACCAACAGCGCCCAGACTGACTGGAGCGACTGGCTGGGAATAGCCACCACGGTGCACAACAATCACAGGAACGCCACCATCAACATCGCCCCATCAGAAGCACTCCTCGGCTATACGCCTCGCCTACACCCTACGGACCCCCCTCCATCACTAAACCAACACGTGGAGGACAGGAAACAAATCGCCCTCGAAAGGCGTGCACAAGCGATCGAAGCCATCAACCGCACCGCCCATCAAACGCCACCACCCCAGTTCAACGTGGATCAAGAGGTCTGGCTAGAGGCCAAAAACCTCCGACTACCCTACCAGACCCCCAAACTAGCCCCTAAGCGACACGGCCCTTTCCGCATCAGTAAACAGGTGTCACCGTGTTAAGCCCGCAGCGGGGCTTCGTGCACACCTGACGGTTTAGGAAAGTGTGCGGTCCGAAGCGTGCCGGAGCACGTGTTCAGACTCCTGAGATGCGCGTTGATTGGTATAGCCCAATCACTAAGCTTCGAAGGCAAAGGTCCGCCTTTAAGGACCCTTTAAGAGTAGAGGGAAGAGTAGAGAGGGACCGCGCAGTAGACAGGAGTATACAAGAGGCTGCGATTGCAAAGCAAAGTCGAGCTTAAGGCTCAACTGTTCGTACTGGGTCGTATATATACAGGGTCGAACCTAGTATGACTAATAGTCTTTAGAACCGGTTGCTAAGCCGGTTTGTAAGGGATCAGTCATGCATCCTATCGTACAGTAAGCATGATGCGCTTGTGAGTCATCCATCAGTCAGTCATCAGTCAGCGGTACAGTAAGAGTCTCAGTCATCCAGTCCAGTCGATGAGCCACGCGTGTATCGTACAGGAGTCATGGGATCACGTGATCCCAGCCAGTCCGTCGGTCCGTAAAACACCTCACCTCTCGCCGTACCAGAGGCGGAGCTTATCACCACCCTCCCCTCAAAGGAGCGCTTCCACGCGCTTAGTCCGATCCCTCGTTGTCACCGGGGACGTAGTCGTAGGGAGGCGAAGGGGAGCGAGGGGCATAAGAAGGGCCCGCGTTTTCGAACTCGTCTAGAACGACTTGGGTAATCGCCTGACGCATGGCGATTCCCGCGCTACTGAGTTCCCCTTTACAGAGGTCGTCACAGCCTGCGTTCACGTGGTCATATTCGATCTCGCGTTCCTCCAAGGTGAGGTAGCGAGCATGGCGTTGTCGGGTGAGGTAGTGGCCATTCGCATGGCGGCGGCGGCCTCCATAAGGGCATGTGACCGGCATTTGGTTATTGAAGAAGCGGTGGTGGCGGGGGACTCGGCACCAGCCCGATGTGGAGATGGAGCAGAGGTGATGGGGCGTTTCGCAGTGGGTAGAGAGGTGGTCGTACCACGGGCAATAGGAGCAGCGCTTGCGCTCCTCGAACTCTTCCCGGGCCAAAGCGTCGTCGGTGGCGTTTTCGCTGTTCCAGGATACTCGGCTGCCGGCGCCTCCTCTCAACCTGGAGTCGGGCCTGGTCACCCTGCGGTAGGGCTCGACATCTTGTCTGTCTCGTCGATGTCGCCGTGCCAGTTCCCCCCTCTCGTGATCTTCATCCACCAGCTCCAGAAGTCGTCCTCGCGCATTGGCCCGGATGAGCCTTTGGCGTACCGCCTTAGTTCGGCCGACGTGGGCGAGTTGGTGGATCCCGAACTCGGCTCTCCTCTTTTGTGTGTAGGCTTCGAGGGCCTGGATTTCCTTGAGGCAGAAGGCCAACTTGCGCCTATCGGCCTCGAGGTTGCGGAGACGGATGATGTCTGCCTTTACCCCATAATCTCCCAGGTCTTCTATCGCCCTCTCCATCGGTCCTCCCATCATCCTTTCCTCTGTCAGTAAGGTGAAGTGTCTGTCATCACGATAGTCGGCAGGTGCTGCCCAAGACGCAGGGGCGGCTTCCAGAAGGTCTGCATACACGGGTCGTCCCGCTCCCATAGTCCCATAGATGGTGGGCTCCCCCGTAACGGTGTCGACGCGGAAGCGTATGAACCTAGCATCCACCTTTACCCCGGGTTCTGCCTCGGTTGCTGGGATTTTGATGGAGGTGCGATGGATTTCCGGCTGGAACCTTATCCAGTCATCCCCCGGGTGTGTTTGTACGAGGTCGTCCACGTCGACCTCGATGGTGTAATGTGACGGGAAGCTGTGCATTGACGTGGCCGGGGAAGAGCTTGGTGTCGTACTGGACATTGAGGACAGTGGAGTGGCGGCGCGGTGGACCTCATTAGTCTCTGGGTCCAATACCAAAGGGTGGTCAGCCTCCTCCTGTCGCTCTAGCATGAGCTGTGCTGCTGCCAAGCCGGTCGGGGAGTAGAAGAGTCGGTCCCTTGCGAAACTACTTAGACCGCGGACGAGGTTTCGCGGGTCTTCAGGGTTGCTCTGGGGGAGTGTGTCGGTGCGTGGGGGAATAGGGAGTGGTTCGGGGCTGGGGACTCGACTGGGTCCGTGAACGCTATATAGTGATGGCGATAGTCGTAGATACTCTTCCAGCTCGAAGCTGGGGGGTGCGTCGGTTGGTGGTGCGTAGTCTGGTTCTTCGGGGAAGGCTGGCGGCGGTTCTGTGGTAGGGTGGAGGGAGGCTTCCAATATCGCCACTTCTTCAGTGTCGACCGCCAACATGGCGTTGCGGGTGGCGGGAGAGGGAGAGCTGTATTGTGAGGACATCAGGGATAGGTTTTCAAACCGGGAGCACAGTGTAGTGATGTCGGGGAGCGGTGAGGATCCCATCGTTGATCCCTGATGGTTTATAACCATTCTCCGGATGGCCTTGGGGTTCTTATCGTGGAACTCTTTCACCTTAACGGAGGCGTTGTTTAGGTTCCGTTTTGGTTCCCAAGAGTCATGGGCTTCGGAGAACCCTTTCCACCGAACGAGGTATTGTAACGTCCTTGCCTTTCCTGTTCGCCTTGAGGCTAACACGTTGTCTACTTCCCACTCCTCGTGTCCTTCGATCAGGTCAGGGGGTGTCTCTAGGAAGTTGGGTCCGTGTAATTCCGTTTCCTTATACGGATGGAGGACAGCCGCGTGGAATGCGTTGTGGATCCTCCATGCGGCTGGGAGGTCCAATCTATACGTTACGGCGCTGAGCACTTCTGTTATCTTGAAGGGTCCAAAGCGTTTGGCCCTTAATTTCATCGTGGGGTGTGTCGTTCGCAGGTGGGTCCCTTCCAGCCAGACCTTCTGATCCACGCGATACCTTTGGAAATGTGGGTTTTTGGTCCAAAGGGACTGCGCCTTGCTGATGGCTTCTTGGGCGCTGTTCCTGGCTTCTAGAAGTTGGGACTTTCTTTCCTCGATTGCCGGTACATTCCCGACACGCGTGGGTTGATGGGTGCGGGGAATGAATCCCATCCATAATTCGTACGGGGGTTTCTTTGTGGTCGAGGAAGGACGGGAATTGATCATGTACTGGGCGACCTTGAGCCAGTCTGCCCAGTTATCCTGTTGGTGGTTGCAAAAGATCCTCAGTATTGTCTCCACCGTCTGGTTCGTTCGTTCGGATTGTCCGTCTGTTTGAGGGTGATAGGCGGAGCTCATGTTTTGTTTGATATCTAGCTGGGCGCAGAGTTCCTTGAAAAACTGCGAGGTGAACCGCGTGTCCCTGTCTGATATGATCCTTTTGGGGATGCCTGTGTAGGGGAACGCGTGATCTCTGAAGAGTCTTGCGACCTCTTCGCTTCCCATGTCTTCTCGGCACGGAATCAGAATTACGGCTTTCGTGCAGTCGTGATCGGTGATGGTGAGGATTGTATCACAGCCGCGTGAGTCGGGTAATTTCGTAATGAAATCGACTGTGATAGTGGCGAAGGGCGTTGTATCTTCACCAGGACCGATCGGCGCAATAGGGGGCACGTTGCGGTGGGTAATTGTTTTCACCGCCTGACAGGTGGCGCATCCTTTGACGTATTCTTCTACATCCATATGGATCGTGGGCCACCAATAGTCTCGTTTCAGCATCAGGTAGGTTTTCCAGATTCCGGGATGTCCCGACGTCGGAGTGTTGTGATACTCTTGAAGGAACGTGCGTCGGAGTTGCACATCTTCAGGGACTACTAGTGATCCCGCCTTCCACCAAACCTTCCATTCGTCTTGGTAGATGCCGTGCTTCTTTTTCCAAGTTCGGCATAATTCTTCGTTGGTCTTTTGCAACTGGTGAACTTGTTGCTCCAGGATAGAGATTTCGATGGCTCGGGCGAATAGTTCATTGGGAAGGGCTGTGGTCTCCTCATTGTCCGTCGATCCGTCATCATGGTCTGGACGTCGAGACAGGGGATCTGCTTGATTCCTCTTTCCGGGTAGGTGAACCAGTTCGAAATCGAAGTCTGCTAGAAACGCGATGTAGCGGGCGACGCGTCTGTTCAATTTTTGGGGGTGTCGATAGTAGCGAAGGTTGTCGTGGTCGGTGTAAATTGTCAGTTTATGGGGTGATCCCATTACGAGGTGTCGGACGCGTTTAAGACCTTCGATGATGGCTAGGAATTCTCGATCTCCAATAGAATAATTCCTTTCTGCTGCATTTAGCGCTTTCGAGTGGTAGGCCACCGCTCGTCGTTTGTTGTTGTCATCTCTCTGGTATAGGATGCTGCCAAGTGCGAAGGCTGAGGCATCTACTTCGAGTTCGTATGGTTTTGCTGGGTTTGGGTGCCAAAGCACTGGTTCGGTGGTTACTCGCGTGATGAGTTCGTCCAGCGCGTTTGTGCATTTCTCGGTCCAGATGAAGGGGGTTCCTTTCTTTGTGAGGTCATGTAGGGGTCGGGCTATCGACGCAAACCCTTGGATGAAGGGTCTTTGGTAGCCTAGCACGCCTAGGGTCTTTCTAACTTCTTCTACCGTTTTGAGTGTCCTGGGCCATTCCGATATTCCTTTTACCTTGGCGGGGTCGATGCGAACTCTTCCTCCTCCTACGAGCCATCCGAGGATTTCCATTTCGTCCTTTTCGAATTGGCATTTCTTCGGTTTCAGGAAGTACGAGCATTCTTCCATTTTGTCGAGGAAATCGTGGACGATCTGTTTGTGTAGTCGGCGTCCTTCGTCATCGTTGGCCGTGGCTATCCACCAATCGTCCATATAATTCCCTAGGTTCTCGGGGTACTTCTGGAGGAGGGGGCGGAAATCTCGGTGCATCGTTCGTTGAAAGAAAGGGGGTGCGTTGGTGAGGCCGAAGTACATCACTCGAGGGACGTAAGTGCCTTGGGGTGTTTTAAATGCTGCCTTTTCTTGATCTTCTTCGGCGATGCGGATATTGTTGTAACCCCAGCGGATGTCGAACTTCGAGAACAACAATTTGCCATGCAGTCTTTCTAACGCAGACTGGATATTGGGTAGCGGGTTGTTGTCTCGGACGGTGTACTTGTTTAGTTGGCGGTAGTCCATGATGATCCTCTTTTCTGAACTGTCCTTTTTGTTGATGAAGTAGACTGGTGCCGTGTAGGGCGATGGTCCTTCATAGATTCGTCCCAGTTCTTCTTCTTCGAGGATCCACCTCTGTAGGAGTTCGCGTTCGTCTTTTGATAGGGGGTATACCTTGCAATTTAACTCCTTGGGTGCGTCAGGAGTTAACTTGATTGTCATGTCTTCCGATCTTGCTGGAGGGAAGCGCCGTGCTTCCTCTTCAGAGAATACCTTTAGGTGTCTTCGGTATTCTTTTGGGACGGTGTCAATAGTGAGGTGGATTTTATCTTTATCCGCCTTTTGGGCCCATTCTTGTGCGATATTGGTCCTCCGCACGTAGATCGCCTCGTCTTCCTTGGGTGTTCCTAGTTGTTTGATCGCTTCTCGTTGCATAAAGAAGATGCGTTTGGCGCTATACATGTATCGGCTGCTTTGGAGTTGTACTGGTTCTCCAGAGATCTTCCCTGTCTTCCAATTGATCTTCGGATTGAAGTCATATAGGAAGGGGTATCCCAGGATTATGCGGTCCTTTCCTAGGCTCGTGATGTAGAATCGTTGCAGGGTATGCTTGTCTCCTTTGACGATGCGGAGCCAGCAGTAGTGGGTGATTTTTCCCTGTTTATTCTCTGTTCCGTCGACGTTGTGGACGGTTACTGGCCGGGCCAGTTCCTTGCGTCCGATTCCGAGTCGTTTCCATGTGTCTTCATCGATGAAGTTGTCAGTAGCACCGCTATCTATAAGAGCGGATTCGTCGGCCTTGGATTGCGAGGTTCGAAAGGAAATGTTCATATTCAGAGTTGAGAGTTTCCTAATGTACATCGTATCTTGCAATCCCGTTGCTCTAAGCCAGACCGTCGGCTTTGAGCTCCCTAAAAATCCGCCTTAGCCGATAGTTCCTCGTAGAGGTTCTCTCGGTCTTCGATGGTCATTCCCCTGATGTATTGGAGTACGTCCTTTTTGGTATAAGAGGGAGGTGCGGTGGTCGAGGTCTCTGCTTCACTGTGCTGTTCCTCCTCTTCGTCTTCGTTGATTACTGCGGCTCGTACCTTGGGCTTTTCTTTGGTGTACTGCCCTTGGGAGCTGCGAGGTCGATCGGGGGTCTTTCCCTTGCCTTTGTCAGGGCAGGCTCGGGACATGTGTCCCAATTTGCGGCAACGGAAGCATCTTCCTTCCTTCATTAGTTTGGTGCGTTCTTCATCTGTCAACTTTCCGGTGGTACGGATGGCGTCGATGTCCATTGCGTTCGGATCCTTTGGTCGTCTTGGCGGGGCAGGCTTTTGGTAGCTGCGCATCCTGTTGGCTCGGGTGGAGATGTGGCCAGGTCCTCCTTTGGGCCCGATGTTGTCGTTCAGGTCTTGCCATCTTTGGACCGTTTTTCGGGTTGCATCGTACCATTCTTCCATGGTTGCCGGTAGAGTTTCCCGTTGACGGATGACGCGATGGAGTCCGACCGGTAGGATATCTTGGAACAATTTAATTGTTCCTTCTGCGTCCGGTCCCCATCCTGCTTCGCGGATGAGGCGTTTGAAGAGTGTGATAGAGGAGTCGACTTTATCCACATCCAATTCCATTTTTGTGAGCCGAGAGTATGCATCTTGCTTCTTGGTAGAGTCGGTGTAGGCGTCTCTGAACGCTCTGGCGAACCATTCCCAGAGGGTTGGGTCGTTTTCTGCGTGTGTGGGGGGGTCTCCTGTGGTTGGGTTTCCTTCTACCTTGATAGATAGTTGGTCCGCCATATCATAGGCCCAGTCGTCGACCAATGGTCCTTTGATAAAGGTGAGTGCATAAGCGACTTGTTCCGCTTTGTTTGTGAAGGTGGAGTTGTGTCGGTTAAGGAAGCGATATGCTCCGAACTGTTGCATAAAGCGTTCCGCATCCTTTCTGTCTCCTTGGAAGATCTGGGGGATCATTCCTTTGAGAGCTTCGCTACGGGGTGGCGCGGCTGCTGCTTGTCCTGCAGCTGCTTGTCCTGCTGCTGGTGGGCCTCCACCGCCTCCGCCGCCTCCACCTCCTCCACCGCCTCCGCCGCCTGGTTGTCCTCCGGCGGGCGGTTGTCCTCCGGCGGGTGGTTGTCCTCCCGGTTGTTGGGGTTGTCCTCCTGCTGGTTGTTGGGCCGGTGCTGGTCCGACCACTTGTGCTGGTTGTACATGGGCTACGGCTATTGCTGCCATTGCTGCTGTGAGTCGTTCGATGACCGGTGCGTGAGCTTGGTCGGTTGTCGGGATATCTGGGTCTGAGGGTGGCGAAGTAGTTTTTACTTCGGTTGCCTCGTCGCTTCCTTGTGTGACTTCTGTGTGGACTCGTTCGAGATCTGGGGCGAGTAGGAACGGTTGGCTTTTAGTTCCTAGTCCTGATTCGTGAGGATCTTTGATTTCGTCGTCTCTGCTAACTTCGTAGCACTCGTCGATGGTCCAACTGATTCGGTACCAGGTTCCGTTGATGTATTCAACAGGGTATGTGTACAACCCTTCTTTGAGGTGATATGCTGATCGTCCCTCGGTCTTTGATTCTTGCCAGAAGGCTTTTCCCTGTATTTCTGTAGGGAGTTCGTCGGTGGTTCTATTTCTGAACCGGATGTCGGGGCTCTTTGAGAGCTTTCGTCTTCTTCCAAGGTCGAGTAGTATGTCAGCCAGGTTGGCTAAGAGAAGCTCGACTTGTGTTAAGCCCGCAGCGGGGCTTCGTGCACACCTGACGGTTTAGGAAAGTGTGCGGTCCGAAGCGTGCCGGAGCACGTGTTCAGACTCCTGAGATGCGCGTTGATTGGTATAGCCCAATCACTAAGCTTCGAAGGCAAAGGTCCGCCTTTAAGGACCCTTTAAGAGTAGAGGGAAGAGTAGAGAGGGACCGCGCAGTAGACAGGAGTATACAAGAGGCTGCGATTGCAAAGCAAAGTCGAGCTTAAGGCTCAACTGTTCGTACTGGGTCGTATATATACAGGGTCGAACCTAGTATGACTAATAGTCTTTAGAACCGGTTGCTAAGCCGGTTTGTAAGGGATCAGTCATGCATCCTATCGTACAGTAAGCATGATGCGCTTGTGAGTCATCCATCAGTCAGTCATCAGTCAGCGGTACAGTAAGAGTCTCAGTCATCCAGTCCAGTCGATGAGCCACGCGTGTATCGTACAGGAGTCATGGGATCACGTGATCCCAGCCAGTCCGTCGGTCCGTAAAACACCTCACCTCTCGCCGTACCAGAGGCGGAGCTTATCACACCGGTGGCGTATCAGCTCCAGCTACCCAACGCCTGGAAGATCCACAACGTGTTCCACGCCAGCCTCCTTACCCCTTATCACGAGACCCCGCAGCATGGCCCCAATTACATCAAACCACCCCCCGAACTGATCGAGGGTGAACACGAGTACGAAGTCGAGGCCATCGTTAATCACCGCCTCCACGGGAAACGGAAGAGCCTGCAATACCTCCTCAAGTGGAAGGGATATCCAGACGCAGACAACACGTGGGAACCGGCCCCCCAAGTACACGCCCCCGCACTGATCGAAGAGTACCACCAGAGGCGCCCGCTCGAACAACCACATAAAAGGACGGGCCTGAGGACTCGAAGCACCATCCTCTCCCCACACTCCCAGCTGCTATGTCCCACCAGACTATCCACCTCTCTCCCGTCGAAGATGCCAACTACGCCCCCGCCTCGCCCACCGACTCCTATGCCTCCACCGAGGCCCTCTTCATCCCTGCCCCAGGAACCCCCTACCAGACGACCGGTTCCAATGGAGCCCTTCCTCTTGTTGAGGACCCCGCGCCCACTAACTCAGCACGGGTGCTTGCAGTGGACCTCGCCGTCGGCGCTACGCAGCCAGCCATACCCCTATCACCCCAAGCCGTTAGCGCTATCGTCGAAGGACAAGCCGACGCCCTCACGGCTCCAGTTCTCCTCCGCATGGTCCGCGGTCTCATCATCACCGCCAAGCGCACCGAGGACCGGATGGAAGCCGTTAGGTTTACGGCCGAAGAGCAAGCCGCGGAACTGGAGCAGAGCCGGGATCAACGCGACATCCTCGCCCTCGGCGCCAGGGCCCTCCAGCTCGACTGCGAAGCCAAGACCGAATCCCTCCGCCTCGCCGACCTCACCATCCGCCGCCTGGCCAGCCAGCCCGCAAGGGCGGACACTCCGCAGGGTATTCAGTCTGAACCCCCTGCCGGCTTTGTCGAGAATAACGGCCAACTCCATTACTTCTCCATCCCCCTCCAAGGCGGTAGCAACGACCGCCGCATCGCCCCCTACATCCAGCTTCTCGACGGCCCCGTTCCCCGCGCCGCTGGTACCCTGGGAGGCCCTGACGACCCTGTCTTTACTACAGAGGTCTACGCCCAGCCCAACTCCAACGTCGGTGTCGCCAATCCGCCGGTACCCAAGTGGCTACTCCGTGCCATCGATGGAGACTCCGAGATCTTCGATGCCTTCGCATTGGAGGTCCAAGATACGACCCAGGACTGGGGTCTCTACACGGAGATCTGCCGCTACCACCACGTCGACGTCGAGCTCACTAACATCGCCTCCCGCCTCCGCGCCCTCGAAGCTGAAGAGGCCGAAACCCGCAACGTCCTCGCCAACTGCCGCCGCCGCCTCCGCGCCGCCAACGCCGGAGAAACCCTTGCCCACCTTGCCGGCAACGATGCCGACCGCCACGACCAACGTCACGGGGCGGGGATCATCCGCTACGCGACGCGTGGTCGCGCTCGCATCTAACCGGAGGGTGATGTTACCGTCCCCTCGACCCTGGGACTTCCCCCCCTCGATCGACGGGGATATCAGCCATGCGGACGACCCGATGGAGTTGGATGACCCGGAGTAGCGGTAAGATCGGACTAGTACTATTCGTATACGCCTCACCTGATGTGGATGGACTACATGAGTCGCCTTGTGACTCAGCCCCTATGTACGTGACCCGCAGCCCCGTATCCTCATGCCCCGTGCCCTGTGCCCCGTACCCTGTACCCTGTACCCTGTAGTAGTATAAGTACGACTCTCTAGTGACTCTAGGTCGCTAAGTTGAGTCTCCTGTCCGTCTTACGACGGCAATATCATCTATTCTCCACTACTAGCCAGAAGGCGGCCGCTAAGAGCCTTGTCACCACCACTCCGAGTCTATCTGTTATCGTCGCGTAAGCAGCGGTGACAGGCATACTTGGAATGTGGTGAGGGCAAACCAGCAAGCCCTGTGGTAGCCATGGGTGGTAGAACTGAGGGTACTGGGGCGGGTGCAAGAGGGGCGACTAGAGGTGGAGTGACTGGAGCAGGTGCGACTGGCGTGGGGGCAACGGGAGCCGGGGCGATGGGAGGTGAAACAACCAGGGCAGGGACGACTGGCGCGGGGACGACAGGAGGTGGGATGACTAGGGCAGGGGCGACTGATGCGATGGTGGATGGAGCTAGGGCAGGAGTGGAAGGGGAGGGGAGGGGCGAATGAAGGGGCTGCGGGCAAAGGAGAAACGGTGGCGGATGATGAGGGAACGGCAGCGTCACGGCAGACGAGGAAACGGCAGTGGGCGAAGAGGAAATGGCGGCAAACAATACGGCGGCGGACGATACGGCGGTGGACGAAGAGGAAACAGCAGTGGACGATGGAGAAACGGCGGCGGGCGATGGAGAATGGCGGACGGGGAGAAACAACGGTGTTGCTGAGCTGGCGGATGATGTGGAGAGGCGTTCCACCGGATCGTGAGCAGGCCCAAGACAAAAGGAAAAGGGGATGAAATGGAAGTGAAAGGACGACGAGGATGCAACTAGTGAGATATCACAGTTGCTGCCGAGGAGGCAAGGGGTCTGTAGGTGGGCTCCAGGTGAAGGTGAATTGATTCCTGTGAGGGGTGATCGACTCGGTGCTGCGAGATTTGAGAGGGTCGTCCAAGGGGGATGAGGGGAAGGATAAGATAAGGGAAAGAGAAAGAGAACGAAAGCGATGTGGACAGCTGTTCCACCGGATCGCGATCGGAGTAAGAGTAAGCACAGGGTTTCGCACTCGTTAGTACTGAAGGTAATCTGCTCGCAACTCACTTCACTAAAGATTGAGGGGAAATGTAGCTAGGCTTATATACATGCCATGTACCTATGACTACAAACCTAGGCTGTAAGAAGGTCATAACATGAGTCCAAGAGGGGATAACTGGATAAGCTGGGGACAGATGGGAATGGAGGAAGCGGCGACCTAAGGTCCAAAGGTACAGTAAATAAAGGGGGTTGGCCGCATCGGGATAACGGACGTCCGAAGCGTTCGTTCCGTTCCGTTCCGCGCGCAGCGCGAAAGGGTACCTTACACCAGTACACAAATCTATAGCTATGTTGCCTTCATTCTATGACTCGAAATGTGATCAGATAAAGGAGACCAAATCAAAATGATGCCAAGAAACAATGAGCACAAAGGAAACTAGCACAAGGTAAGTAGACAACACAGAACACTGCTAGGATGAAATTTTGAGAGCAGAGGGCACTCATCAATTATCGAACTCTGAGGCCCCGGGCCAATGCATCAAGTCTCTATCCCATGGCAGAATGGTGGAAACAGTTATAGGCTGACCAGAGAGCTGTCATGCAGCAATGAACTCCTCAATGCCTTCCAGGACAGGTTCCCCTGGCCGGATCCCAGGTGCCTCCAAGGATATATTTTGCACGATGGGCAACACTTCCATCATACTTCCCCCAACGAGCTCTTGCAGGGCAGGACCAATATGTGGCACGATGTCCTTGGATAGGCAGAGATTCTTCACACCGGTAAACAGGTGTAATAGTTCTAGCCACAGTATATTCTCAACATGGTCTTCCCAATCTGGTTGTAGGTCCATGTTCCTGTAGATGTAGAGGTCCTCTGAGGTGGAAAGAGGCAAGTGCAAGGTACAGAACCACTTCAGGGATGAAACTTGCCGATTCAACTCTCTGCATGGGATTTTCACTTTGAGTTCTTTGTGGCCGGATGTCTGTGAGGAGAGGTTGACCCCAGCGCAGTCAACCTGAAAGGCAACATAGGCTTTTTCAAGCGCTTCCAACATTGGTGTGCGACTGATGAATTGGGTGAATTGTGGTGTGTCGACAGTGTCGAGTGCGTTTTGATTGAAAAAGATTATCTCTAAATCATTGAGTCGAGGGGCATCGATGCGGGCCACGAGGTTGTCTAAGTATTCGGTGCCCCCTTCTAACGCCAGTGTGTTGAGAACGGGGAGGAGAGAGCGTGTTGGGGGTGGATGTCGGATTGCCTGGTCAGGGGAGGATTGAAATATAAGAATAAGTGATCTGAGGCTGGTCAATGTGGAGAGGGCAGCGATCAACGCCTCGGGTGAGGTGTATCCGGAATGGGGAATCTTAGAAAGTCGGAGGTCGACAAGGTGAGTGGCAGATAAGAGTAGTTTCGGTAAACCCGGAAATGGAATGCCATGCAAATTGAGTATTCGCAGGCGTGGGGCGGATCCACCCAAGAACGAATCGGGAAGGCCTCTTGCCGTTACAAGATACGAGCCAAGGACCAGTTCCGTTAGCTCCGGGAATGGCTCCTGCATTGTTGCCATTGCTTTCCCCAATGGTAAATCAACACCATGGAGATTGATTTGACATACGCGATCCCTGCGCTTGAGTATCGTAATAAGGTTGTCGTTAGGGTCCGTTAGGAAGATTCTGCCCCGAATGACGAGAGGCAAGGGTGGCCAGACATCCAGCTTGTCCCTTACAGGTGTTCCGGGTTTGCAAACAAGTCGCAGATTCAGCCGACGCGGTGATCCAAAAACAACGCTTCGCCATCGTTGACAGACGTGCACCAGTGGTTGCCACGCCTCTACGTCTTCTTTTTCAAATGCATCTTCGTCCACGCAGAAATCAAATATTTCTAGTAGGACTTCATCAGGGAGCTCGTCGATTGATGTCACTTGGCCTACATCGCATCGAGTCAATCAGAAGTCGTTGCGTGATGTTGCACAAAGGACGTACATCGACATGTGTTAGTTAATTCCGGGTGGGTAGGACATGATGGTGTGACTGGCATTGGTGGGCGATCGGTGCTGGAGTATGGTGGGGAGACCTGACGACAGGCACACATTTGAGCGGTGCTATTTGTGATTTTGTTAGTTGATAAATGCAGTGGATGAACTTCCCTTGACATACGGCTGAGAACTCGTCGACAGGTGTTCGGTTGAGGTTGATGTACGTAAGCAGGGCGTCCGTACGTAGCGCCAGACACTAGCATGCGATCTGCGAACTGGGCCTCTGGCCCGTTCCCTTATCCAGCAACCATCTGTCTTCGAAGCCCAACATCCAATCATATCCAATACTCACCCCGACATGAATCTGTCAACTACCCCTTCCATTCGATCCACCGAAAGAATTGGCCAAGTTGCAACAAGTGTCGAGTCCCATCGGCGGAGGTACGCTTCCTACTCCCGTTTAATTGGCTTGTGAGTAAACATGCCCCATGGGTAACAGTCCAGATACTGCATCGATCCGCATCCTCGATGATGATTCCCTTCTCCACGTATTCTATTTCTATCGGCCATTTCTTCTAGGCGAAGACCAGAGTGACGACACCCGAATCTTTGGGGGTGAGGGGGAATGGGCCCTCGGGCGTTGGTGGTATACCCTTGCGCATGTTTGTCAAAGATGGAGAAACGTCATACTCGGGTCAGCATCCTACCTGGGTCTTTCCCTTGTCTGTACAAAAGGCACGCCCGTTGCAGACATGCTGGCGCATTCACCTCCCCTTCCACTCCTCATCGATCACTACTTCGATTCCCACAACATCAGCGCAGAAGATGAAGAGGGCATAATCCTCGCTCTCAAACAGCGTGATCGCGTCCGTCGCGTCCGCCTTATGATGCCTCCTACGAATCTTCAGAACCTCTTCGCGGTCATGGATGAGGAATATCCGATCCTGGAATACCTGGTTATCTGGAATTGGATGGATGAAGACTGGACGTCCCTGACGCCTCCAGAAACACTCCAGATACCACATCTACGCCACCTCACGCTCGTTGGCTTTGCCCTTCCGATGAGATCTCGATTGCTCACGACTGCTACGGGCCTTGTCACTCTCTGTCTTTTCATGTACGACCCATCCACCTACTTCCATCCAAATACCCTGCTCCACTGGCTTTCATCTATGCCCCAGCTGAAGGTGGTCGCGATCCTCTTTCTATTCGCTGTTCCCAACTGTGACGTCGAGATGCAACTCACGCAAGCGCCAATTACGATACCCGTCACACTCCCTAACCTTCAGTTTTTCCTTTTTCAAGGTGTTAGCATTTACTTGGAAGCGCTCGTTCATCGAATCACCACCCCTCGCCTCGAGAACGTCTATATTTGCTTCTTCAACCAACTCACATTTTCCGTCCCACGACTCCGGCAGTTTATGAGCACGGCAGAGAACCTCAGGTTCGCGATTGCCAAATTTGTGTTCTCTAAGGAGGGAGTTATTGTGGAGGTGCTACCCCACGTGAACGCCAAGTGGGCCCTTCAAATAAAAATCGACTGCTTGCACCTCGACTGGCAGGTATCCTCCGCGGCACAAATATCCAATTCGCTGATCGAAATGTTCTCTGCGGTGGAGCATCTCATCCTCGAACACGAGGTACATAGTTTATCATCCGAAGAGCACGACGAGGTCGACCTCTCAGCGTGGCGCAACCTTTTCCGGTCATTTGGCAATGCGAAGACCCTTTGGATCGACAATGGGCTCGTCGAGCAAATCTCTCGCTGTCTGGGATCGGACGACGATGGGGAGTACCCTTTAGAAGAGCTGTTACCCGAGATGCAGGAGCTGATGTATTCTGGGAGTGGCGACCGTGACTCTGGTGATGCATTTACTTCGTTCATCGATGCTCGCCAGAACGCAGGGCGCCCCATAACCCTGGTCCATCATGGCCCAAGCCTGAACCCTAGCCCAATCCCGAGCCCGAGCCCAGACCCAAACTCTTCTGCGTCATCCTCTTCGATCACACCGGCAAGCAGCGAGGCAGGGAGCGCCCTTGGTGCTTAACCCGGCTCACAAATGCGAACCTCGCCGGCCAGCGAGCTGGTTATCTATCTCCCGCATTAACACCCCTCTACCCTGCCGGCTTTCATCTCCACGGCCAGGGCCGTCGAGGATTTCGCGACTCCGAACATGCGTTGGATATATCTCTGGAATGGTTACCATGTCTCGTACATCATGGAGGCGACGTAGGTGGCTTTCCTCAGTACGCCTGCCGTCTTCGTGTAAATCATACTGTACATAATATTCCCACATTATCCAGCAATAGAATTGTATTCTTACATACACAAAATCAGAATGTCATCGTGCTTCGGAGACAGAATACTGACTTAGGTGCACGCGTACGTCTCACGGTCATCGTACCGTACGGTATAGTTACGGTTATGATCCGGGAAACCCCACACAGGCGGACAAGGGAGAGAGGTATTCGTATATGACTACATATACATGTCGATGCGGTGTCGTACACAGTATCCGGCAAAATATCTTGTAGTTTTCACTTATAGACTCAATCACCGAAAGGCGCCTCATCATGGAACGGAACGGGTCCAGAGGAGAGGTCACCCGGGTCAATCGTTATTGCGCCTCCGACTCCAAATGTACACCTAAGAGTGGAATGCTCCATCACACCACAATGTACTGCGTGAGGTATTTGAAGGTCTGTCATGTTGACGATTTTGTGAAAGTCGAGGTGATGAATTACTACGGATACTTTGTACCTATTTATCGAACTCATACTGTGGTTATAATCAAAGTAAAACGGTGTGGAAACTACAATAAAGATGTCTCAGAAATGAAACAAGGGGCGGAAGTCCAACTTGAAGGATGATAAAGAACGGTGCCAATCACCCGTGATGGGAACCCAACCGTAAAAAGAAAACGCAGAGAACGGAGATGGGAAGTAGGATGTTCGTGATGGCGACGAAAGTATGGAGCTGGTCTAGATCCTCGAAGGTACTGTCCATGTGAGCTGGGAATGGCGCTATGGTCTCCGTTACCGGAGGTGATGATCATTGGAATGATGAGAATAGATGCCGAAAACAAGAGTGGGAACCAGAAAGAGTTGGAGACTAAACACACCCCGTGGCCGCAAACGGGGTAAAACAACGATAGGCCTGACTACGTCGCGGAGCTCGTTGCGCACCGAAACGAATAATCATTATGATGGGTGATCAGTATTGATGAAGGCCACGGGACGGCCCACAGTCTGGCGCGTATGGAGGAACGAAGTAAATGCGTCGTTGGGTTCACCTCCTTTGTAATATACGAGCTCCTTGAGCTGGGGCAACAGCTCCAGAGGAGGTTCTCCAACCTCTGGTTGCAGAGAGTGAGAGAGATTCCTGATGAGTCCATCGGCCACTTGAAGCACTTTGACGCTACTGAACGGTCTGAGAACCTCGCGCCACTGGGTGCGACCGATCTCATTGTGCTGCTGCTCCGACAATACGCCATGCTCCTCCTCATAGCTGAGAGAAAGACGCTCTACAACGGAGAGCGCTGGCACGAGCGCATTGAAAATCTGCGCTGCCGCTGAGACTTGCCAGTCAACGTGTCTGCAACCTATCGCCACACAAAACGGGTTGATTCTGTTCTGCCCGCCGCGGTCTGCCGTCAGAATAAAGTTGTCCTGATAGAAACTAAGTTTGGCGGAGCCAAACCTGAGGCTTTCTGTTCTGGCCATAAATTGCAAGAGGTGTGGGACGGTAAAGGTAAGTTGGTTGTAGAGCCGAATATGGAGCACCTCGAGGAGAGGGGTACTGATTCGAGCAAGAAGTCCGTCCAAGTAGGCGCTCACACCTCGAAAAAAACACATGCGAAGGTTAGGAAGGGTGATGAGTGTGACAACGGGGGTATAAAATAGCTGCCCCTCCACATCACGGGCGGGGACAGCGGACTTGAAGCCGATAGAAAGGCACTCCAACTGGGGCATGGAGGAAAGTCGTGCTACCAGATTACTTGGCTGGAAATGGGCGAGTGGCGGCATCTCCCAGAGCCCGAGAGAGACGAGGCCCACAGCAGCTGTAAGCAATGGAGATCGCATGGGAAGGACTACATGGGTGAGTGAGAGCATGCGTAGATGCGGTGCCTGAAATTCTGTGGGAAGCAGCAAGGTCATGTTGTCTTCGCTCGTCGGCCAGATGAACAAGCGTTCTAGCACTGGAAATTGGCCATCCATGGCCATGATGGGCTTTAACAGATTCGTGGCAGGCATCATAAGGCCAATACGATGCACACGGCTACGATCTTGGAGTGCAAGTAGGATAGCCTCTTCATCTTTGACGGATAGATCGCGAATCTCGTCCATATAATTAATGATAAGTGGCAGGGGAGGAGAGTGTGATAACATGTCGGTCACAGGTGTGCCATACGTGCAAACAAGTTGGAGACCGAGGCGAACCGGCGAAGCAAGTATGATGCGACGCCATCGTTGGCAGACATGGGCGAGCTTATACCACCAACGTGCTTTGTCCCAATCAGGTAGAGAGAGTAAATCGTCAAATGTCGCAGCAATATCCTGTGGATAGAGGTAAAAGACGTTGAGAAGGGCATCGTCGTTGAGTATGTCGATTGTACATGGCCTGTAGACCAGTTAGTCTACTGGAGTAAAAAAAAAGTCTAAAGAAAGAAAAGCACCTCCGGTCTTGGGGTCTACCAGGTCCACGTCGACGGAGTCTTCCAATGGACGGGAGGCAAACCGCACAACCAGGCATGGCAAGGGAGTGAATGTCGACTGTCCAATCGTTGACTGTTGTGTAGTATTCTCACGACCACGTGGGGCTCTTGTGACCAGGCGCTTATGACAAATATGACATCTGTGACCCGATACTGTGGCTCACGTTGACCCACTTGTCCCGCGTTTGCTTCCGGGCCACGAGCGTATATAGGGTGCAGCCCCGGCTAGAGTTCACGTCACCCTACTACACCCTACTACACCTACTACACCCAATACTCGTATTTGTGAAGTGACTGAGGATCTCAAATACGCTCCTTGGTTCTGGGGAAAAGATTCCCGGCCCTCACTTGGATTTCACCTCAACACATTTTGATCGAGTACAGTACTGGTAGGTCGCCGATCATAACCTAAGCTACTGCAGAGCACTGAACCCCCACGCCAGGATCCCGTGTACAACTGTGCAATTACTCAGCTCCTGCGACGTTTCTTCGAGCCTCCTTGTTCACAGACGCGGCTGGGGCATGCCTCATCTCGCGTCTTCGCTTTCCTCGCTCCCTCCTGAACTCATTGAAGAGATCATCATCTTCTCCGCACTTCTCGGCGACGTCCGCACCCCTTCCACACTCGCTCAGACATGTCGCCCCCTTCGAACCCTCGTGTACCACCAGATGCACAAGTATCTCTGGCACGAAATGTTTCTCATCCTCTTCGACGACCCACGCCCTGCTCTCGACGTGCGTGCCCTCGGGAGTGCGCCGGCGCCTCAACAACTAAACCCAACCGACAAAGGTAAAGGCAAATTCAAAGACTGCCTTCCCAGTCACGATTTTCCCTGGGAGGACGAATACAAGTTGCGCATCTGGGCTGAATCTTTCATCCTCAGACGCACCCGGCCTCCTCTCTCGGATCATGATGCGTCATGTGACTTGCCTTCCACCGATGCCGAGATATACACCGTCCTAGACACCCTCCTCCGCGTCGTCTTAACTTCCGCACCGCTTCCATATGATGAACTCGCCATTATGACATCCCACTGCAACACACGCAGTCTGTCAGACCCACACCCGATGCTCTCTCCACGTTTACTTGCCGCGCACACACTGCCCGCCCTCGTATGGGGTTCACGTAACACCAGCTGGCTCGCGCGCGTCCTCGAGCACGGCCTGCCTCGCGTGCTAATGGCACGTCTCTCTGCTTTCGATGAGAACGGCGAAATCGACATCCAGAAGAAGCCCGTCAAGTGGGATGGATTGTTGGTGAAACTCGTTGCGCAAGTTGGCCTGATGATGCCCATTAAAAGCACAGCGTGCTCAGAGCGGCCAGACCAAGCGGAAGTTGAACATAATGACGGTGATGATCTGCATGCGACCCTGCATCAGGAGGAGGCCCACGATCCATCGTCGTCCGGCGAGGACGATTCAGATTTCGGGCCCCAGCCTGAGGGCGAAGGTGAGGGAGAGAGTGACGAAGAGGGGGAACGCGATATCGATGACGACGAAGAGCTCGGTAGCTCGGCCACCACATCGCAGGACAACGTCCGCCGCCTGGCCCGCCTCCGCATTTTCAACATGTCATACCTCCGCGGCCCGTCCTATTCTTTTGGGCCCTTCCTCCCTCTCGAAACGCACCATCTATCATATTCTTCTCCAACCGCCCAGATTTTAGGTTCCGGCACTGTTGCCGAAGAGGAAGAAGTGCCACTGGCTAATACCATGAGACTTGGATCACCTTCGCCGCCAGTCCCGCCGATCCCAGATACCAACCTCGACATAGACACATGTGACATTTCTCCGCTTCTCGATGACGCCGGTCGGGACGGCGATGACGACGAGACTGGTAGGGATGGGAACCTGCCTGCCAATGGTCCGTACTCCTTCCTCTTTCTCTGTACTCGCCCTCATTCTCGCTGGAGATGGCAGTGAACCTGTAAGCTCTTCGGTCTATCCGATCGAGAACACTAGCTTCCGTACGTCAGGTATATACCCTCCGGATACGCCAGGCGACCAGCTGCCACACTTCGACTGGGCATGGATCGCGGCTGCGCGCCTGGTGATTGAGCTCAACTTGCGCGATTTGCTCAGGAGGGATCGCCACCAGGGCGTACTCCGTGCGTTCCTCAGCCTTCAGGGGCTCCGGTCGTGCTCCGCGCCGGGGTTCCCGGCCGCTCCACCTGAGGCGGTCGTGGTGGGTAGGTGCGAGGGGGAGGGAGGACGGACGTTTAAGGATGGGGAAGGGTGGGACTGGGCTGGTGTGGAAGGACAGTGGCGGTGCGTGATTCCATCTCTTCTCCTGGGAACATACTCTGTACTAATGAGTGACCCGGGGCACCTATAGTCGATTTTTCTGTTGGATGGATTATCGCGAGTTAGTCGGTGCGTTGAGCAGCCTGCGTCCGTATCCGCATGATCATATTAATCAAGCCCTATTACAGCCAATAACGTACGTCCCGTCCTCATTACTGTCTTGTAACCCAAACCCGACCATATCTTCCCGCTCTTCTAACAACTGCATGCGCGCACGCACACAGGCGAAACCGCTTGCAGCACGTTTCAATGAACCGGCATCGAACGAACTGATGCGGATCATCCCGATGACGCTGCGCATCACGCACTACTCTCGCGCGCACGCATTATGGCCGGGCCGACCCAAGATCCACTTTGATGGCGAAATGCACATCGGCGTCTCCGAGGCCAACCCCAGTGACTCGGGTCTCAGGCTCGTGCAAGGGACGGTCCAAATGGCCGCGTCGGGCGACGTGCGCTGGTCACACGTACGTCCATCCTATCAATTCCCTCCTCCTTCCCTCTTGGAGTTTGAATACATAGAGAGGGGGGGCAGGGGGTGCAGTGGGTGAGACTGACAATCTTGGGTGGTGTATTAGACGTGCTGCACCGAGGACGGAAAGCATCCCTTTATCACCGACGCCGTACAGATCGGGGGGATAGGCTCGGCCATGGGTGTTGTTGGTCTGTGGGCCAGCGCGGATATGGAGCAATCCGGCCCAGTCGGTGCGTACTACACACTACACCAATCCCCGTGTACCAGACGTGTGTCACTCATTAACTCATCTAACCCTCCCGTTCGTTACTGTAGGTCCATTCTGGGCATGGAAAGTTGGCCCGGGAGAAAATTTCGACAGTAGGTGTGTACGAGGTCCCGGTTAGATTGGCGGCGCCGCCAGTCACTGCGGCCCTGGGTTTAGCCAGGCGCTGGTGGAAGGGATGGTGGTGGTGAGGCGCAAAGTAGGTAACGTCGACTATGCCATTTGATCCGTCCCGTATCATGCGCCATACCATCATGAGCATCCTCCTGCTCCCTTTACTTTTTACACTTTCTCCTGCATGCGTTATTCATTGTCGTATCAAGTACCTCCGAGGGAGACTGCCCATAGTAGTTGTAAGCAGTGCAGATCATTTGGGAAGGACTGCGCAGGAGAGTGAGAAGTGGCGCAGCAAGCATGAGATGTCGGCGTCACGCTGCCAATGATTCGTTGACAGACATGCAGGTTGAAGATGTCAGTGCACGAGCTTTTATCACCAGGTAGAGAGCACATGTATCATATGTCTCTGCAATATGCTGTAGATAAAAACATCCCAGAGCAAACGAGGCACAGTGCCAGTAGATCTCACGGCCACATGATCTGGGGCCTTGTTACGCAGTAACCAGGCACCAGACATATATGACCCATTTTCTATCCCTCTTGCTGATCACGACAAATGCTGAGGCCGATGCGGAACTGTATGTCTAGACTGCGTTCTTCCCTCATCTTCCCTCCTACGGTAGCTACCGGAGGCCGTCTCATCGCAAGCGTCAAGTTGTCATTTGTCAACATCGTACCTATCCGCGACCTCTTGCGACCTTGAATTTCTTGAAAGCTCATCAACATTCAACAACACAACGAATTCGATGGTTCCCTCACCGCAAAGCTCAGAATTCTATATTCGCCGTCAGCCAATTTGGAACGCCACCTTCACGCTTCCCCATACAAGATTCAGGACAGTGTACTGGGCCTGTAAATCTTCCGCCCCGACCCCCTCCGCGTCTCACGTCATTGTCGAAATTTCTCGCAGAGGTGGATGCCAATATCATGACAATCCACACTGCCCGAGTACATATATTGTTAGATCTAGATTAGATTTAGATTAAATGTCGTATGGTACCCACTCCAAAAGAAAACAAATTACGCGGGTTATACTGCTTGGGGATGGGGAACAACTGTCAACAGCGCGAAACCAAGATGCTAGCAAGGATAAGAGATACATGAAGTTGGCATATATTGTAGGAAATCCACGTATATGCGGTATGTTCGGTCTGGTTAGGGTCAAGGCGATTATCGTTATGGTTATGACGGGACTTTTGACTCGGAGCTAGTGGGTGTGGGCCACGATGGATGTTTGAATATCGTGTACAGGTGGGGCTTGGCTATCATAGCGAACCGCCGACTGCTGCGCGGACTGTCGAGAAAATTGAGGGGTAGGAGGGTAATGAAAAAGCGATCAAAAGGCACGGAGGACCCATCCACAAGCCAGTTGTCCGCGTGGTCTGTGTGGCATGATCCCGGCAATCGCTATGAGAGGGTTTGATCGCGACGACGGCGCCCAGTGGGTGTCGACGCGGGGGTGTGATGACGGAGGATGAACGGTTTAGGTAAGGGTAACAACTGGGCCTTGCTCCTGATGGCGGGAAAAGCATTTCCAGTGGCTACCCGTTGCGCCGGGGCCGGGGCATTTCATGGCAATAGCCGAGTGAAACGACCCAGACGGGCACGAAGGAAATCAAGGGATGTGCTGGGGGGGAAGTCGACCAAATTTCCCGGAGGATTGACTGGGAAGTTCGTACGGACAAGGCGTACAGGGTTGCCTGCGGCATTGCGTGCGTGAATAAATGGGCCAAATGCGACGCCTGAACTGCCCCTTGTAGGACATACGAGCTCCTCCAGCTCGGGCAGTACCTCCAGAGTTGGGTCACCCAATCGTAGAATACGAGAGAGTTCTCCGATGAGGCCGTTAGGAACACGAAGGGTCTTCACGTTGCCAAATGACCTAAGTAGTTCACGCCACTGTCTGCGTCTGGCTTCATAGCTCCCCATCGATGATGAATTTCCACTGGAGTGAAGGATAAGATGTACCACCCCAGACATCAATGGTCTGAGAACATTGAAAATCTGCGCCATAGAAGATAGCTGCCTGTCGAATTGTTCGCAGATGACATGCATACAGAAGGCATATGTCCTGGCTCCCTCGTAGGGAAATACCCATGCCGCGACTCCCCCATCATAGAACCAAAACCTAATATTGTCGAACCTGAAGCGCTGTGTGCGCATATGTTGCAGGAGGTATGGGACAACAAAGGTGGCCTCGTTGAAGAACGTGATTTGGAGCTTCTCGAGGAGAGGGGTGTCCATTGGGGGAAGAAGAGCCCCCAAGTAAGTACTTGTACCTTGGAACCCAAACCAACGAAGATTTGGAAGTGTGACGGGTGTGATAGACGGATTATCCAACGGTTGCTCCTCAGAATCAATGTTGAGACCAGGTGACTGGAAGGAGATCCCAAGTACCTCTAGTTGACGCATAACTGTAAGCCGTTGAAGCAAGTCATTTGGGTGGAAGTAAGCGAAAGGTGGGATGGAGTTAAGAGAAAGTGTCACGAGGTCCACGGCAGTCGTGAGTAGTGGTGTTCCTAAAGGAAACGCAAAAGTTTTCAGGAGAAGGTAGCGTAGACGTGGTGCTTGAAATTTTGGGGGGAATGTCAAGCTCATATTGTATTCGGTCGGGGGCCCTAAATAGAGGTGTTCCAGCATTGGAAACTCTTCGTCTATGGCCCTGATTAACTTCCGTAGATTTGAAGCAGGGACACGAAGACGGATCCGGCGGATTCGACTACGATGCCGGAGAGCGACCAGTATCCCCTCTTCATCCCGCACGGTCATCTCGCGATCCTGGTCAACGTAATCCACGATGAGAGGCAAGGGTGGTGAATGTGCCAACATTCTCGCTACGGGCGTACCATACGTGCAAACGAGGCAAAGGCCCAGGTGGGTTGCCGACGAGAGTACGAGCTCCCGCCATCTTCGACAGACGTGCGTGAGCATGTACCACCAGCGTTCACGGCCCCATTCACCACCCAGGAGGACGCGAGTATCGTCATCGGTTTTGTCGTCATCGAGGAGAACTGGTTGACAGTGATAAAACACATTGAGAAGTGAGTCATCGTCGAGGATGTGGATGGATGGACTATGTGGTCTGTCGCACATGAGTTTGCTTACAATCTGGTAAGACATAGCAAAGAAGGGAGCGTACCTCCAGAGTTGGGACTCTCGGCAAGGTGCGCATTGGCTGAGCCTTCCGATGGACGGAAGGAAGAAGGTGGAAGAGGACTTAGAGGAGTATTGAGGCATGGGAGGCGGGTAAGCTTTGACGATGGTGACGAGGATGTGGTTGCAGCCAGACGCTGGCTGGCCGATGGAAGCCTCGCGCCATGGAAGCGCCGGGAGCATTATACAGTAACACGCCCGACTCCGGAGGCGCTGAACGTGAACTACCAGTGTAATCCCTTTACATAGCTTTCCCACCAAACCTTGACCTCTTCTCCGTCGAGCTTATCAGCGGATGGTAGCGCAGACAAGAGTGTATCTTTGACCGAGTGCTGTAAAGCGGGTAATATTTGGGAATTTCATTTCGGTCGCTACAGGTAATAATCAGGACTATCCTTGCCCGCCACTGCCATCCGCCCCTCTCTTGTTTTCTCCCTGCACGCTACCCTCGGAGAAATGCCTAAATGCCTATAATTGCAGGCCCAAATCAGGAGATTCCTCCCAACTTCGACACCCATCCAGAGTACCAGGCCGTCATCGATGCACTGGGAGCGTGCCATCCAGCTCCAACGCTGGGTCAGACAGCATGACTCCGCTGCATGAGCGCGGACTCGGCGGAGCCCCAAACTGGGCCTTCCAACAACAGGGAGAGTGCCAGCAGCAATTGAAGAATAGCAGCTACGCGAGGAGAGGCCGCGCGAAGAGGAAAGATTGCGTGAAGATCAGAGGCGGTGAGATGTACCAGATGATGCTCGCCAGGCTGACGCCAGCGCACCGAAGAGCAGCGACGCCTGGACAATCGGCTGCGTGAGGAAGTGCGACTTTAAGAGAAACCCGACCATGTCCGTGGCGAGGTCCCGCAGGACGAGTAGCGAGCCCCAACCCAACCCAACCCACTTGATGAACTGCCCGCACTCACCCCATACAGGCGCCTGTAGCTTCTACCCATCGTCTCTCAGGCTGGCGTGAAGAGCCTCAGTGCCTCACTGGGACCATCCATCTCCCCTCCATCTATGCCATCAAAAAGCTCCCTAGTTTCGGGTGCATTCCGTTTTGGTGTTTTTTTCCGAGCAAGGATGCTTTGCCTTGTCGCGGACAAAGCGGGCGATGACGAGTTGACGACCTCTTTGACATCGACTCGTCAGATCCGACGGAAATCTGCAAGCCCTCCGCACGGCTGGCCCCAACCGACCTAGCCCAAGCGCGCTCAAATGCCACCACCTTACATGGGATGATGGGAGCAGTTCATCGACGGAAAAAATGCCCCCTTTTTTGCTATGACTCAAGCCATGCGGTTAGCCCGACGACTACAGGCCTTTAACGGCTTTCTTCTTCAAGGTCAGGTCAAAAATCGTCATTCCAACTACAACTTTGGCGGCAAGGAAACCCTCCTGCTGTACCAAGCGGGTATGGAGGAAACACGACACGACGAGCTAGTAAAAGCCGGCCATAATCGCTAGATTTAACGCCCTCTTACAGAGCTTCGATAACTCGCCCCGGCGTCCTCTTCGCTAACCCCTTCCTCTTTCCCCTTCCCCCCTCGCCAAAAAAAAAGGATAAGCCCTCTGCGGTGTCGTCTCTAACTCATCTATCATCCTGCATGCCTTTGGGTCCGCAAATGCCTTCGATGCCGGTCCACGCGAATCGCACTGGCAGACGCGCACAGGTACCTCCTCATCTCCCTACCCTCACGCCTCTCGCCACGCCCCCTGCCCTGCTCAGCGTGACGCCGGTCTACTCACCCTGTCCAAAGGAAAGCGCTTACACGGACGAGAGTCCAGCGTCGCCGAGCTGCCCTTCCTGAGCCCAACGTGAGCCCACCCATACAGGTGGAGCCCCCTGCATCCTTGCCACGCCGGAAATTGCCCCGCTCTTTGTCTATCCTGCACGTTGTTATCCCTACCCTAAAGCAGTGTGAAATTTGCGCCCGTAATACAACGTGATTTCTTTATCTTCCCTCAGTGATAGCCGAATGACAAAGAAATTTAATTCTGTCAGAGCGGGTATTTCGGTGCCAGTGTCATGATGGCCTGAGATATCCAAAAATTCCGAGTCTATATGCCTGCAAAAAACAAAAGAAGGCCAACGGGTCCTATACGGTATATCACTATATCACCATAAATATTGGCAAGATCCACTAGCCCCCGTTCCCACCTCTGGAACAGAATCAACTCCTTGTCCATGGGAGTTGTCCACGTACAGTATATGTACGTCCATTTCCTCTGCAACCGCCGGAATTGTGGCATCCACTACGAGGGCAGCCTCTGTCCCCGATACCGAACCACTGCTGGGACTACGTACCCCGATCTGGACTGACCGCTCAATCGTCGAGATTGCCATCAGAATGGCCCGTCCTCAGCGATCGGGGCGATAGCATGATCCGCATAATTTCTGGCGCTGTTGCACCCAGCAATGAGCCAGCATCGATGACAGCCTTGATTGCGAGAACAGCTACAGTACGAGGCGGTTCAAGTTGAATCGCAAATGTTACAACAGCGGGTTCAAGGTGGGGCGAAGCGATGGCTCCCGATGACAGGAATCATGGGTGGGTTCGGGTTCGAGAAGCCACATCCAACCTGATGACACCAGTGGTACTGAGTAAGGGAGAACCCACTTGAAACCCGCTTCAGCGCCGCCTTTCGCATGTCTTGCCTGGTGTTACTGGAGACGGGTATCATGGTATTGAAAAAATTCAGCGAAGTCGTTGAATGGCTTCTTGCACATAACCGGCATTTTCATTATAGTAATGCCATCAAAAGACGAACCACACAGACCCCATATATCCTCCTCGCGTAGTGCCCGAGGCCGAGGCCGAGTTGTCCGTGTGAGGGGCACACAGCTACTCTACTAGGTCCAGTATTCCAGTAGAACAAAGCACAAGGCGGCTGGTGGAACACTTGAGCTTCGGGCGGCCAGTCATGATAGCGGTGACCTTGATTGAGCCAGAGTAACGTCGTCACGAGGAGGCATAGAATTCTGGGACATCGCAGCAGCAAGGATTCCGAGGGGTGCCTTTGTTCTGATAATGCTCAGCTTTGATGCTGATGCGCAGCAGGTCGGCTCTGTCGCTTCAGGTGGGAAGGAAGAGCCTTGAAGAGGCAGTAAGTGTACTCTTCGGGGAATTTTTTTTTCTTCCGGTGGTATGGAAAGAAGGATTCATGGGACTCTTGAGCCTGAATAAGGTGTAGCTTGCAATAAGGAGTCCCAATAAGGAGGGAGGAACGTCACTCCCAAATACGGGGGCCGCGGATCCGAGGAGTTTAGTATGCCTTGTGGTATGCGGCCCCATTTCGAGAACAACACTCTTGGTATTCCGACAGTACTGTGACCAGCTTTGTTTCAGTCAAATTAATAATCGGTCGTGTTCGTGGTCAAAGTTGTAGCACGGTGTTCGAGGACCTGGTGCAACCGCCGTTAGCCTTACCTGTATGGGCAAGGCACCGTAGCGAGATCCACATTGAACTTTTTGTGACAACCTTATCTGAACCTGAACCAAGGGCCTGGGTGAGCCTGAATGCGGCTGGTACCGTATACAGTTGCCCAGTGTGGCCGCGGGAAATGGAACTTTTGAACGTTTTGAGCGCACGTACAGTACTGTACCTGCTGGGCGGGCGCACAAACAGCACCAAGGGAGAATAAGAATATCGTAACGTGAGCCTAAGGTTGATATTCACCAAATGTACTGCACTTGGTACTGTATCCACCGCACTTCACCGCGCCGCGCAGGCACAGCGGAAGTATTCTACGGTCTTACTATAGGATTCGAAAAGCCTGTTTGTGCGATTCCCCGGAGCTATTGAGATTTTACAATGGTCACCCGAATTGCCAGTGGATTCCGTTCCGTTCCGAGTCCGCTGGTACCTTGTCTTGACATGGTGGCCCACTCGAATGTGGGCGCGACTTACTTAACACGGGGCCAAGTGGGTCACTGTCCTATCCGAGGCTCGGACCTTCATTTTCTTTGCCGACACCAACTTACATCTTGGGCCGTGGACTAGATAGGTCAATGATAATGGTAGAAGCAGTCACAATAACTGCGGTGGCGCAAACTTCGATACACGAGTTCAAAGACACAAACAGACGTAATGTAACATAAAGTGCACATGTACATGTCTTCTCGGAGAGAAGAAGGGTATGCCGCGAAGACAAAAATGACCCTAGTCAAGAGCAACGCATGGGTCGGAGTGACGGCGTGAGGTATAGCATGCGCGGTATACTGCTCTCAGTCCGGGAGACTCGGATGCATGCTGAGTGCACCAATGCGTTGGCCAGGCACACCGTAAGGATGTGACGTGTCATCATCGACAGCGACGATGAACCGACCCTGACACGCTTCCTGGCAAATGCAGGAAAATACAAGCGCGTACGAATTGCTGCTGCCTGCGTTGAGCGATGTCGTCCGTGAATTTTCCCTGCCCCAGACGGAGGTAGAAGTCAACGCGATTGTAGAAAAAGTGATAGGGCGGCGTACGAAATGGGGATCGCTCTGTCGTGGAGTTGGTTTGCGAACATGTGTGCCCGCCTGGAATTGTTCACCGCTGGATCCGCAACGACAGAAAACTTGCCGATGAAGTTGGAGCATGGCGGTAGCACCGAGAGGGCGTCGATAAGTTCATCCGACCTTTGATATTCTATGACTGGGACAGAGGGTTGTACAGTGGAGGCAGGGGTCGTTCGTGGTTGGTTGTTGCCAGGTGGTGAGCTTCCTATTGGATTTCCGCGATAGTTGGGCTCGTTGGGATGGTCACGATGGTGGTCAGGAGGTACCATACGGCCAGGGCCCTGCGATGATGATGTACTGGGATCTACGGTTCAGGGCAGTAATGATGAATGCCGTTCAATTTGCATATGATGTTAGCGCAGATGGAGAAGGGACTCACTCAAGTTCATCCAGCCCACCTGAGAGGTGGCAGTCATGCCCTTCAAGGACCTCAGTTCGGCGGATTTCTTCCAGCGACGGTAATTCTCTGTCCTGTTTCTACGACAGCTGTCGCAGTTCTTCCATGTGGCGTCGGGGAGGGGAGCCCTGCACGTTTTGCATCTGATTATCGATGGGTCTGTGGGTGGAGCAAGCGAATAATTATGAGTCGTCATGATTGTCCCTGTTATGTCCTTGTTATGTTCAAATTTGCGCTTGCGACAAAAATGCTATCCGTGGCCCGGGACAGTGGTTCGCCCCGGCGATATCCACTTGTCGTTCCGTGTCTACTTCCGGTTGCGAGCGAGCAATCGCATCAATTTCGTATATTTAGATCTGCGCCCGACCCCGGCTAGAAATCACATCATCCCATTACTTGTAACTGTGAAGTCTGTGAGGAATCTCAAGCACGTTGGGAAAAAGGTTCTCGGCCCTCACATGAATCTGACCTCAACACGTCTTGAGTCAAGTCTTGAGTACATTACCTTGTACAATACTGGACCTACTGGTAGGTCGCCGTCGACCGATGACAGAGGCTTCTGTGATACACTAAACTTGTCCCACTTCAGGATCTAGTGTAACTTACCACTGTCAGTTCAAGTCGCGTCAGCCAGGGACATGCCTCATTTCCAGCCTTCGCTTTCCTCGCTCCCTCCTGAACTCATTGAAGAGATCATCATTATCTCGACACTTCTCGGCGACGCCCGTGCCCCCTCCACACTCGCCCAGACATGTCGCCCCTTTCGTACTCTCGTCTACCACCAGCTGCACAAGCATCTCTGGCGGGAAATGTTTCTCATCCTCTTTGACGACCCACGCCCTGCTCTCGACGTGCGTGCCCTCGGAAGTGCGCCGATGCCTCAACAACTAAACCCAACCAACAAAGGTAAAGGCAAATTAAAGAGCCACCTTTCTAGTCATGATTTTCCTTGGGAGGACGAATATAAGCTGCGCATCTGGGCTGAACCATTCATCCTCAGACGCACCCAGCCTCCTCTCTCAGGGCCATCCTCCCCTCGTGATGATGCGTCATCTGACTTGCCTTCCACCGATGCCGAACTATACACCGTCCTAGATACCCTCCTCCGCGTTGTTTTAACTGCCGCACCGCTTCCCTACGACGAACTTGCCAGTATGGCATCCGACTGCCGCGCACGCAGTCTGCCACACCCACACCCGATTTTCTCCCCACTTTTACTTGCCGCGCACGCTCTCCCTGCTCACGTCTTGGGCTCACGTAATATTAGCTGGCTCGGGCGCGTCCTCGCGCACGGGCTGCCTCGCGTGATAATGGTCCGTCTCTCTGCTTTCGACGAGAACGGCAAAATCGACGTCCAGAAGAACCCTGTCGAGTGGGATGACTTGCTGGCGAAACTCATTGCACGAATTGGCCTGATGACGCCCATTAAGGGCATCACGTGTTCTGCAGATCAGTCGGACCATACGGAAGTTGGACATGGTGACAACGACGAAGAGAGGGAAAGCGATGTCGACGACGACGAAGTGCTCGGTACATCGGCTACCACATCGCAGGACGATGTGCGCCGCCTGGCCCGCGTCCGCGTTTTCAACATGTCATACCTAAGCCCGTCTCGTTCCTTTGGGCCCTTCCTCCCTCCAGAAATACATCATCTATCAGGTTCTTCTCCGGTCGCCCAGAATTTAGGTCTCATGGCTGTTGCGGAAGAGGAAGAAGTGCCACTAGCCAGTCTTGAATCTTCTTCTCTGCCAGTCCCGCCAATCCCAGATACCAGTCTCAACCTAGACAGTATTAACTTTTCCATGCTTAATAGCGCCGGTCGAGACAACGATAGCGGCGAGACAGGCCAGGACGGGAACCTGCCTGCCAATGGTCCGTACTCCTTCCTCCTCTTTCTTTGTGCTCTCCCTCATTCTCGCTGGAGACGGCAGTGCGCCTAACATCTCTTCGGTCTATCCGCTCCTGGCGACTGGCTCCGGTACGCCAAGTATGTTTCATCAGGATACGCCAGGCGACCATCTGCCGCACTTCGACTGGGCATGGATCGCGGCGGCGCGCCTAGTGATCGAGTTCAACTTGCGCGATTTGCTCAGGAGTGATCGCCACCAGGGCGTCCTCCGTGCGTTTCTCAGCCTCCAAGGACTCCGATCGTGCTCCGCGCCGGGATTCCCGCCCACTGCACCCGAGGCGGTGGTGGTGGGCAAGTGCGAGGGCGAGGAAGGACGGATATTCAAGGACGGGGAAGGGTGGGACTGGGCTGGTGTAGAAGGACAGTGGCGGTGCGTGATTCTACCTCTTCTCCTGGGAACAGATTCAGTGCTAAAAGTTGACCTGGGCCATTGATAGACGATGTGTCTCTTGGTTGGATTATCGCGAGTTAGTCGGTGCGTTGCGCAGCCTGCGTCCGTATCTGCATGATCCACATATTAATTCACCCCCTCCTACAGACAATAACGTGCGCCCTTCCCGTCCTCATTATTGTCCAGTATCACAAACCAATCATATTTTCCCGCTCTTCTAACAACGGCACGCCCACACGCACGTCCACAGGCGAAACCGCTCGCAGAACGTTTCAGCAAACCGACGTCGAACGAAGTAATGCGGATCATGCCGTTCACGCTGCGCATCGCGCACTACTCTCGCGCGCACGCATTATGGCCAGGCCGACCCAAGATCCACTTTGAAGGCGAGATGAACGTCGGCACCGCAGCAGCCACGGAGGCGGACTCCGGCGACTCGGGTGTCAGGAAAATGCGCGGGACGGTCCAAATGGTCGGGTCGGGTGACGTGCGCTGGACACAGGTTCGTTCCTTCAATTCTATCATTCCCTCCCCCTTCTTTCCCTCTTGGAGTTTATTTGAAAAAATAGAGAGGGAGGGCAAGGGGGTGCAGTGGGCGAGAC
The DNA here is from genome assembly GCA_015178965.1 of Russula ochroleuca. Lineage (NCBI taxonomy): Eukaryota > Fungi > Basidiomycota > Agaricomycetes > Russulales > Russulaceae > Russula > Russula ochroleuca. The sequence goes on along the minus strand of WHVB01000031.1, from coordinate 321,925 downwards.
TGACAATGTTGTCGTTGGGTGGTGAATTAGCTAAGCTATATCGAGGGCGCACCTGGCGCAGCCGACGGAGAGCGTCACTTTGTCACCGACGGCGTACAGATTGGCGGGCCGGGCTCAGCCATGGGGGTTATTAGTCTGTGGGCCAGCGCGGATCACCAGGCATCAACCCCACTCGGTGCGTAGTACACACTACACCAATCCCCGTGCACAGGACGTGTGTTACGCATTCACTCATCTAACCCCTTTGTTCAATTACTGTAGGTCCATCCTGGGAATGGAAAGTCGGCCCGGCGGATGAATCCACCATAGGTGGGCGTGTACGAAGACCCAGTTAGATTGGCGGCACTGCTGGTCATAGCGGCCCTGGGTTTAGCCACAGCGCTGGCCAAAGGGATGGTGGTGATGAGGCGCAGAGAGGTAACGTCGGCTGTGCCATTTGACACGAACAGTATTATGCGCCGTACCGTCCTCCTGCTCCCTTGACTTTTACGTTTTCTCCTTGCATTATTCATTGTTGTACCCAATACCCCAACACGCTGTTTTTTTGTTTTCGAACTTTCTATCTTAATTATTCCAAGGGAAGAAACCCCACCGAAGGGCGTACATGATTACTAAAGCCGCCAATCAGTAAGCTGTAGTAAAAATCAATTATGTTCCTGGTATTCAAGCTCTCGCCTTGCCGTTCGCGCGTAAAGTCAAATTTGCGCGTATCCGACAAAGCCCAGGTCCCCTCCCACAACTGCAGATACCCCCAGTGTGACTACCACTACGACCAGTGGACCAGTGGTAGCACCGGCACCGGCACCAACACTGAGACGAGCCTTCCAGTCGCGCCCGCGAGACGAGCTACCCGCACTATGGTATCCATAGTCCTTGTGTCTGTCCCAGGAACGCGAAATCAAAAGCGAGCGGGAACGGGAACGGGGACCAGAGCGGAACAGGAGCGAGAGAGCACGATGGGAGTAGGAACGGTAAGAATGCCAGGGTAGTAACAGCGCCCGCGTACTCATCTCATATCCCCGTCGGCGCAGTGCCCGGCGATCGTAACTAGGAGAAGTGGCTCCGGGAACTTGGGCGACGCATCGCATCATGCCGCCTGCGCTGCGCGGGCCCCTCCTCCGATCAGCCCGGAAAACGGGGAGACGGACCGGGCCCGATGCATTCGGTCTTGATGGCTGGTGGGGAGGCGGAGGCGATTCGCTGCCTCCGCGGAATCGGGATCACATTGGGAGGGTCTTGAGCAGTCTGCTGCTGCTGCTGTGGGAGGGAGAGGAATGCCGCAAGTTGTTGTAATCCCAATACACTGGCGGCAGCGCCTAAGTTATATTACCAGTCTGATCTTCGACATGTGCTCCTGGACTTCCGGCGACGTCTGTGGAGGTGGCTGGTTGTGGTTGTTGTACTGTAGGGCTTGCATTTGATATGGCCTCAAGCCGGGCCCAAAACGTAAAGAGTTGCTGCAATTTCTCAAGAGCCTTGAGATCGATTGGTGCGATAGCGCTGCATCGCACCGGTTGGTATGGTGGCACTTCCGCCGCTGGAGCGACGGCGGTGGGGGACGTAGATACAGTGGCAGGTGATGCGGTGCTACGAGCACTCGCTGCGCTGCGGTGCAGCCAGGCGGTCCTTCGGCGAGCGGCGCAGGTTGATGGTTCGGTCTCTTCGGTTTTCATCCCCGGGGGTAGACAGTGGGTGCGGAAAAGGGGACGCAAAGGCTACTTGGGTTTCGGACTGAGAGCTAACGGATGGCGCGCGGGGCTTGTCATTTTCGGATTTTACCGCGATGCTAGTTGCACACTAGCACGGACTCGGAGGAGCGGAGGCAGGTACCGAAACACGTTCAGTTCTCGCGGGTGGGCAGGCAACTTTGGAGAGCGGGCGACCTGTGGATCTTCGCCATACGGGAATGTACTCGTCGTCATCTTCTTCCGAATCGGAGAAACTATCGCTGTCATTGTCCTCTGCTGGACGCTTGCGCTTATTGGCTTGGGCGCATGGCCAGACCTAGAGCCAGGAAGGAGTGGGTTCTGTGAGCGCAGCGGTAGCTGCAGGACGCGAGACGGAGGCGGGTACACGAGTAAGTGGACGAAAGCGTGGACCGATCTCCTTGCCCGTCGCTACGCAGGACGAGCCTTGGCAAAAATTTCAGGATAAACCTGAACAGTGGTCTACTGATCCGCCCGTTCCTGCGCACATTCTTCTCCACAGAACGCACGTCGACGCGCATCTTTTCTACGCCATGGCTGAACTGCATCAAGCTGAGGATCTCACGCTTCATGAATATGATAACGCCAATCATGACAGATTCAACTGGGGAGATACCCCGCGTGGAAGCTTTATTGTATATCTTTTCCCGCGCGATGGAGAAGTACACGCGGAAGATGTCGAGCACACTGTGCACAACTTGGGCGGGACGGGTGTTGTCCGTGTGAACTACTTTTCGATAGATTGGGCAGGCGGTACGTTGGGCGGTACTCTGTGTGCGGGAAATTGCTCAATAAGGTAGACGATTGAAACAAGCCGATGAAAGTCGCTCCCTCGAGCACGGCCCCAGTCAAAGGAGTTGCCAAAGCCATCGTCCCCGTGAACCTGGGAATGGATTTCGCGGATAAAGTTAGGCCAAGGGCCAGCAATAGCTTGCATCCGTGCTACTGTGCGTCAGACAGTACGTTGGAGGTGTTGATGGATTGCATACCCGCGGGTGCCAGTGCCACGCCCAGCTGTACATGCCGGAGTTATGCTGTCGGGGAGGGAAAACGATAGATGGCACGGTCGGAACACGCTCCGAGTCGATGAGTTCATCCGAACTTTGATATCCTATGACTTGAACATGCTATGGTACAGTGGAAGCACTGCAGGCAGGGGTTGCTCATGGTTGATTGTTGTTAGGTCGCGAGCGTGTTATTGGATTTCCACGACGCGGATCTTGTCCACGAAGGACCACGATGGTCGGCAAGATGCCAGTGGTCGGCGTGACGGCGTCGGGTTGGTGATCCCGACTCTCGAGGTGCCGAACGGCCAGAACCCTGCGATGATGTGGAATTCACGTTTCAGAGCAGTAATGGGGAATGTTTTCTAGCGTTTATATTTACATATGATGATGGAGTAGAGACTCAGCGTTCATCCTTCCCACTTGAGGCCCTGAGGGACGGCAGTCATGCCCCTCAAGGACCTCAACTCGGCAGATTTCTTCTAGTGGGATAATTCTCTGTCCTGTTTCTACGGCAACCGCAGTTCTTCCTGCACGTTTTGCATCTGATTATCGATGGATGGGTATACAGTGCTGAGTCACCAGTACTGAGTCACGACGATTGTCCTTTTGTGTTCAATTTGCACAAATGCCATCCGTGACCCGGGACAGTGGCTCATCGCGGCGATATCCACTTGTCGTTCCGTGTCTGCTTCCGCTTCCGGTATATATGTCTGGCCTGACCCCAGCTAGAAAAGATTCCCAGCCCTCACTTGGATCTGACCTCCACACGTCTTGAGTACTGTACAGGTAGGTCGACCGATGGCAGAGACTACTGTGATCCACTGAACTCGTCCCACGTCAGGATCCAGCGTAATTTACCACTGTCAAATCAAGTCTCTTCAGTTTACGTCCGCACAGGGGCATGCCTCGCTTCCGGCCTTCGTTTTCCTCGCTCCCTCCTGAACTAATCGAAGAGATCATCATTATCTCGACCCTTCTCGGCGACGCCCGTGCCCCTTCCACACTCGCTCAGACATGTCGCCCCTTTCGTACTCTCGTCTACCACCAGCAGCACAAGCACCTCTGGCGCGAAATATTTCTCATCCTCTTTGACGACCCACGCCCTGCTCTTGACGTGCGTGCCCTCGGAAGAGCGCCGCAGTCTCAGCAACTAAACCCAGCCAACAAAGGTAAAGGCAAATCAAAGAACCACCTTTCTAGTCATGATTTTCCCTGGGAGGACGAATACAAGCTCCGCATCTGGGCTGAATCGTTCATCCTAAGACGCACCCGGTCATCCTCCCCTCGTGATGCGTCATCTGACTTGCCTTCCACCGATGCCGAGCTGTACGCCGTCCTAGATACCCTCCTCCGCGTGATCTCAACCGCCGCGCCACTTCCATACGATGAACTCGCCATCATGACATCCCACTGCAACACATGCAGTGTGCCACACCCGCACCCGTTCCTCTCTCCACTTTTACTTGTCGCGCACACACTGCCCGCCCACGTCTTGGGCTCACGTAACACCATCTGGCTCGCGCGCGTCCTCGTACATGGGCTGCCTCGCGTGCTAATGGCCCGTCTCTCTGCTTTCGATGAGAACGGCGAAATCGACTCCCAGAAGAACCCCGTCGAGTGGGATAGCTTGCTGGCGAAACTCGCTGCACAAGTTGGCCTGATGACGCCCATTAAGAGAACCACGTGTTCTACGGAGCGGCCTGACCGTACAGAAGTTGGACATAATGACGGCGATGAAGAGAGGGAAAGCGATATTGACAATGATGAAGAGCTCGGTACTTCGGCCACCATATCGCTGGGCGATTTGCGCCGGATGGCCCGCCTCCGCGTTTTCAACATGTCATACCTCGGCCCGTCCCGTGCTTTTGGCCCCTTCCTCCCTCTCGATTATCCGTCATATTCTTCTCCGACCACCCAGAATTTAGGTCTCGGCGCTGTTGCGGAAGAGGAAGAAGTGCCACCGGCTAATACACCTTCACGGACCGATGTCCCGCTAGTCCCGCAGATCCCAGATCCCAACCTCAACGTAGACAGTTGTGATCTTTCTCTGCTTCTTGATGACGCCGCCGGTCGGGACAACGATAACGACGAGACAAGCCAGGACGGGAATCCGCCTGCCGGTGGTCTGTACTCCTTCCTCCTCTTTCTATGTACTCGTACTCATTCCCGCTGTAGATGGCAGTGAGACTCTGGTCTCTCCGATCAAGACCTCTGGCTCCAGTACGCCAAGTATGTACCCTTGGGATACGCGTGGCGACCAGTTGCAGCACATCGACTGGGCATGGATCGCGGCAGCGCGCCTAATGATCGAGCTCAACTTGCGCGATTTGCTCAGGAGGGATCGCCACCAGGGCGTCCTGCGTGCAGTTCTCAGCCTTCAGGGGCTCCGGTCGTGCTCCGCGCCGGGCTTCCCGCCCGCTGTACCTAAGGCGGTGTGCGGGGGCGATGGGGGGCGGACGTTCAAGGACGGAGAAGGGTGGGACTGGGCTGGTGTAGAAGGACAGTGGCGGTGCGTTATACCATCTCTTCTCCTGGGAACATACAAATTTGACCAGGGGCACCAATAGACGATTTTTCTGTTGGTTGGATTATCGCAAGTTGCTCGGTGCGTTGCGCAGCCTGCGTCTGTATCCACATGACCTACATATTAATTTGACTCCTCCTACAGCCAATAACGTGCGCCCCTCTCGTCTAGTAACTCAAACTAATTAACCAATCACGTCTATCTTCCCCCCCCTTCTAACAACTGCATGCGCACGCCGCACATACAGGCGAAACCGCTTGGAGAACGTTTCACCGAACCGGGACAGAACGAAGTAATGCGGATCATCCCGTTCACGCTGCGCATCACGCATTACTCCCGCGCGCACGCATTATGGCCAGGCCGACCCAAGATCCACTTTGAAGGCGAAATGATCATCGGCACCACCGAGGCTGATCCCGGTGACCCGGGTCTCAGGCTTCTGGAAGGGGTGGTCCACATGGCCGCGTCGGGTGACGTGCGCTGGTCAATGGTGCGTTCGTTCGTTCTGTCATCTTCACACCCTTCTTTCCCTCTTGGAGTTTGAATACATAGAGAGGGAGAGGGGGTGCTCAGGCTGTGGGCGAGACTGACAATCTTGGATGGTGTATTGCATTAGCTTTGCTTCCGCGAGGACGGACAGCGTCGCTTTGTCATCGAGGGCGTACAGCTCGGCGGGCTCGGCTCAGCCATGGGTGTTATTAGTCTATGGGCCAGCGCGGATCTGGAGCAATCCGGCCCAATCGGTGCGTAATACACTACACCAATCCCCGTGCACTAGACGTGTCATCACTCAACTTAATTTAACCCCATGTTTGTTCAATTACTGTAGGTCCATCCTGGGCATGGAAAGTTGGGCCGGCGGATGTTTGTCCCACGATAGGTGGGCGTGTACGAAGACTCGGACCCAGGTAGATTGGTGGCCCCGCCAGTCACAGCGGCCCTGGGTTTAGCCGCGGTGCTGGCGGAAGGGATGGTGATGACGATGCGCAAAGTAGGTAACCATTCGACCCGTTCTGTGTCATGCGCAGTACCATCCTCCCGCTCCCTTGACTTTGGTTTTTACGCTTTTCTCCTGCTTGCATTATTCATTGTTGTACACCCAATACCTCGTACACGCAGCTTTAACTTTCTATGATATTCCGAAGGGAAGAAACTGCATATATGGCTACTAAGGCCGCCAATTGGTCAACTGTAAAAATCTAATATGTTCACATCATAATATATGGAAAACTTGTGCCTTCAAAATGTGTACGGGAGGCTCTCGAATCAAGGTCTGGAGAGGACAAGACGATGAGAAAGGAATGAAGGAAAATGACCAACCAGTCAGTTCGCGGCGAGCGGTACCTGGCAGAAAGTAGTGTTGATGGCGATGAACTTTCAAGGATGGCTATTTACTGAGGCGATCGATGCGTAGGCATGGCACAAAACTATCGCATGATATTACAACGAACAAGCCCAAAAATAAGATGCATAGTAGGAATATTGTGATCGCTACGAGAAGGGGCTGATCAGCCTGACCGTACCTCTGAAGAAGAAAGGGACGCACATACATAAAACTGAAGCTCTCCTTGGGACAACAATCAAAACCCAGGACCGCCACCGTCGCCGCCGAGAGGTCCACCAGCAGACGCCCTCCGCTCGCGTAGGAACTCCTGGTATTCATGCTCTCGCTTTGCCCGTTCGCGCGTAAAGTCAAATTTGCGAGGCGCGTATCCGACGGGCCCAGGGGAACTAAACCCCCTCCCACGACTGGAGATACTCCCAGTGTGACTACCACCACGACCGGCGGTAGGACCGGCACCGACACCAAAATTGAGTCGAGCCTGCCAGTCGCGACCGCGAGACAAGCTACCCGCGCTATGGTAACCATAGTCCCTGTCATAGTCCCTGTCATAGTCCCTGTCATAGTCCCTGTCTCTGTCCCTGTCTCTGTCCCTGTCTCTGTCCCGCGAACGCGAACGCGAACGAGAGCGGGAGCGGGAACGGGAGCGAGAGCGAGGGGAGTAGGAACGGGGGGAGCGCCTACGGGGGTAGAAATGGCGACCGCGTTCGAATTCAAACTCTCGTCGCGGCAGCGCGCGACGATCGTAATCATAATCACGGGGCAGCGAGAAGTGGCTCCGGTAATTTAGGCGGCGCACCATGCCGCCTGCGCCGCGCGGGATCCTCCTCGGCCCGGAAGGAATACGGGGAGACAGACCGGGCTCGGTCTTGACGGCTGGCGGAGGGGGCGGAGACGATTTCGGTTCTGCCTTCTCATGCGGAATCGGGATCGCATTGGGAGGGTCTTGAATTTGCTGAGCAGCCTGCTGCAGCTGCAGTTGCTGCGGGAGGGCGAGGAATGCCCCTAGCTGTTGTAATTGCAATACAGCGGCGCCTATATTACTAGTCTGATCTTCGACAGGTGCTCCTGGAGCTTCCGGCGACGTCTGTGGAAGTGGTGATTGTGGTTGTTGTAGGGGGTTTGCATTTGATATAGCCTTAAGCCCAGCTGACAACGTCAGGAGTTGCTGCAACTTCTCAAGAGCCTCAAGGTCGATCGGCGCAATAGCGCTGCCTGGCACCGGTTCATCTGGCGGCACGACCGGTGTACTAGGAGCGACGGCGGTGGGGGATGTAGAACCGGTGACAGATGATACGGTGCTACGCGCACTCGCTGCACGCATTGCAGCGAGGCGGTCCATCGGAGTGCGAGGCGGGCCAGAGACGGCCGATGGTTCGATCTTTTCCGTTTTTATCTTCGGGGTGGACAGTGGTGCCGGCATAGGGGGCACAGAGGCCGTGTGGGGTTCGGACCGAGAGCTAACGGATGGCGCGTGGGGTGTGAGCGAAGGTGTCGGCGTTATGGGCTTCTCATTTTCCGATTTCACCGCGATGCTAGTTACACACGGTGGAGCGGGGGCAGGCACCGAAACGGGTTCAAGGTCGCTCAGAGGACTCTCAGTTGTCACGGGCGGGCGGGCAACTTTGGAGAGCGGGCGGCCTGTGGATCTCCGCCATGCGGGAATGTACTCGTCGTCATCGCTTCCTTCTTCTAAACCCGAAGAACTGTCGCTGTCGCTGTCATCATCCTCTATTCGACGCTTGCGCTTGCGCGTATTTGGTTTAGGCGCACGACCAGACCTAGAGCTAGGAGTGGGTTCCGTAGGTGCAACGGTAGTTGCAGGAGGCGGGGCAGATACGGGCGCACGGGGAAGTGGAGGAAGCGTGGACTGTGCACTCTTATCTCCTTGCCCGTCGCTACGCAGAACGAGCCTTGGCAACTTTTCCAGGATAAACCTGAACAGTAGTTTACTGACCCGCCCGTTACTGCGCACATCCTTCTCCGCAGAACGCACGTCGTAGCGCATCTTTTCTATGCCGTGGCCGAGCTGCGTCAAGCTAAGGACCTCACGCTTCATGAATATCATAACGCCAATCATGACGAATTCAATTGGGGAAACCCGCTGCGCGAAAGCTTTATTGTAGACCTTTTTCCGCGCGAGGGAGAGGTACACCCGAAAGGTGTCGAGCACACCCGTGCGCAACTTGGGTGGGACGGATGTTGTCCGGGTCAACCACTTTTCCATAGTTTGGGCGGTGGGTGGTATTTTGTGTGCGGGAAGTTGCTCAATAAGGTAGACGATAGAAGCTAGCCCATGGAAGTCGCGCCCGCGAGCACGGCCCCATTCAAAAGAGTTGCCAAAGCCATCATCGCCGAGAACCCGGGACTGGATTTCGCGGATAAAGTTAGGCCAAGGGCCAGCAATAGCTTGCATGCGCTCTACTGTGCGTCAGACGGCACGTTGGAGGTGTTGATGGATTACATACCAGCGGGTGTCAGTGCTACGCCCAGCTGTACACGCTGGAGTCATGTGTCGGTGAGGTTAAACGAAAGATGGCACCATCGGGACACACCTGAAAAATTTCACGCTCTTGTTCCTCGGTCAAGGTGTCGTATTCGACGCATACAATCTGCTTATTCGCAAAAGCCTGTTGCAGTGGCGTTGGTAAAAGCAGGCGTGCATTCGCTCCGTACTTCTTGCACCAGTAACGCTTAGCGCTTACACTGAAAACATGTTAACACTCCGGACAATTTGAGGGTGAAAATTTTTACTGGTCTCTGTCTGCGGTTCTCAGTCAAGATCGGATAAGGAATTGTAATCATAACAGGGAGATAGACGTACGTGGGATCTACAAGCAGTGATGCGCTAGGATCAGTATAACTGCAATAACAGGTGAAGTAGCAAAAACATTGAGAATCGGGCGCACGGATGACACTCGTGTCCCTGGGTTGTGTACACTGAATTGCAAACAACACCGCGGGTAAAGTCGGTGAGGGCAGGGCTCCATCGCGGTCTACCGCCGGAGGTGTTTGCAAACCAGCGTCCTCCACCCCACCAGATATTTCCGGCCCAGACGTCACATTATCGGGGTGTCGCCGTACATGTAGCACTCACATGTCCATCCAAGAACCTTGCCTTCCGTTAGAAACAGCATTAGGCACTTTTATACTGGGCTCACTTTTGAATCGAAGTCAAACGTTGTTTCCCATCTATGCAAACACGGCTTTCGCTCCCATCATCCGACGTTGAAACAGCTTTCGAGAGGATCTGAGATGCTTGAGATGGGATAGGGGAAAACGGTCAGCTCACCAAAGATGATAGGCGGAATGTAGTAGTTGCGAAAGACGGAGTCGATCAGGCCGATTTGCTTTTGTTCTGGCCAGACAATATCTACGCGGCACAGATGTAACGCGGCTTTGGTGGACAAGATGAGAGAGAAGCGTACCTCTTTGATAGGCCGGATCTAAGTCGATTGATCCATCGACGATTTGTTCTGATAGGAGTGAGCAGGAAGAACAGAAATAGAGAATGAAAAGACAAACCATATAGAGCCCTTACTGAGTAAGATGTTGAGCGTGGTGGTCGAAGCGGATTGACGACGGTGTAAGGCGGCTGATCGCGCTTAGGCTTTTTGGCGCTTGATTTCTTTACTGTGAATTCTTCATCGTCCGAGGACGAGGTTATGTCCGAGAGATCTGAACCGTAAAAATCGGAGAAGGACATGTCGGTGGTAAGCGTAAAGGTGCACGAGGTGGACACACCACGTCCGCACCCTTCAAAAGCCACTAACTCGTCTCCGCCTCATTCAGTCCCTATTTGAAAAAATATTTAATTTCCCACGTGGTCGCACGGATGAGCGTCGCTGCTGACGGCAAGGGTTTTAGGTGGCTTAATTACCCTGCATCACGATCCATGTCTCCAAGTATGTTCTCCTTCGCTGATGGCTCATCAAATGCTCGCGTCTTCTTTGCGAGAAATGATCATCGGTCACGGGATCACGCACAGACCATAAGAAGTAAGGTGACTCTTACCCGCCATAAATTCCCCGTCATTGGCTTCGCCGAGATCCCGACTTTTGAGCGTGTTTTGCTCTAGCAGTCCCAGCAGTCCCGGATCTCTTTTTTTTCACCTGTCTTGTCCCTTTAGGTTGAGTCTCGTTCCGCCTTCATTAGGGAGCAACTTGATAAAGTTGACAAACGACGTACTGTAGCATTTTGGATGGGCAAGGATATTACGAACACGTGTCCCTTGCGCCCGCTCAGCTGGCCGAAGATCATCAATCCGAGTGGTCGGCGTTAGAACGTGATCCGAAAAGCGACAAAACGTAACACACATGTACAGTACAGTTGTTTGATGAATGACTACCTCGTCTGTCTGAAAATCCGCAATCTCTATCGGCACGGCCACTAGTACCCATGGCTGGGCATCATTCCCGCGTCAAACATGACATGAACATTCCACTGCTCCGGAAGACTCTTTCCATGATCTTTCCGGTGTTCCTGGACAAGGTCTTTCCACATCTGAGGAATCCATCATCTTACATTCTCTGTTTGGGTTCTCATGTTATTCAACATCGGACAGTACATATTTGTTTGGGACAGATGATATTGCATGAATGAACCGCAAACAAACAATCTCAGACTATGCAAAGGAGAAGCAGCATCGCAATGTACGCGCCAGTACTATACTGGTCGAACTCTCCCGGCACTTCCCCCGGCACATGGACACGCTTCATCCTCCGACAATCTAATGTACTGATGAAGTCCGAAGTACACAAAAAGTAACATATCCGCATGGCGTCGCGCGATTATGAATTCAAGTCGAAGGAGCTTGGATTGGCATTTCCTGCTGTGCATTGCCGCTGCTGCTGCCACTGCTGTCGCCGCTACTGTCACCAGCGTACACCTTGCTGTCGACAAACTCGGTGAGGTTGACGACAAGGTTCTTGTCCTTGCCGGTTCCAAACGTGAAGTTGAAAAAGGCCTCAGTTTTGACCGTTTCCATGCACAGCTACACAAGCGCAAAGCAGTCAATACGTGATATCCCTTGCATGAGAGCCTGAGAGGGCGGAGGCTTGGCTCAGAAGGGATGTTGGAAGGACACGTACGTGGACCCAAATTCTGCCCTTGTTCTCATTGACCTCATATATGCTGATCTTTGGATGCGGTCAGCTCGCCGAAACGAGGGCGAAACAAATATGAGTGTTACACACCTGTAGCTGGGCAGAATTCAGCGAGTCCCGGAAGCCATGAAGAAATTCAATATCTTCACTCTTGGTCCGGGCAGCCAGGCCCAAGGACGCGGGCAAGGTTTGCTGGGTGAAATCCGACGTGGATAGCTTGCTGAGACTGTCAAAGTCCCAGTGCTTGAGCTTATCGAAGTAGTCGAGCACGACCTTCAACTGGTCAGAGGGGTGATTAGGAACCTGGTAGACGGGGAACTGGTTATTCTGCGAAGACATTGTTCTATGAGGCTTCTGTGACTGGAGGCTAGGTGGCTAGGTGTTGTCTTTGGTCGTACAAAAAGCCCAGCCTTTTTATAGGGGACAGGCTGCCTTCAATTGGCGTTTCAACCGAACTTGATCCCTCCTCGCTTCGTGTCCCGGGACTTGGATCAACTAACAGCCCACATGCTGTGCCCGGAATACTGGATGCCCGGTCCCGTGTCAAATATGAAGGGTAGTGGGGCCTGTCAGATAAGAAGACATGGACTCCAACGTATCATTCGACCGGGGCACGTTTCCATAATGCTGCACCGACGGCAGGACGGATTGCATCGAATGTTTGGCACATCCACTGCCAAACAAGGACCCTGCCACGGCGCTCCAACGACGCCTTCATGTTGGAGCGCCTATGTAACTTGAAGATTGGATGCCGCTGTAGAGACGCCGTGCGTTTGAAAGGCTCTTTACGTATTTAGGGAACCTATCTGACTGCGAACATAAGATTACAGTAAACATGTGCAATATATTGGCTGTATGCATGTGCGAGCCCGGGCGAGTCCAGTATCCAGAGCACAGATCCTGTGGATGGGCTAACTGACTTTCGGTCCGAGGTGTGAGCGAGCCTCAGGGAGCATGCTTGCACAAGACGACTCGCTCGGGTCCCCCATATAAGTCGGCCTTATTGCACAGCCTCATGGGACGGTGTTGTCGCCAAAGCACCAGCACCAGATCCACCAGATACCTCACTGGCAGTCACTGCCCCTCTCGACAATTGAAAGCCGTACTCGACTACTTCGATTGTCTCAAGCGCCGGGACTTTGAGACAATCCCCACGCCCAATTTTGCCTTGCCCGCGTCCTCAGGTTTTCCGGCCCGGACCAAGAGCGAAGACATAAAACATCTTCAGGACTACTTGAAAGGTGCCCCCCTAGAGGTGTTTAACAGACAGCCTCGTTTCGGTGAGGTGACCGCGTTAAAGTCTATCATGTACGGTGTCAATGAGAACAAGGAGATTTGGGTCCAAGTACGCACCTTCCCTTGTCCCTTCTGGGACGACCCTCACGCAAGGGCTGTTCCATAATGACTGCCTGGCACTTGTGCAGCTGTTGATGAAAGAGGTTGGCCTCGAGTGCATTCTCTTATTCACCTTGGAACGGGCAAAGACGAGAACCTTTTCACAAACCCCACCGAGTTTTTTGACAGAAAAGAGTTCGCCTGTAGCAGCGGCGGCGGCGGCAAGGTACAGCCCGGTTCGCAGCTCGAAACGCATGTCTGAGCTCCTTCGACTAAAGTCCATGGTGTAATTGCGCGACTTTTAACCTCTACGATGCTGCTGTCTCTTGGAACTTGAATCTACACCTATATGGCGCAATAAGCATACCCATTGAAATCAGCAGAATGGCAACTAGTCTTGAGGTCTTTGATGTCTTTGAACGATGGTAGCGATCTTACTGAATAGCTGCCAGTGAGCACAGGAGGCAGTGAGTTAGATTCCGAGTCACCGATTAGTAGTCGAACCGTAGCTGAACGTTGAACCCTCGACCATGAGATATCCAAATCCACGGCCTGAGCAGAGCCTGGAGTACGGCGCAGGGGGGATGGCATGGCCTGGCTCCTGACTAGGCCTGACTCCTGAGCGCTGAGCGCCGAAGAATCACAAGCCATCAGATTCTGAGATTCCGAAGCAGGCGCATCATAATCCCGCCGAGGAGTCCGATTCATTTACTTGGGTGGCCATGCGGTCGAATTTGGCCGGTCAGGCAGATCGCAGCAGCAGCTGCCAGAAGTGCGAAACGGTTCCTATTTTTGGTAGCGTCCTTACGTAAGGTTTATCCTAAAGGGGTAAATCACGTGTTTTTCACGTGGTCGCGTCAACGCGACGAAGCTGCACAACCCTAACACAGGACAAGCGAAGAATCTGAAGATGCGCATTGAGGAACTCATCCTCGAAGGCTTCAAGTCTTACCCAGTCAGAACACAAATTACAGGTTGGGACCCCTCCTTCAATGCTATCACCGGCCTCAATGGATCTGGAAAGTCAAACATCCTCGATGCTATCTGTTTCGTCCTCGGCCTCACTAACATGTCATCTGTGTGTATTCCTCATGATCACTTTTTTTTTCTTTTTAACACCTCCCTTGTCTTTAGATGCGTGCGCAGAATCAACAAGATCTCATCTATAAACGTGGACAGGCTGGCATCACCAAGGCCTCTGTCACGATAGTCTTTGACAATTCGGACAGGGAAAACAGTCCACCTGGGATGGAGAATTACGCTCAGATAACAGTAACGAGACAGGTATGTTATTTTGCCTCTTATCTGCTACCACTGTTCCTACATTCCTTCTCCGGTTTCTGAGCACACCCTTCTCCCGTTTGTTGTGACCCCTGCCCAGTACTAAAGTCAGCACCATGCTAGATCGCTCTTCCAAATATCTCTAAATATCTCTTAAATGGCCACAAGGCCCAACAGAATATCATCCAGACCATCTTTCAAAGTGTGCAGCTCAATATCAACAACCCTAATTTCCTGATCATGCAAGGCCGTATCACCAAAGTTCGCGTCATTTATCACACACCCTCCGCCGTTTTTTCATTTAATCATAGGTCCTCAATATGCGGCCAAAAGAAATTCTTGGCATGGTCGAAGAAGCGGCTGGCACGCGCATGTTTGAAGAACGCAAAGACAAGGCCAAGAAGACAATGGGAAAGAAAGAGAAGCGCGTTGATGAGATTACCGCGCTACTCGCCGAAGAAATAACGCCAAAGTTGGACACGCTCCGCACAGAGCGTCGCGCTTTCATGCAATATCAAAAGGCCAGCGCCGAACTCGAGCGCCTCGCGCGCGTGCTGCGCGCACACGAATGGACGGACCATCGCGCCAAAGCATCCCGAAAGGACACCCAGATCGCCGAGCGGGAGCGCGACATTGCGCAGGCGCGTCGTGAGAAAGAACGCGCCATACGCGAGGCTGGCGTCGCGGAGAAGAATCGGCTCGAAGTACAGACCCAACGCGATCGAGAGCTGAAAAAGGGTGGCAAGGTCACGCGGATGGAGGAGGAAGTCAAGGAGCTGGAGAAGGCCGTCATCAAGTTGCGCACACAGGCCGAGATTAAAGAGGGAACCATCAAAGACGAGGAGACCGCACGGGATGTATCTGGACGTGAGCTGAGCGAGGTGCGTGTGTTTGTCTCCGTTCCAACCTCTGTGATTTCAGTTCGCTGAAACCCCAAGGTAGCTCGAGGCTGCGCTGGCGGCGAAAAAGACCCAAGTGGATGCTGTCACGGCACAGTACAATACCGTCAAAGAAAAGCACACCACAACGCAGACTTCTCTCGCCTCTTCTGAGGACCTCCTCCAGACACTCCTCACGGGTCTCGCTGGTACTTCCGCACAATCAGCTGGCGGGGGAGGATATATGGGCCAGATTGCGGACGCCCGCGCGCGGCTAGCACAGGCGGCTGCCGAGGAAGAGCAGGCTCGTGTGAAGCTTGACATGAGCAGGCGTGAGCTCGGCGAGCTCGAAAAGCGCTGGAAGGCGGTGGAACGGGAGGCCGGCCAAGGCGAACGTGATATTAAGAGGATGCAGGTCGAGGTCGAGGCGTTGCGGAAGAAGGCGGATTCGACTGGATGGAACCAGGAGAAAGAACACGCGAGTGAGGAGACGCTGCGCAAGGCAAAGGATGATGCAATGCGCTGTACACGGGTACGTGCTTTGCACACTCCTCCACAAGCAGGGTACTCAATGGGTGGGGGCGCTACATAGGAGTGGGACGCAGTGCGTTCGAGGCTTTCCCAGCTCGATTTCAACTACACCCCTCCGCCGGGGTTCGACACTCGCAAGGTCAAGGGCCTTGTCGCGTCGCTTCTCGCGCTCAAGCCTGAAGACCACGGTAAGAGTACCGCGCTCGAAATTGCCGCAGGGGGCAAGCTATACAACGTCGTCGTGGAGGACGAACGCGTGGGCAAGGACCTCCTCGAGCGTGGCGGCATCAAGAAGCGCGTAACTCTCATCCCATTAAACAAGATACGTGCGTTCAAGCTTTCCGCTGAGGTGCGTCCCATCAACCCCTTTCTCAGATTGCTTACGACCGATGCCAACCCCCCCAGAAACTGCAAAACGCGAAGCACCTCGCGCCAGGCAAGGTGCGGCCCGCAATCTCGCTTGTTGGCTACCCAGATGAAGTGGCCGAGGCGATCGCATTCGTCTTCAGCGATACGATAATCTGCGACGATCCGGCGTCAGCACAAGCCGTTACGTTCTCGCGCGAGGTCGGCGTGCGTAGCGTCACGCTGGAGGGTGACGTGTACGAGCCGAGTGGGACGATGTCAGGCGGTGCGGCGCCGAGCGGTTCTGGCATTCTCGTACGCGCCCAGGAGTTGCGCGCTGCCGAGGAACGCGTTGCGGCTGCGCGGAGGACGCTTGCGGGACTCGAGCGTGAGGAGGTGGCACGCCGTGCGGCGAGGGATAAGTGGAGGGAGCGCACGCGCGAACTTGAGATCAAGGAACATGAGCTGCGGCTGTTGGAGGAACAGGTTGGCAGCAGCAATGCTGCGCGGGTGCGTTGTTCATGTCCCTGGCTTTTCTCGTGCTGAAGCGTCTCCCTGCTCCCCGCTTTAGATCGGTGCGCAAGTTGAAGAGCTCAAGCGCTCCATTGCGGAGATGGAGGCCGCCCTGAAGGCCGCGCAAGAGAAGCAGGTGGCAGCCAAGGCGGAGATCAAGAAGCTCGAGAAGGACATGGATGAATTCAAGAACAACAAGGAGGGGAAAACCGAGGAGCTTAAGGTAACCAGTCGTATCCCTTTCTCAGGCGGTATCCATAGTACCCAACGATTTCTCCTCTCAGGCGAATATACAGAAGCAAAAGGCGGCATTGCAGAAGCAAGCTGTGAGCGTGAAGACACAACAGAAAGAAATGCACACAGCGACACTGGAGCTTGGTCCGTACATGTGTAACAGTTTTTACCATCGTCTCTGTCACTAAAATCCGTCGTCGATACAGAACAAATCGAGTCGGACATCACCTCGGCACGCGAGGCGCTCGCCAACGCCTCTGCAGGGATCGACAAAATGCGCCAGGAGCTTAGATCGCTCACAGACAAAGTCGCGAAGAGCGAGGTGCGTACACACAGACATTCGTGAAACTAACACCGAGCTAACTACGCACACCACAATCACCGAACCCCCCGACAGGCAGAACACGGCGAGGCGGAGCGCCGGCTGCAGGAGGAGCGTGCGACGCTGACGCGGTTTGACACGGAGCTGCGCGAGCTGGACGAGGTCATCAAAGCGAAGAAGCAAGCTGCTGCCGACGCGGATGTCGCGATCAAAAAACTCGAACACGACATGCAGGCCCTCGCGAAGGAAAAGGCAGGTCACATGACCGCCGCTACGAACCTCGAGAAGCAGTACGAGTGGATCGAGGAGGAGAGCCAGTGAGTGAACAACACTTGCCATCAACTATATATCTAGACTGACCGCGTTGTGCCGTGTGTGCTGCTTCATCTGCGCGCGAACAGTCTGTTTGGTCAGGCGGGATCGCAGTACGATTTTAGCAAGCTTGATATTGGCCAGCAGAAGGACAGGGCGCGCGAGCTCGAGGAACAGCAGCGGGGCATGAAGAAAAAAGTAAACCCGAAGGTGATGAACATGATCGATACGTGCGTACTCGACATCTCTCACACACGCTCCTCCTTGTTATCGCCGTAATCCCTAACTTGAGCCGTTGGTCTGCCCAGCGTCGAGAAGCGCGAGGCGAGCCTGAAAAAGATGCTCGGGACCGTGCTGAAAGACAAGGAAAAGATCGAACAGACCATCGAGGAGCTAGACCGGTACAAGCGCGATGCCTTGAAGACGACGTGGGAGAAGGTGAACGGGTAAGCTCGCGCGCAGATTGCACCGCGAATGCGCATATCTAATTTGGCCGCGATTCCTATCTAGCGACTTTGGCGGCATCTTCGCGGAGCTCCTCCCAGGAAACTTTGCAAAGCTACAACCCCCAGATAACCAAGATTTGATGGATGGTCTAGAGATCAAAGTCCAGCTAGGCAGCGTCTGGAAACAAAGCTTAACAGAGCTCAGCGGCGGCCAGCGGTACGTGTGCGCTCCCTACTAATCGATTCCCCCATCTCTTACAACACGTATACGCATAGGTCGCTCATCGCACTGTCGCTGATCATGGCGCTGCTGCAATTCAAGCCCGCGCCGATGTACATCCTCGACGAGATCGACGCCGCGCTGGACTTGTCGCACACGCAGCACATCGGCACACTCTTCCGCACGCGTTTCCGTGGCGCGCAGTTCATCGTCGTCTCGCTTAAAGAGGGCCTCTTCACCAACGCAAACGTCCTCTTTCGCACGCGCTTCCGCGACGGTACTAGCGTCGTCGAGCGCACCGCGCAGCGGAGCACGTCGTCGTTGTATAATGCCGAGCGGGAGCGGGAGGACGGTGCAGCGGGGGAAGTGATTGTAGGTAGGACACGGAGAAGAGCCGTTTCATGACATGGGCGCACGTCGTTTTAGGGGTTGTCGTTTTGCTGTTGTTGCTGTTATTCTAGCCCTACCACTATAGCCATGTACTCGTACAGTACTGTATTCTCCGGATTCATTCAATCTTGCTTGTCT
Source organism: Russula ochroleuca (assembly GCA_015178965.1). NCBI lineage: Eukaryota > Fungi > Basidiomycota > Agaricomycetes > Russulales > Russulaceae > Russula > Russula ochroleuca. The sequence goes on along the minus strand of WHVB01000031.1, from coordinate 303,296 downwards.
GTTTAGTGAGCGCACAAGTACAAGTACAAGTACAAGGTAATTATAGAGATCGTCCGTGATAGTGGGTCGTGTACAGAATACGTCAAACGATTCAGATAGCATCGTAGAGAGATGGGTTGATAGTTGAGAAATGCTACAATGAGAAGGCGACGGCGCCAGCATCAGTGTGGGGGGTTCCGAATCCCTCCGATTTATATTATACCATAACGAAATAAAATGGCCCCATCTGCGCGGATCCACTGCCAGAATCAGAGATATCAGCTTAGTAAAGGCATAGTCGACGTAAACAAAGGTGACAAGGGCTGTTGGAATTTTCAAAAATAGATGGGTGACGGAACCTCCGGCAGAGGCGTTCGTCACGGTTCCAGCCATCCCTCAGCCCGAGGTGCCACTTTCTTTTCAGGCCAAGTAATACTTTAACGATAAAGATAGAAAAGCGGTCTGTGTTCCAATTCCCGCGCTTGCGGGTGAATGGTCGAATGTATCATAACATGCCATCTCCTAAGTACATCGTAGAGTCGACAAGTAGATACTACTTTACAGATTCGGCACCATACCTAGACAGTAGTTCCGCGATCTCATGTCCGTCCAACGCTGATGGCTGCTGGGAAGGGGTCAGGTCTGAATAGTCGCACGCAGTGACATCTGCGCCATATTCCAGCAACAATCGCACGGCCCGAATGCCACCCCACCTAACTGCAATGTGTAGCGGAGTCAAGCCCTCAGAGACTTCGTGGGCATTAATCCCAGTCCCTGCCCCGCGTTCAAGTAGCATTCGAGCAAACTTGACATGTCCTTCGAACGTCGCCGTAAATAGTGGAGTCCAATCTTCGTTGTCTCGGGCATGGATATCTGCACCATGATCAAGTAGACGGCGCCCAATTTCGAGTTTTCCACTCCACGCTGCTCGATGCAGTGGGGTCTGGCCAAACATGCCCTGGCCATCTACATCGGCGTCATGTTTGAGCAATAATGACAAAATGTCGGTATGTCCCGCTCTCGCCGCAACATGCATCGAAGTCACTTCCTTTCCGCCTTTGGCATTTACAAGCTCTGGATGCTTGGCGATGAGATGTTCAGCCAAGTCACGGAATCCGAGCCTCGCGGCGAAATACAGGGGGACAACTTCAGGTTTCTCGGGGTACATGGTGGTCATGGAATCTTCCGCATCTTCATTGTAAATCCAAAGCCAGGTTGCAAAGTATGGCTCGTCTTCGTCAAATAGACGCTCCATCCCATCCTTTATGTGTGACGACGCATTCTCAAACTGGGCATGAGTGGCCCAGTACTGAGCAGCGTATCCTGCCAACGGGAATTTATTGATATTGTCACGATCAATGCGATCGTCCATTTGGAGAAGGACACCAAGGCATGCCTGTGCAAAAATTGTATGCGCAGCCTCGAGTCGAATGTGATAGCACGAGACATCTCTGGAGGACTCCGCAAGCCGGTCCGCTGTCAAAAATTCCTTGACGGAATAATGCGAAAATTGGACAATACGTGAATCGCCATCTTTGACTATGGTGACCAAACTTGAGCAAGCTGACATCACTGCTGCTTCTTGGTCCTGCCAGCGCCAGCCTGGATTTAGCTTCGGGATCCCTTCCGCGCTGAAGTCGAAGGCCAGGATCTCTGCGAGTTCCTCGACTTCAAGTGGGCGAGCAGCCGCCACCAGACAATGCAACAATTGACGAGCATGTCTTTGGTTCGGCTTCGGGATCTCCCTTAGTATGCGCTCGTATGTCCCGTCTAGGCTGTTAGGCAGCTCCTTCAGGATATGCCGGACGCTTGGTGGGAAACACTGTCGCAGGAGTTCCAATTGGCAGAACACCCATCTGAACCTGTTTCACGTTTGAGCTTCGCTTATAAGCAGACGACAACACACTTACATTCCTTCTGCTTTTTCTGATAGTGTCTTAATGACCAGATCCTTGTCCTCCTCCCGCCATCCCCGCATCTTTTCGTCTGACTGGACAAAAGAACCAACATAGTTGGCAATATCCTGCTGTTGTCCGCTTTCGTCATGAAGGGACACAGCGTGTGGGGTTAAGCGTTCAAGGACAGCCTGAATATCATGCTCAGGCCGACTAGTAACGCATATGTGGACATTCGGGAGGTGAAGGCCAACAAGTTCGACCACAAGCTCGAGGACCTCTTCTCGAGGTGACGGAACAGTAGATGTCTTCGGACACTCGTCGAGCCCATCCATAATGATGTAAATAGGCCCTTGCGCCTCGAGGGTGAGCATTTCTTTGAAGCATTCTACCATAGCGTGATCGCTGGGTTTCTGCAGTCCACGGTCGTGTAAAGAATAGAGTCGGGAAAGTATATTGCAACAGGGATCGGACCGAGCAGAAAGCTGGATGAGGAGAGAGGGAAGCAAGTCCTGAAGTTTTTGTTTATCGACGTCCCTGAAGTCAAAATAGAAATAAGCCATTGATGCCTGTCCAGCGTTGCGCAAGACCATGATATCTTGTATGATTGAGGAACTGAATTGATGATGTCAGTTTCAGAAGGGCGGAAAGAGTCGAAGGGCGAACCAGAGGACGCTTTTCCCCGAACCCGCTATAGAAATAGGAGATCATCAGGGATCATCACACGGTGAAGGCCAGGACAACGCACGTTTTCCGTGTATCCACAAGAAGGGGTCAGTGGACTTCCATTGATTGAATACACTGCCCTGAAAAAACCATTGCGATGCACCGTCGTAATGGGCTTTGCATGCAATGTTATGATTGACAGAGGGATCTGGAGGTGAAAGCCATCGGAAAAGACTATCTCTGAGATGGTTCACTGTGAAGCTGTCTAGATCATCGGAACGACGAGCAGGCGTTAAAGAGATACGAACAGTTGGCCTGGTCTAATTTGTCATCGACGCTTCGGACCTCGTTGAAAATGTCTTTTACATCGCTGCCAATGTCCTGCACCCTGTCGTCGACCCCTTGAACCTTGTCGCCAACATCTTGCGCGTGGCTGCGGACGTCTTGTACCTTCCCCTCAACACTGTGTGTCACCTTCAGCAGCACCGCAGATGCCATCTGCATCTCGTCTTGTGTCAACTTGTCCAATCTCAGCAGGCTATCCTCGATGTCTGTATTTCCTGTCAACTTTTTGACGATGAACGTTTCTAAATAACGTGTCAGTCAAAAATTGTGAATCTACGTGACATCAGCTCACTCAATCGTCCACGTTTCGCCTCCTTTGTGGCGACCGCAAGGATCGTTAACACCTCGACCATAATCTTAATCACTATGTCCGTCATGTCCGTAGTTGGTGTAAAGCCAGTGTAGATCTCAAGCCGGCGGAAGTAAAGCTCAATACGGTTAAAGAGGTCAATAAGCTTGTCTTGGCTAGCGCTGGCATCTTTAACCGCCTGTGAGCCATGCGTGTCAAAATAAGTTGCACAAGGGGACAATGACGGACACCGACCGAGAGGAGGACGCCAATGCCCGCAAAGATTGCGTTCGCTGAAGGGAATGCCTGAAAAGCAAATATTAGAGAAGAAAATCTTCAAGAAGAAACATCCTGATATTCACTATCCCAACGCACCCGCCAAGGGCGTTACAAATTGAATACAGGAAATTAACAGTCGGAGTGACCCAGTTCGTGAGTCGGTTGTCACCAGTCTGGAGTTGTCTGAATGCGGGGATTTGCTCTCCAAATACAGTAAGTACAGCCTCTGGGGAATGGCACGATTCAAGATTCGAAAGAAGCGGATGCGAGGCCAGGTCTTTCTTCGTCCTACGTCTGTAAGTTTCCAACGCAGCGTTGAAAATGGACACGAAGTTGGATTGCGCGGTGGATGTAGACGGGACGGTGGACATGAGGGCTCGTGGAGGAGAAGGGAGAAGAGGGCATCGATAAGTAGCTGCCCTAGCACGGCACACGAGTAGTACACGTTCCGCAACGCTGACCTCGTGTCGACCATCTAAATAAAGTCACGTGAAAGTCACGTGCACTGCTGCGTAAATCCTTGTATAAGGGAGATAACCAGACTGAGCCGCGGCGCAGTGAATGATGGAGGCACCGCGGGTCTCACGTCGTTTCCAAGAGCATGAAACATGGCATATGGTGCATTGATGGAGAGCCATACGCGATAGAGGAAGGAATGTCTGAGTCGCTTTATTGAAAAGTAACCGCACTGCTAGGGATAGGATGACGGTCGAGGTTGGCCATAAAGGGGGGGGGGGGGGGTCAGCACTCCCTTGTCTTGCTACATTCACTGGTAAAGTAGGAACAGGCTGTCGAGAAGATCATGGATAAATGATGGCGTACGTGCATATCAAATAGACGAGTCCCTGGAGACCAAAACAGGACTGTTATGCGGGACAGACTGAATGTGTGAGAGGATGGAAAGAGAAACGTCTTCAATAGCGTCATTGTGGTCGTGGAGCGTCGGACCTGAACGATGACCGGCAATTTTCCAGTGATTATAACGACGGCCGATCCAGAACAGGGCGAAATTATTTGGGAATTAGGATGAGTGTAGGGCTATTGCTGTTATACGGTTCCAGAACGATTTCGTTCCATAAGGCACAAAAGTCGTGTTGCAGACTACGCAAGTGTGCTTAACACATCACAGAAGATGGGAGTGGAAGGTTGATGAGGTTTCAGAATTTCAGAGGTTAGCCAGTAACACGCTATCCCCGTGGGCAAGGTCACAAGGTGGTGTCGAATGATACACCCTCAAGCCATCCTACAGTCCACCAGCTTCGTTTCACTTCTCGCGGAATGTGACCAGGGTCGCGCGAGGTGGCCGTGGAACGTAATGCTACTGCGGCGATGGAAGGTGAAGCGTGCAAGGGAATCTCGCGCACCGGAACATGGCTCATGGTGAGATCGTGGGAAATGGACACAATGTAAGCCCGAGGCGGGTACCGCGGCGTTGAATCATCAGCGGAGCTGTACGGATTCCTGTCCACATCTCCTCTTCTTGGCTCAGCTGCCGTTGGCTATGGGCTCGACTGGGCCAGGCGTCGCACAGTTGAGACAGGAGTTTAAGCAGTAGATCGGGGCAATTGGGGCCAAAGGCTAGAGCGGTAAGAGTGGGGTTTGGGTCGGGGTTTGGTCAGCGTCAGCGCCGGAGCAGGCAGTAAACGGAAGGGATTCGTACATATTTAAAGGCCATTACGCTAGATATTGTGTCGGTTTGTCTGTTAGATGTACCGGAGCTTTCTAGGGTGGAGAGAAGAGGAGGGGAGTGGGAGGAGGCCACGAGTCGACCATGTAGGCTGCCTTGACATCTGGTAGGAAGCCGGCGAACAGGCGTCAGCAACGATGCAAGCCAAAGCTCTGCTGAACATCCAGGTACGACATCAGACTAAGCACGGGATTCCCGGTGGTGGTCGTTCAGAAGCCTAACTAAGGTTACAAGAGGCATGCCCAACTCACTGCTCGTTATGATTGAACCGTGATATCGACCAGGTAAGAACTTGAAATAGATGTCCTCAAAGGATTCCCGAGGAAGTAGTTGTAAGATACAGTATCTTCAGTTCCATACTAATAAACAAGTAGGTGGATCATCGGTGTAATAAGTCGGCAGCCGAAGAATACTATTAAACGTGGACTTACTCTATCTCTTCATCGTGGCAGCAAGTGCGTCGATTGCGGCTCAACCCACAGTTACCCACTGCTCCGAGTCATTACGATTGACTTGGTAAGAAATAAAGGACCTGAAAGGATTGTGGAGGAAATAATTGTGAGAGATCTCCTAATATTGAGCTGCACACGGGATGAATAAGTAGGCTAGGTGGATTGGCGAAGTTGGCGGCCGCTGACAATGCCTGACATTACATGGGCTTGATTACTGTACTGTAAGTCACATGATTTGGGTTGGTTGCCGTAGTGTTGCCGTAGTGGTACTGTATGGATTGCTGAGACGAACGCAGCCAAGCGGTCTACACGTCCAGAACATCACGTTAACCAATCTCGTTCTCTAATTCAGAACCCATGTATACCCGCAGGCACAACTCAGAGTACACCCGTCAACTGGCCCTGCATCTCGCTCCACTTTCCGCCTGTCCAGCCGAATCCTACCTGCACCCATTGTTGTGAAAGCCATCAAGCTCAACTACTGACAACTGGGGCTACTCATTCGATCCGACTGTTGCTCCTTTTGAGTTGAATCTGATCTCAGGGCGACGTGGTATCGATGCCCGATGTGTCGGGGAGACAGATCTAGTGGGAGCGAGGTGACAGAACCCGACGTCAAATCGCATATCTTTGAGGTACGATGGGTGTTGTGGCATCGAAGGACTAGATATGTTTCTGACGTGCCTTCCTTCGCTTGCTGATTTATTTGCAGAGTTTGTCGACTCCAAACTTGGTTTTGGGTTGACAGCTAAGAACTGTCGCAATGAGAAGGCGGCGGCACTGGCAGCAGCATTAGCGCGACGGCTCCCATTTATACCACAGTGGAATAAAATAAGCTCATCTGAGTGAGTACACGATGCCGGAATCAGAGATAGTATCAGTTTGTCAAAAGCATGGTTGACGTACACAATGGTGACAAGGGCTGTTGAAAATTTCGGAAATAAATGGATAATGGAGCTTGCAGAGCCGTTCGTCACGATTCTGGGCATCCCTCAGGGTGCCGCTTTTCCTTCAGGCCAAGTATTACTGTAATGATGATAGAAGAGCTCGTTCCGATTCCCGCACTTGCGGGTGAAGGGTTTCATGTACCATAATGTAAGGGACCCCTTCCTGCTGTGCGCGGAATGGAAAGCATTCTTCGGACGTCCGCTATCCCCATGCCGCCAACCACCCTCTTTTACAGTACCTTTGGACCTTAGGTACCTTAGGTCGCCGTCCCCTCCATGTCCACCTATCTAACTCAATGGCTAACCGTCACTGCCAGTGCCCTGCTATCCCATCTAAGAACACTCTTTTCTACTTCCCTCTTACAGACTCAGTAACATAGTTTATAGGTACTACTGTAGTCTACAATCTTTAGTGAGCTGCGAGCAGGATTTTCAGTACTAAACGCGTGTGCGATACCCCGGACCCTGTGCTTACTCCGACTGCGATCAGGTGGAACTACGTCCGCATCGCTTTCGTTCTCTTTTCCTCTCCTTATCTCTCTCCCTTTCCTCTCTACCCATCTTACATTCGTGCCTCGCACTTCCGAGCGCATTGATTATCTTTCCCCACCCTTATCTTGGACGACATATTCAAATCTTGCTACATCGATCACCCTTCAATAACACGAATACGGCTCTATCTCCTATACTGTAAGTACATCGTAGAGTTAACAAAAAGATACTAGTCTACGGATTCGGCACCATACTCAGACAGTAGTTCCACAATGTCATGTCTGTCCAATATTAATCCCAACTTGGAAGGGGTCCGGCCTGATTTGGACTCGCGCACATTGACATCTGCGCCGTGTTCCAGTAACAATCGCACAGTTTGAATGCTCCCAGACAATATTGCACAGTGCAGTGGACTCATGCTACGGGTTTCATGATCATTAATCTTTGCTCCGCGTTCAAGTAGCATTCGAGAAAACTCGACACGTCCGTGAAACGCCGCCACAAACAGTGGAGTCCTATCTTCGTTGTTTCGAGCATGGATATCTGCACCATGATCAAGTAGACACTGCCCCGCTTCGACTTTTCCGTTCAGCGACGCCCGATGCAATGGGGAATGGCCAAACATGTCCTGGTCGTCCACAAGTGCACCGTGTTCAAGCAGTAACGTCAAAATGCTGGCATGTCCCCCTTGCGATGCAATATGCATTGGAGTCGCGTCTCTCCCGCACTTGGCATTTACATGCTCTGGATGCTCAGTGATGAGGTGTTCAGCCAAGTCACGAAATCCAAGCATTGCGGCGTAAAATAGGGGGACTCCTTCGGGTTTTTCGGGATGCATGGTCTGCAAGGGACATCCATTCCATTGATCTTTGTTGTAAATCCACAGCCACGTTGCAAAGTGTGGCTTGGTTGCATCAAACAGACATTCCATCCCGTCCTTGATGTGTGACGACGCATTCTCAAACTGGGCATGAGTGGCCCAGTACCGAGCAGCGTATCGAGCCAATGAGAAGTTATTGATGTTGTCACGGTCAACGCGATCGTCCAGTTGGAGGAGGACACCAAGGCATGCTTGTGCAAAAATCGTATGCGCAGCCTCGAGTCGAATGTGATAGCACGAGACGTCTCTGATGGGCACCGCAAGCCGGTTCGCCGTCAAAAATTCCTTGACGGAGAAATGCGAAAATTGGACGATCTGTGAATCGCCATCTTTGACTATGATGACCAAGCTTGAGCAAGCCGACATCACTGCTTCTTTTTGATCCTGCCAGCGCCAGGCTAGATTTAGCTTCGGGATCCCTTCCGCGCTAAAATCAAAGGCCAAGATTTCGGCGAGTTCCTCGACTCGAAGTGGGCGAACAGCCGCCACCAGACATTGCAACAATTGACGAGCATGTCTTTGGTTTGGCTTCCTGATCTCCTTCAATATGCGCTCGTATGTCTCATCGAGGCCGTCAGGCAACTCCTCCAGGATACGTCGGACGCTTGGTGGGAAACACTGCCGCAGGACTTCCAATTGACAGAAAACCCATCTGAACCTTTTCACGTTTTGAGCTTCGCTTATGAGCGACGAGAACACACTTACATCCCATCTGCTTTTTCTGATAGTGTCTTAATGACCAGGTCCTTGTCTTCCTCCCGCCATCTCCGCATCCTTTGGTCTGAGTGAACAAAACAGCCGACATAGTTAATAATATCCTGCTGTTGTCCACTTTCATCATGAAGGGACACAGGGTGTAGGGTTAAGCGTTCGAGGACAGCCTGAATATCATGCTCGGGTCGACTCGTAACGCATATGTGGACATTCGGGAGGTGAAGGCCAACCAGTTCGCCCACAAGCTCGAGGACCTCTTCTCGTCGTGATGGGACAGTAGATGTCATTGGACACTCGTCGAGCCCATCCATAATGATGTAAGTAGGTCCCTGCGCCTCGAGGGTGAGCATTTCTTTGAGGCATTCTACCATAGCGCGATCACTGGGTTTCTGTACTCCACGGTCGTGTAAAGAATAGAGTTGGGAAAGTATATTGCAACAGGGATCGGATCGAGCAGAAAGTTGGACGAGGAGAGAGGGAAGTAAGTTCCGAAGTTTTTGTTTATCGACGTCCCTGAAGTCAAAATAGAAATAGGCCATCGATGCCTTTCCAGCGTTGCGCAAGGTTATGATATCTTGTATAATTGAGGAACTGAATTGATGAAGTCAGTTTTACAAGGGCGGATTGGGTTGAAGAAGGGCGAACCAGAGAACGCTTTTCCCTGAACCCGCTATAGAAACAGGAGATGATCAGGGATCGTCGCATGGTGAGGGTGACAGGCCAGGAGTAACGCACGTTTTCCGTGTATCCACAAGAAAGGGTCAGTAGATTTCCATTGATTGAATATACTGCCTTGAAAGAACCATTCAGCTGTACCGTCGTGATGAGCTTTGCACGCAATGTTATGATTGATGGATGGATCTGGGGGCGAAAGCCATCGTAAAAGACTATCTCTGAGCTGGTTCACTGTGAAGCCGTCTAAACCCTCGGAACGATGACCAAGTGTTAAAGAGATAACGAACGGTTAACCTGGTCTAACTTGTCATTGACGCCTCGGACCTCGCAGCCAACGCCTTGCACCCTGTCATCGACGCCTTGAACCTTGTTGCCAACATCTCGCACGTTGCCGCGGACATCTTGTACCGTCCCCTCGATTCCGTGTGTGATCTTCAGCAGTTCCGCAGATGCCATTTGCGCCTCTTCTAGTGTCAATTTGTCCAATCTCTGCAGGCTATCCTCGATGTCTGTGTTTCCTGTCAACTTCTTGATATACTTTTCTAAACCACGGTCAGTCAAAAATGGCAAATCTACGTGACATCAACTCACTCAGTCGTCCACATTTCACTTCCTTTGTGGCGATCGCAAGGATCGTTAACACCTCGACCATGATCTCAATCACTATGTCCGTCATAGTCGTAGTTGGTGTAATGCCAGTGTAAATCTCAAGCCGGCGGAAGTAACGTTCAATGCGGTTAAAAAGGTCAATAAGCTTGTCTTGACTAGCGCTGGCATCTTTCGCCGCCTGGGAACCATGCATGTCAAAATACGTTGCACAGGAGAACCATGGAGGACACCGACCGAGAGGAGGATGCCAATGCCCGCAAAGATTGCGTTCGCTGATGGGAATACCTGAAAAGGAAATATTAGAGAAGAAAATCTTCACGAGGAAACATCCTGATATTCACCAGCCCAACGCCCCCGCCGAGGGTGGCAGAAAATGAATGCAGGACATTTACAGTCGGAGTGACCCATTTTGTGAGTCCATCGGCACCATTCTGGGACTGGCTGAACGTGGGGATTTGCTCTCGAAGGACAGTGAGGATAGCCTCGGGAGAATCGCAGGATTGAAGACTGGGAAGGAGCGGATGCGAGGCCAGGTCTTTCTTGGTCTTATGTTTGTAGGTTTCCAACGCAGCATTGAAAATGGACGCGAAGTTAGAATGCGAGGTGGGTGAAGAGGGGACGGTCGACATGATGGTTCATGGATAAGAGACACAAAGAGGGCATCAAGTAACCACCGTACAGTACAGCCCGTAACGAGGTGGCTGTGGGAACTCTCAGTGCTCCCACGTTGCCCGTTCTCCCCAATCAATTTCTTGTCTGTATTTGCGGAGTGACCTCCAGCACGACACATTCTTCAGCTGTTATGCACTGCTTCCTGTTCCTAAGGACACCCAACGAGTGCGAGTGAGTTGCATGATGTATTTGTCATTTCTCAGGTCAGTGTGAATAACACACTACCCTTCGGGGCTCGGGCGGCAGACACTTAGCCTTACAAGTTTAGATCCTGCAAACAAGTGCTTTGCTTAAGAAAGAAAGGGTGAACTGCAAATGATCTACGCTGGCAAGGTACTCCCCGATTGTGCACAAGCTGGAGTTCATACATCTTCACCGCGACATTGCTTCGCCGCACCTGAGTTCCGCGTTCCATGTTCTCCTTGAACTGGTCATGCGCTCGCATGAACAGTCCTGTGGGTGGTAAGTCCGTAATACTAGAGGTCCTTGCGCACTTGCGATCGAGATTATTGACCAGCGCGCTGCTTTCAGCTTGAGCCATTGGATCGAAAAAGGGATTTATCCTAGAGGACCGGTCACCGTGATGCTGTGGCGACCAAATTAATCCCCACATCTACGCAGCTTGATATGCCAGTTCCGAGGGCAAAGCTTCTGGAATCGGGTGGTCTGCACTAACTGCATGACGAAAAGGGATGGCTCTTCGTGGTAAGTGCTGTTACTTCTCTCAGCGCTGGGTTTCCGCAGTTTCGCTACCAGCAAATACTTTATAGCTGGCATATATTCTATCTGTATGATTTAATAGACAGACTAATTGCCAACTACAAGCTGATGAAGAGACGCGTTCGAGTCTCAAACACCAGCTCACTCTACAACATAGGGGATTTCTGGTCGTGTTTTATCGATCTAGGTACGCTAGCTACCGGGATTATGTATCTCCGACCGAAGCAGACTCTTGTCTATTCGCCCGGATCTGATGTAAGGAAGGACCTCTTGTGCGTTGATGACGGTAGTGATCTCATTAGCGGTGGGTGCCCGTGTACTGCGGGGAAGACTTTCGGGAAAATGTTTGACTGTTGCTGCCCAGCGTCGACATCGATAGCGAGGTCTCGTTAATCTCATACTTTGTCCACGGCTAGGATGATACACCAATGATAATCATGAATAGTTTTCTCGTTCTCGGGTGTTTCTTGACGTCGCGAGTCTTGTCCCGAAGCAGAATGACGATGCTGTAGTGCTTTCAACGTTATGCGTGAGTAGGGTTGCTTGCTCCACACGTCCATCATCACAAAAATATCTCTATTATCGCCATTTGGTGCCGCGCGACGCAAACCTCTTTCAACACAAACTACCACGCTGAGTTGTCTCGCAGCATTCGAGATAATCGAATGCCGCAATGCCTATCAAACGTTCGAGTGGTGTGCTGCCGCTGCTGCTGTATCGCCCCACGATGCGTTCGTAGCGGTTCTTCCAAAAGCCAGCAACACCATTATTTTTGAATAGAGGTCCTGATAGGTGCAACATAAGCTCGACAGTTCACGAAGAGTTGATTACAGATGACAATTGGCACAACCAACTTACAACCTTTGCAGTAGCTTCTAGCGATGAGGCGTTTGATCATGTCAGTGAGAGCAGAGACTGAGGAAAAACCTGGCATATGACTAGAAACAAAGATGGAGACGGCATCACAGCGGGCCAGCGGGAGAAGAAATGTACGCCCGAGGCCTGAATGAAGGGACGCTGTTGTAGGATACAACCATATTAGTGCTCTAGTGATGACTAGCGATTAGTGCAGTGGGACGGAATACGGTGGGCCCAGGACACGCTCGACCTTGATGTGTCCGAGGGGGCAGCGTTCAAGTATACTCGGACGAAATGTATGTATATATTCTTGAGGACGAACAAAGAACAGTCGGATATGGTGTAACGGCTAACATTGCCGCCTCTCACGGGTCTCACCAGATCAGTGTCTGCAACTGAGAAAAAACTGAAATTCTCAATTTCAGAAAAATTGGGACTTCCAGTTTCAGAAAAACACCGAATTCCAGTTTGAGGAAAATTGGAAATCTCTGTTTCAGCAAAACTGGAAACCTCCAGTTCATATAAACTGGACTTTCTAGTTTCAGATTCGCTGTGGATCGCGGCAGCTCGGGGTTCGATTCCCCGTATCCGAATGCTTTTTAGGTGCTTTGACTCTCGAGCGATGATCTCTTGGCGGGATTTAGGCTCGGAGCGCCGGGTAACGGACATTATAGATCCGAGCTTCCACGAGCGATAAGATAACGTTGACATGAAGGCAATTGTCCATACCCACCTATAGAATGCATCAAATGAATCTAACATTGTGCGAGATTGATCGTGACTAGGCAACCTACGAGCTCCATATAAATTACATCACTATGTAACTACGAGGGGAAAAGAAGAGCATAGGACCACCTTTCCGAAGCCAAACGAAGAGGTGTTACACCCTCAAACCATCTTACAGTGTACCAGCACCGCTTCACTTCTGGTGGTGATGTGACCGGGGCCGTGCGAGGTGACCGTGAATAGTACCGCAGCAGCGACACGGGAGGTGATGTGCGCAAGGATATCTCACGCACCGGAGTAAAATCCCGGGGGTGGGATCATGGAAGCCATTGTGAGCCCGAGGACGGTACTGCGGCGCGAACGGCGTTGGGCCACTGGCAGAGCTGAACGTATTCTAGTACATGCCTCCGCTTCTCAGCTCAACTCGCCCGCTTTAGACTCGATCGATATACCCTCCGAGACAGCAGGATAAGAATGACAACAGGGCAAGGAAGCCAAAGACTGGAGCGATAAGGGTGGGGGTTCGGGTCGGGATTGGTCAGTGCAGGAGCACGCGGCAATGGAGGCAATGTAAGTGATCCGTGCAGAATACATAAAGACGTATTTTCCGTAGTCGGTTTCGGAACCTGCTGGGGTGGTGGGAGAAGGAGGAGTGGGAAGAGGCCACGACTCGACCCTGGAAGCTGCCATGACACCTGGTAGGAAGCCGGCTAACATGTTGAGGGGAAAATGCGAGTTGGAGCTGTGCTGAGCATCGAGGTGCGACGTCCGACTGAGCAGTAATTCCCGGTGGTGGCCGTTTAGGAGCTTAACTGAAGTTACAACTTGAAGAAGCACAAGGGACTCATTGCTCATTATGAACGAATCGTGATATCGACTAGGTAAGAAATAGAGGACCTGAAAGGACTTGGGAGGAGGCTGGGAGGAGGAAAGGAGGAAGGAAGCGGTTGCCAGTGGGTGATTCCCCAATCTTCAGCCGCGTACAAAAGCGGAGCAGTCACGTAGGCCAGGTTGATTGGCGAAGTAAGTTGGCGGCCAACCAATACTAGGTTGTGGCTTGATCGCTTCTCAACCATAGAACATAGATGGCTAGGGTAGGGAGCGTCAGGAACCAGCAGGGTCTACGTCATGTGAATGGATGTGTTGAGGGCGTATAACATGCTGCAAGAGCAAGATGACGCGACAATGTGCGTTCGTATATGGTAATTGACACCAAGCTAGCCATGGCACTCGAGGGAAAGAACTGTAGGTGGTGGCCTAGGAGTCAGATCGTCGTCGACGTGATCTGATAATAGCGGCGACGATCTGATTCTTGGCCACCACCTGGCACGATCCATTGTGGCCGAATCGCTGAGGTGCCCTATGCGATGATGGAGACACACTACTTTGTAGTCCCAGACACTGCTCGTGAGGCTGAAAAATAAAAATTCCACAACGTCTGTAAAGACTTGTCCGACTCGAAGTTTACTGTAACCGTGACAAGAAGGCCTTTTCACGTCACCCGTTCGTTCTCTCTGCTATGCACCAGGCTGACCGGATCGTAGGTCATTTGCATTACACCTGTTCACCAGGTCTTGCCCCACAGATAAGGGTCTGTTGATGTTATATGCCGCGGTGGAATGGCTTTGGTTATCAGCAAGGTTATCAGGTCGTGGACACGAGCGGCGAGCCCAAGGGGTACTTAATGTCACGTGGATGACGCGTCACGCGTCACCACTCGGAGCACCTCCGGCGCCGAATACCGCTGAACCCTCATCGCCCCATCGATGGGTTCACTGTGGTATGTCAAAGGGAATTCACCGATCTGATTGCTGAAGTAATTGAGAAAGCCTCAAATAGCTTTGATCAAGAGCATCTCGAACATAGTACAGTCTCTCGAGCACCTGCCACAGTGACGGTGACTGACCCCACCATCATATCCTTGCTGCCCTGGTTCATCGATTCTGCCAGATAGCCATTTTGGAGGTCCATTAACAAAACAACAAGCTTTTTGTGGGACTGGGATGGAGTCTACCAAAGGAGGCCGACGTACGTACATCTTTTACGCAACAGCCTGTACCAACTGTTGACTGGCGCGAGCGATGTAGCCCGGGTGACAATCGACATGCTCCCTTACGTTGCCCTCATAGAAATGTTTGATTTCTATCTGGATAAAGCATGTATAGAAGCATGGCACATGCTCGTGCACGTGTCGAAAATGGCGAAATGTGGTTTTTGGGTCACCACGTCGCCTAAATCTGCGACTTCACTGCGGAGCCAGAACACCAGTGAGGGAGATGCTGGATGTCTGGCCACCCTTGCCTATCGTCATAGAGGTCGATAGCGGCGAAGAGTGGGGCGTGGATAACCTCATTACGAGTCTTACGACACTCAAGCACAACGATCGCATGTGAAATCACTCTCTCCGGTGTTCCAAGGTCGCAACTGGAATATACCTTGGTGAAAACGCAGCAGCCATTCCCGGAACTGACATATCTGTACCTCAATTTCCTATGTGAAATAGCGCCGGTCGTTCCCGCTTCGTTCTTGGGTGGATTGGCACCGCGTCTGCAATCACTCTTTCTGTATGGCGTTTCAGTTCTGGGATTACTACCAAACCTGCTTTTGTCTGCAGCCCACCTTGTTCATCTTAGACTTTGGGAAATTCCTTCCTGGTACTTTTCATTCGAGGCGATGTTCACTTGCCTCGCCGTCTTGACCAGGCTCGAATATCTCGTGATTAGATTCACATTTAATCAAAGTCACTCTGATCAGAAAAGCCAACGTCTTCCCCCGCAGACACGCACTCTCCTCCCAGCTCTCACTGACTGGCCCGGATCGATGCACCTCTACTCAATAATTTGTCGATAATCCTCTTCCATCAACCGATACTCGACACTTCTCAGCTCACCCAGCTCACCATTCGCACGCCAAAGTTTAAGCCACATGAAGCACGCATGGTCTTTTCCTCTTGGGGTGTTTTGGTCAAACTTCCACAGGCATTTGACAGGGCGCTCGAGTTGGCAGTCACATGTCAGAGATCCGCGGTTTTTGTCTGTGGCGCAGATCTGCAGCTCGTCCTTCCCTCAGACTTTCATTCCCGCGGTGGAACAACTCTACATCCTTGATAACAAGTCTCCACGACTGCATTTTCAAGACATTAGCCAATGGCTGGAACTTTTACGTCCATTTACCGCCGTGAGGGATCTCTACATATGCCAGGAAATCGCACCGTATATCGCGCCCGCCCTGCGAGAACTCGTTGGAGAAAAAGTGACAGAAGTGTTACCCGCCATGCAGACTCTCTTTTTGGACCTGATGTACTAATCGGGATCTGTCCAGGAAACCATTGGGGAGTTTGTTGCTGCACGAAAGCTAGCCCCTCACCCCGTTGTTGTTTCTAGTTGGCATAGAACGTTTTGAAGATTGACAGGTGCGTGTGCACCTTAATGGGGTTGTCTGCTGTTGTTCTGCGTATTATTGCTGTCTATTATCCTAGCCCCTTGTATTCATACAGCACTGGATTCTGTCGATTCCTACATTTCTTCATCACGCTTGTTTGCTTGGCGAGCACACAAATACAAAGGCATTTGTCCATAGCAAGTGGCCCATGTATAGAATACGATACATCAAATGACTCTGGATAACATCATGAAAGATTGATCATGCCCAGGTAACCTACGGGTCTCCATGAAAATACAACACTTCGTAACTACGAGGGTAAAAGAAGAGCATATGGCCATTTTCCGAAGGAAGACTTTACATCTTTTGCGATCCGATCGGGGGTGCACCAGGTGGTGGCGCATAGTACTGCGGCGGCGAGATGGCAGGCTACGAGAGTGTGTGTCGTCAAGGGCGTCAGCGAGAGAGTTCTGGAAGTGAGGACGGAAACTTCACGCACCGGAGCGAAGCCCGTGGAGGGGTCATATATGTATGGGGAGTTAAGGCCATTGTGTGCTGGAGGCGGGTACTGCGGCACGAACGGCGCTGGACCACCGTATGGACTACCGTACGCGGCGGCCCCGCTTCCCGGCTGAGATTGTTGGATGTAGGCCAAATTGGCCCGGCGGTTGCGTCGCCTGCGAAAGGCGAACAAGCTGAATATCACGATGAGGAAAACGATGACTGGAACGAGTCGTCAAACTGTCGTCAATGGTGGGTTGGTAATGGGCGCGATCGATACGTACAGAATGCGAGGCCGATCAGGGCACGTGCTAGGTCGCTTAGTCCGTCACAGGTTTCATAGCCGTTGCTAAGGTGGTGGTGGGAGGAGGAGGAAAGGAAAGGAAGAGGTCAAGTTGAGCGGAAAGAGGATGCTGCGGAATTGCGACTGGATATACGTACTCGTCAATCCAGCAATCTGCCCTCACACCTGGTAGGAGACTGGCTAACAGGGTGACAGCAAGGATACGGGTAAAAGCTGGGCTGAGCATCGAGGTGCGACGTCCGACTGCGCATCATGGGGAATCCCGCGGAGGAAAGGTGCTGGTCCGTTAGGAGGCCGGGCAATAAGTACATATGGCAGACTCACTGCTCATTACGATGGAACCGTGATATCGACTGGGAAGGAAATAGAGGAGTGGAATGGGCTGTGCGGGGGAAACAGGGTGTTTGTTGATGGAAGGAAGCAACTGATTGGGACATCCTTCGCCTGCGCACTTAAGTGGAGCACTGGCAGGGGTTTCAAGTAAGCCAGTGCTGCGGCCGCGGACCTAGCCGGCCGCGGCCGATCCGTCAGCACACCGCTCACTTGACCGCTCCCCCCATTCATGTCCAAACCCCTCCGGCAGGCCATGGCAGTGCCATGGCCCTCTATTCAGGCATTAGTTTGGCCCCTAAATGGCAGTTGTGCAAATCGTATGATTGCGCTTGCACCTCTCATCTCATCATACGGGGTGTTGCAAATATAGGACGTCCGGACGTCTCTCCGCGCCGTCCACGACAGCGTGGCATGATGGTATCGGTTCGGAGTCGGAAACTGAAGCTATTCTTCCCACGATTGATGACAGGTATGAAGTTTGCCAAGCTCGGCCCTACTGTAGTCCTTGCCACAATATATGTCCTTATTTAAATAGAAAGAAGTTATCTGTCTAGCTACAATGCAGAAGGCTGTAAAATTGAGGAATACAAGGCAGGATGTTGGACAATAAGAAAGAACCGAAAAACTGCACGCAACGATGAAGGTTGGTCAGGATGGCCGACATTACTCTGGTTATTTGCTGATTGGTGGTGGCCTTTGCATACAGGTCAGGATACAGTACAGTACTCGATATGTTTAAGCTTTTACATACATACATGCACAAATCAGGCTTTTGTCTTGCAACATAGAGGAGAGATAAGTATTATGGAGGCCGTGGCTCATCTTACCCCTATTGTACAACCCCTTTTGCCAGCCCTTGTTAAGCCCACAGCGGGGCTTCTGGCACACTTGACCGAATAGGAAAGTGTGCGGCCCGAGGCATACCGAGGCACGCAATCTGACTCCTAAGGTGTGTGTTGATTGTTATAGCACAATCACTAAGCTTCGAAGATAAGGTCCGCCTTTAAGGACCTTAGAAGGTAGATGGAAGAGTAAAGAAGGGGACCACACAATGAGCAGGAGTAGACAAGAAGCTGCAATTGTAGCAAAGTCGAGCTTAAGGCTCAACTACTCGTACAAGTCCTATATATACAGGTTTGAGTCGTGTATGACTAATAGTACTATAACCGATTGGTAAGTCGGTTTGTCAGTCCATCAGTCATGCTCAGTCAGCATATGGTACAGTTAGTCAGTCGGAATTGTGTATCAGTCAGCGGTACAGTAAGGAGCCTCAGTCAGCCAGTCCGAACAATGAGCCATGCGTGTATTGTACATGAGTCAGGGGATCATGTGATCCCAGCCAGTCTGTCGGTCCATAAAACACCTCACCTCTCTCCGTACTAGAGATGGAGCTTATCACCACCCTCCCCTCAAAGGAGCGCTTCCACGCGCTAATTGGACCCCTTGTTGTCGCCGGGGACATAGTCATAGTCGGGGGAAGGGGAGCGAGGGGCATAAGAGGGGTCGGCATTGTCGAACTCTTCCAGAACGACTTGAGTTATGGCCTGGCACATAGCGATACCTGCCGTGCTAAGTTCGCCCTTGCAGAGGTCATCGCACCCCGCGTTGTTATGATCGTACTCGATCTCGCGCTCTTCGAGGGTGAGATAGCGGGTGTGGCGTTGGTGGGTGAGATAATGCCCATTGGCATGGCGACAGCGTCCTCCATAAGGACATGTGTCTGGCATTTGGTTCCAGAAGAAGCGATGATGGCAGGGAACTCAGCACCAGCCAGATGCCGAGATCGTACAGAGGTGATGGGGAGTCTCGCAGTGAGTGGAGAGGTGGTCGTACCACGGGCAATAGGAGCAATGCTTTCGCTCCTCGAATTCGTCTTGGGCCAATGCGTCGTCCGTGGTGTTCTCGCTGTTCCAAGAGACTCTGCTGTTTGCTCCTCCTCTCAATCTGGAGTCGGGTCTGGTTACCACGTTGGTGTGGTATGGCGCGGTGTTGCGCCTATCCTGTCGATGTCACCATGCCAATTCGCCTCTTTCTTCATCCTCTTCCACCAGTCCTAGAAGCCGTTCCCTTGCGTTGGCTCGGATGAGCCTTTGGCAGACCGCCTTGGTTCGACCGATGTGGGCGAGTTGGTGGATGCCAAACTCGGCTCTTCTCTTCTGTGCATAGGCCTCTAAGGCTTGGACCTCCTTGAGGCAGAGGGCCAGCTTGCGTTTGTCGGCTTCAAGGTTTCGGAGGCGGATGATGTCTGCTTTTACCCTGTAGTCTCCCAGGTCTTCGATTGCCCTCTCCATCGGGCCCCTGATCATTCTTTCCTCTGTTAGCAGTGTGAAGTGCCTGTCATCGCGGTAATCAGCGGGTGCCGCCCAAGAGGCTGGAGCTGCCTCCAAGGCTTCTGCGTAGATAGGTCGTCCAGCTCCCATAGTCCCGTAGATAGTGGGCTCCCCGGTGATGTTGTCGATACAGAAGTGTATGAACCTGGCTTCCACCTTGACTTCTGGTTCTGCTTCGGTTGCCGGAATTTTGATGTGTGTCCGGTGGATCTCCGGTTGGAACCTAATCCAGTCATTGCCGGGGTGTGTCTGCACGAGATCGTCTACGTTGATCTCAAGGGTGTAATGTGATGGGAAGCTGTGCATGGATGTGGCTGGAGAGGAGCTCGGTATCGTGCTCGATACCGAAGATAGTGGAGTAGCAGCACGGTGGATCACGTTAGTTTCGGGATCCAGTACTAGAGGGTGGTCAGCCTCTTCCTGTCGTTCTAGCATAAGTTGGGCCACTGCCAAGCCACTTGGAGAGTAGAAGAGTCTGTCTCTTGCGAAACTGCTGAGACCACGAATGAGATTGTGTGGGTCTTCTGGGTTATCTTGGGGGAGAGGACCAATACGAGGGGGAATGGGTAGTGGCACCGGGCTGGGGACCTGACTTGGTCTGTGTACACTATACAACGATGGTGAGAGTCGTAGGTACTCTTCAAGCCTGAAGCTAGGTGGTGTGTCTGTGGGTGGAGCATAGTCTGGTTCTTCTGGGAAGGCGGGTGGTGGTTCCGTAGTCGGGTGGAGCTCGGCCTCCAATATAGCTACTTCTTCTGTGTCCACTGCCAACATAGCGTTGCGGGTGGCGGGTGACAGTGAGCTGTAGTTCAAAGACATGAGGGATAGATTTTCAAACTGGGTACAGAGAAGAGAGAGGTCGGGGAGTGGTGAGGATCCCATTGGTGATTCCGGGTGGTTTATAACCATTCTTCGGATGGCCTTGGGGTTCTTATCGTGGAATTCCTTCACCTTTGTGGAGGCGTTACCTAGATTCCGTTTTGGTTCCCAGGAATCATGTGCCTCAGAGAATCCTTTCCACCGGACAAGATATTGTAGGGTCTTTGCCTTTCCCATTTGCCTTGAGGCTAACACGTTGTCTACTTCCCACTCCTCATGTCCTTCAATCAGGTCAGGAGGTGCTTCTGGGAAGTTGGGTCCATGTAATTCCGTCTTCTTGTATGGGTGGAGGACAGCCGCGTGGAACGCATTGTGGATTCTCCACGCGGCTGGGAGGTCCAGTCTGTACATTACAGCGCTGAGTACTTCTGTTACCTTGAAGGGTCCAAAGCGTTTGGCCCTTAATTTCGTTGTGGGGTGTGTTGTTCGTAAATGAGTCCCTTCCAGCCAGACCTTCTGATCCACTCGGTACCTTTGAAAGTGTGGGTCTTTCGTCCAAAGGGATTGCACCTTGCTGATTGCTTCTTGGGCGCTCTTCCTAGCCTCAAGGAGTTGTGCCTTTCGTTCTTTGATTGCTGGTACATTTCCGACTCGTGTAGGTTGGTGAGTACGGGGAACAAATCCCATCCAGAGTTCGTATGGTGGTTTTTTGGTGGTGGACGATGGTCGGGAGTTGATCATATACTGGGCGACCTTGAGCCAGTCTGCCCAGTTATCTTGCTGATGGTTACAGAAGATTCTCAGTATGGTTTCCACTGTTTGATTTGTTTGTTCTGACTGTCCATTGGTCTGGGGGTAATATGCAGAACTCATGTTTTGTTTGATTTCTAGTTGGGCGCAGAGTTCCTTGAAGAATTGTGATGTGAACCGTGTGTCTCTATCCAATATGATTCTTTTGGGAAGGCCTGTGTAGGGGAACGCGTGGTCTCTGAAGAGCCTCGCGACTTCCTCACTCCCCATGTCTTCTCGGCATGGGATCAGAATTACGGCCTTTGTACAGTTGTGATCGGTGATGGTGAGAATTGTATTGCAGCCGCGTGATTCGGGTAATTTCGTGATGAAATCGACTGTGATAGTGGCGAAGGGCGTTGTGTCTTCACCAGGACTGATCGGCACAATAGGGGGTATGTTGCGGTGTGTGATTGTTTTTACCGCTTGGCAGGTTGCGCATCCTTTGACGTAATCTTCCACGTCTTTGTGGATAGTGGGCCACCAATAGTCTCGTTTCAGCGCTAGGTAGGTCTTCCAGACTCCGGGATGTCCCGATGTCGGAGTATCATGATATTCTTGGAGGAACGTGTGTCGGAGTTGTATGTCTTCAGGGACCACTAATGATCCTGCCTTCCACCAGACTTTCCATTCGTCTTGATAGATGCTGTGTTTTCTTTTCCAGTCTTGGCATAGTTTGTCTTGTGTCCTTTGCAATTGGTGGACTTGTCGTTCTAGGATGGAGATTTCTATTGCCCTAGCAAAGAGCTCGTTAGGAAGAGCCGTGGTCTCTTCGTTGTCTGCTGATCCGTCATCATGGTCTGGACATCGGGATAAGGGGTCTGCTTGGTTTCGTTTGCCAGGGAGATGGACTAATTCGAAATCGAAGTCTGCCAGGAACACAATGTAGCGAGCCATGCATCGGTTCAGTTTTTGAGGGTGTCGATAGTAGCAGAGATTGTCGTGGTCCGTGTAGATTGTTAGCTTGTGGGGTGATCCCATCACAAGATGTCGGACACGTTTGAGGCCTTCAATGATAGCTAGAAATTCTCGGTCTCTGATAGAGTAATTTCTTTCTGCTGCATTTAGTGCCTTCGAATGATAGGCTACTGCTCGTCGTTTGTTGTTGTTGTCTCTTTGGTAGAGGATACTGCCGAGTGTGAAGGCTGAGGCATCGACTTCAAGTTCGTACGGTTTAGTTGGGTTTGGATGCCAGAGGACTGGTTCAGTGGTAACTCGTGTGATGAGTTCATTCAGTGCTTCTGTGCATCTTTCAGTCCAGATAAAGGGGGCTCCTTTCTTGGTAAGGTCATGTAAAGGTCGGGCTATTGACACAAACCCTTGGATGAAAGGTTGCTGATAGCCTAACATGCCTAGGGTCTTTCTGACTTCTTCTACCGATTTGAGAGTTCTGGGCCATCCTGATATCCCTTTTACTTTGGTGGGATCAATGCATACTCTTCCTCCTCCTACGAGCCATCCGAGGATTTCCATTTTGTCCTTTTCGAATTGACATTTCTTTGGTTTTAGGAAGTAAGAGCACTCTTCCATTTTGTCAAGAAAGTCATGGACGATCTGTTTGTGTAGTTGGCGGCCTTCTTCGTCATTGGCCATGGCCACCCACCAATCGTCCATATAGTTTCCCAGGTTTTCGGGGTATTTTTGGAGTAGGGGACGGAAATCTTGGTGCATAGTTCGTTGGAAGAAGGGGGGTGCGTTTGTGAGTCCGAAGTACATGACTCGGGGAACATAGGTGCCTTGGGGAGTCTTAAACGCTGCTTTGGTTTGGTCTTCTTCAGCGATACATATGTTATTATATCCCCAGCGAATGTCGAACTTGGAGAAAAGTAATTTGCCGTGTAGCCTTTCCAGTGCAGACTGTATATTAGGCAGGGGGTTGTTGTCTCGGACTGTGTACTTGTTCAATTGTCGATAGTCCATGATAATTCTTTTCTCCGAGCTGTCTTTTTTGTTGATGAAGTAGACTGGCGCCGTATAGGGGGAAGGTCCTTCGTAAATTCGCCCAAGCTCTTCTTCTTCAAGAATCCATTTTTGCAGGAGTTCTCGCTCGTCTTTGGATAGGGGGTATACCTTGCAGTTTAACTCCTTTGGTGCATCTGGGGTTAATTTGATGGTCATGTCTTCGGATCGTGCAGGTGGGAAGCGTCGTGCTTCCTCTTCTGAGAAGACTTTTTGATGTCTTCAGTATTCCTTTGGGATGGTGTCGATGGTAAGGTGGATTTTGTCTTTGTCCGCCTTTTGGACCCATTCTTGTGCGATGTTGGTTTGTCGCACATAGATGGCTTCGTCGTCTTTGGGTGTTCCTAGTTGTTTGATCGCCTCTCTTTGCATAAAAAAGATGTTTTTGGCGACATGCATGTATCGGCTACTCTGGAGTTGTACTGATTCTCCTGAGACCTTTCCTGTCTTCCAATTGATCTTTGGATTGAAGTCGTAGAGGAAGGGGTATCCCAGGATGATGCGGTCCTTTCCTAGGCTCGTGATGTAAAATCTCTGGAGCGTGTGTTTTTCTCCTTTGACGATGCATAGCCAACAGTAGTGTGTGATTTTTCCTTGTTTGTTTTCCGTGCCATCGATGTTGTGGACTGTGACTGGTTGGGCAAGTTCTTTGCGTCCTATTCCGAGTCATTTCCAGGTACCTTCATCAATGAAGTTGTCGGTTGTGCCACTGTCTATGAGGGCAGATTCGTCGGCCTTGGATTGCAAAGTGCGAAAAGAAATGTTCATATTCAGAGTCGAGAGTTTCCTAATGTACATTGTATCTTGCAATCCCGTTGCTCTAAGCCAGGCCGTTGGCTTTGAGCTTCCTAAAAATCTGCCTTTGCCGATAATTCCTCATAGAGGTTCTCTCGGTCTTCGATGGTCATTCCCCTAATGTACTGGAAAACGTCCTTTTTGGTATAGGAGGGGGGCGCAGTGGTTGAGGTTTCAGTGTCGCTATGCTGTTCCTCTTCCTTGTCTTCATTGATTACTGCGGCTCGGACCTTGGGCTTTTCTTTGGTGTATTGCCCTTGGGAGCTGCGGGGTCGATCTGGGGTTTTTCCTTTATCCTTGCCCTTGTCGGGGCAGACTCTGGACATATGTCCCAATTTGCGGCATCGGAAGCACCTTCCTTCTTTCATGAGTTTGGTGCGTTCTTCGTCGGTTAATTTTCCAGTGGTGTGGATGGTGTCGATGTCCATTGCATTTGGGTCTTTCTGTCGCTTTGGTGGGGCGGGCTTTTGGTAGCTACGCATCCTATTGGCTCTCGCTGAGATGTGGCCAGGTCCTCCTTTGGGTCCGATGTTGTCATTGAGGTCCTGCCATCGTTGGACTGTCTTTCGGGTTGCATCATACCACTCTTCCAAGGTTGCTGGTAGGGTTTCTCGTTGGCGGATAACGCGATGGAGTCCGACCAGCAGGATGTCTTGGAACAGTTTAATTGTTCCTTCTGTGTCTGGTCCCCATCCTGCTTCTCTAATAAGGCGTTTGAAGAGTGTTATGGACGAGTCGACCTTGTCTATGTCCAGCTCCATTTTGGTAAGGCGGGAGTAAGCATCCTGCTTCTTTGTAGAGTCCGTGAAAGCGTCTCTGAACGCTTGTGCAAACCATTCCCAAAGGGCTGGATCATTTTCTGTGTGTGTTGGGGGGTCTCCCGTGGTTGGGTTTCCTTCGACCTTGATGGATAGTTGGTCCGCCATATCATACGCCCAGTCATCGACTAACGGTTCTTTGATAAAGGTGATGGCATAAGCCACTTGTTCTGCTTTGTTCGTGAAGGTGGAGTTGTGTCGGTTGAGGAAGTGATATGCTCCGAATTGTTGCATGAAACACTCTGTGTCCTTCCTATCTCCTTGGAAGATTTGGGGGATCATTCCTTTGAGGGCTTCGTTGCGGGGTGGTGCGGCTGCTGCTTGTCCGGCTGCTGGTTGGCCGCCTCCGCCGCCTCCTCCACTGCCTCCTCCGCCTCCTCCACCGCCTCCTCCTCCTCCACCGGGTTGTCCTCCGGCAGGTGGTTGTCCTCCGGCTGGCGGTGGTTGGGGCTGTCCTCCCCCTGCTGGTTGTCCTCCAGCTGGGGGTTGTTGAGCCTGTGCTGGTCCGGCTACTTGTGCCGGTTGTACGTTAGCTACGGCGATTGCTGCCATTGCTTGTGTGAGTCGTTCAATTACTGGTGCATTGGCTTGGTCTGTTGTGGGAATGTCCGGATCTGATGCTGGTGAAGTAATTTCTACTTCAGGGGTTTTGTCACTTCCTTGGGTGGCTTCTGTGTGGATTCGTTCGAGATCTGGGGCGAGTAGGAATGGTTGATTTTTGGTTCCTAGTCCTTGTTCTTGGGGGTTTTTGATCTTGTCTTCTTGGCTAACTTCGTAGCACTGGTCGATGGTCCAACTGATTTTGTACCAGGTCCCGTTGATGTATTCCACAGGGTATGTGTATAACCCGTCTCTGAGGTGGTACGCTGATCGTCCCTCAGTCCGTGATTCTAGCCAGAAGGCTTTCCCTTGTATTTCCAGAGGGAGGTCATCTGCGGTTCTATTTCTGAACCTGACGTCAGGGCTCTTTGAGAGCTTTCATTTTCTTCCGAGGTCGAGGAGTATGTTAGCCAGATTGGCTTTAGGAGAAGCTCGACTTGTGTTAAGCCCGCAGCGGGGCTTCTGGCACACTTGACCGAATAGGAAAGTGTGCGGCCCGAGGCATACCGAGGCACGTGATCTGACTCCTAAGGTGCGCGTTGATTGTTATAGCACAATCACTAAGCTTTGAAGATAAGGTCCGCCTTTAAGGACCTTAGAAGGTAGATGGAAGAGTAAAGAAGGGGACCGTGCAATGAGCAGGAGTAGACAAGAAGCTGCAATTGTAGCAAAGTCGAGCTTAAGGCTCAACTACTCGTACAAGTCCTATATATACAGGTTTGAGTCGTGTATGACTAATAGTACTATAACCGATTGGTAAGTCGGTTTGTCAGTCCATCAGTCATGCTCAGTCAGCATATGGTACAGTTAGTCAGTCGGAATTGTGTATCAGTCAGCGGTACAGTAAGGAGCCTCAGTCAGCCAGTCTGAATGATGAGCCATGTGTGTATTGTACATGAGTCAGGGGATCACGTGATCCCAGCCAGTCTGTCGGTCTGTAAAACACCTCACCTCTCTCCGTACTAGAGATGGAGCTTATCAGCCCTTCACATCAACGGGCAGAGCCCTTTTAGGTGGTCAATGCTGTAACTTATCTGCCACGGTGTCGACCACCCCAAACAGCACTGCACAGGATGGGGTAGGTGCAGCTCGCCAAGTAGTCTCGCTGGATGATCCAGACGAGATGGGTGGCAATTTTGCTGCCATTGGTGTAGACGTGGGAACAAGCGTGCTGCCACTGCCTTTGATCGAGACGCCCACATGGAATTGACAGAGGAGATGGAGTCTCCGATCTCGTAATGGGCCTCTTCTGAGAGGGCCCTTGCAATGGAGAGGGTTTGAGATCGGGTCCTTGCATGTGTAAGCACATCGCTTACTACATTTCCCATAATGTATATATATACTGCACAGTGACTGAGAATATAACTTCTCAGTTACACTGTTACCGCCGGCAGCTGCACTTGGCCAATGGGAGGTCAAGGGGCAGCATAAGCAGAGGGTGAACCGGCCCCAGGTGAGTTACCGCTTCTGCCAGGAGTTGAACCCGGAGTTGTGGCATGACAGAGGACCCTGTGATTGTATGTCTCGACCCAACCCCTTCCTGTAGCACGTTCTGGACGCTACCTACCCCCCATGACTCATAAGTATCTCTGACGTGTTGATGATCTCATTGTCTCGACCTTCCCCTCGTGTACGGACTAATCGCGGGCATGATAGTAAGGATGATGTCTTTATGATGTCGATCCTAGTATTGTCATAGTAGGATGATGTGCCCCGACGTCATCCCCGTACCTCTAGTAGTTGGCGGCTCGTTCTAGATTCTGTAGCTGTACTTGTATAAGTAGGACTTGTCTTAGGTCTCTAGGGCTCTAAGTTGAGTCTCCTTGTCTCACAATCTAGCCTGCTATTTCCTACCCTTTGAACAGAGTGAACATGTCACTGTCTTCTTCCTTGCCCATCAAAACAGTATCCTCAGGAGTCTAAGTGTCGCACCCTATGCCGGTGACATTAGACTCGACTTCTTTATCCACTATGTCGCAACTACTCGCCAAACACCAGCAGCGATCAAGGCAGTCAAGCAAGCAGGCATCAAGGAAAGCCCTCCCCATTGAACAACAAGCATCAGACACTAGCACGGAAGACATCGAAGAACCCCAAGAGCCCACAAGGACCCAAGAGGTTCCCAAAGATGTAAAAGACCGCACCTGGACGACACTCACCTTCCAAGAATCACAAAGGGAAGCCATGGCCATGCAAACCCTCAGCTCCTGCACCCTATCAGATAGTGAACAACTCGCTCAGCAGCTAGCACAGACCACCCTTGCCACCACTACAACTCTATCAGGAGTCGGAGGACGAGGCACTACCCAACCCGTGCCCCAAGGAGGAGGCAGCGGAGGAAACCCTGGAGGCAACCCAGGAGGAGGAAATCCCGGAGGAAACCCTGGCGGAGGAAACCCCGGAGGAAACCCTGGCGGAGGCAACCCAGGAGGAGGAGGAGGAGGAGGAGGAGGAGGAGGAAACCCACCCCCTGGAGGAGGACAACCCGCAGGACAACAAGCAGCCCCCACTGCCCATGGAGAACGACTCATGGGTGCCCCTCCCATCCACTTTGAAGGTGACTGCACTAGAGCAGAAGAATTTATCGACGAAGTCACAGACCACTTCCTCCTCAACCACCAACACATCCCCTTCCAATCAACCATCACCAGAGTAGCCTACACCCTCTCCCATGTCAAGGGACCACAAACCGCCACATGGAGGCACAACATGGGGAGATGGCTTGCCAACCAACCAGACAACCAAGACACCTATGACCAGTTCATCTGATAAGCTCCATCTCTAGTACGGAGAGAGGTGAGGTGTTTTACGGACCGACGGACTGGCTGGGATCACATGATCCCATGACTCACATACGATACACGCGTGGCTCCTCAACTGGACTGGCTGACTGAAGCTCTTACTATACTGCTGACTGATAGCTGACTGATGAACGACTCACAAGCGCATCATGCTTACTGTACGATAGAGTGGATGACTGATCCCTTACAAACCGGCTTAGCAACCGGTTCTGAGACCATTAGTCATACTAGGTTCGACTCTGTATATATACGACCCTGTACAAACAGTTGAGCCTTAAGCTCGACTTTGCTTTGCAATCGCAGCTCCTTGTATTCTCCTGTTCATTGCGCGGCCCTCTCATCTCTTCCATCTACCCTTCGAGGTCCTTAAAAGGCAGATCTCACCTTCGGAGCTTAGTGATTGTGCTATAACAATCAACGCGCACCTCAGGAGTCTGATCGCGTGTCACGGCGCGCTTCGGACCGCACACCTTCCTCTTCGGTCAAGTGTGCACGAAGCCCTGCTGCGGGCTTAACATCATCGCCCAGTTCCGCGCCCAGTTCATGGACTCCCAAAAGAAACTCAGGGCCAGGAACAAGCTCACTACCCTGCGCATGACCTGGCCCCACATTGACCAGTACATTGTGGACTTCGAACAGCTCATTGGAGAAGCAGGATATGACCAGAACCACCCTGAAAGCCTCCAACTCTTCTTGCTACACCTCTCCCTGACCGTACTAACCGATACCATGAAAGCAATGGCCCAACAACCGGTCAGGGACTACCCCACCTACAAGGAAACCGCCATTAAAGCGATGCAATCCCAAGAGATACTGAAAGCGCTCCTAGGAAACATGGCAGGACGATTCTTTCAACCTCAGAGGCAGGGAAACCCTCAGCCCCAATACCAAAGGCAGAACTGGAACTATCAGCGCCCCCAGCAGAACAACAACTACCCCCAACGCCAATACAACTCATCGAACGCCCCCCGGAGCATGAACAATGCCTATGTCCCCATGGACCTCGATAGGTCCAGAGCCAACCGACAAGGACAGAACAACTACCCCAACCAATGATCCTATGGACGGTCCATGGAGATCGACACCCAAAACCAACCCTGAAACCAACAGGGACGTACCAGACCCCCACCAGGCCCCTGCTTCAACTGCCAAGAGATGGGACATTTCGCCAGGAACTGCCCCCACCACAACAACCGAGGGAGACCCCAAGGACAATGCCCCACGGCCAACCTCATCGATATGGAGGATTCCTACAGCGACAATCTGACTGAATCCACGTCGAGCACCAAATACAATGCCATCCAGGCCCAAATCGCATCAATGATGCAGCAAGAGATGGAAGAGATCACAGCAAAGTTCGGGGCGGAGGATTTTCAGGAGGCCTAATTCATACAGTCTGGATTAGGACCAATAGCACAGAACATGTATATCTTGCCAATCGACGATCAATGACAGTTTGAGTATATGTTAACTCTGCCGGAAAGAGGACTGAAACCATCGCCCTAGTGGACTGTGGTGCCATGGAAAATTTCATAGACACAGACCACGCCTACACCCTTTGTCTCCCCCTTGTCCGACTCAAAACCCCGAGGGAAGTCTTCAACATAGACAAAACCCCGAATCGACAAGGACCAATCACCCATTACACGGATGCCGCCATCAGAACAGGAGGAAGAACAAGAGTCATGAGATTCTTCCTCACTCACTTAGGAGGGAACCCCCTCATCCTCAGATACCCCTGGTTTGCAGGAATGGAACTGAGGATAACATGGTCCAAGGGATGGATCGACTACGACCAACTTCCCATCATGTTCACCCCCATCACGTCAACAGAGAAAGAAACACCCCCTGAGTACGCCAGAAGACTGGTAATCATGGCCCTAACGGCGGACAAACGACAAACCATAGCATCAAAACTGGCAGAGCACCACGACACCCCAAAGGACGTCTCCCTACTGCCAGAGTACCAACGACATGCCCAAGTATTCAGCGAGGAGAAAGCCCAACATTTCCCAGAACCAAGGATCTGGGACCACGCGATAGAGCTCAAGAAAGACGCCCCCCCGATGCTACCAGGGAAGATCTATGCCCTCACCCAAGAAGAAAGGAAGGCCCTCAAGAAGTTCGTTGAAGAACACCTCAAGAAAGGATACATAGTACTGTCGAAAAGCCCCTATGCTGCCCCCTTCTTCTTCATTAAAAAGAAAGATGGCAAACTTCGACCGGTACAAGATTACCGCTGCCTCAATGAGCATACCATCCGCAACCGCTATCCACTACCACTCATCCCAGAACTCATAGCCTGAGCCCAAAATGCCGGCCTGTTCTCAAAGTTCGACGTACGATGGGGATACAACAATGTTTGTATCAAGAAACAAGACCAATGGAAGGCAGCCTTCATCACCAACAAAGGCCTCTTCGAACCAAGAGTCATGTTCTTTGGCCTTACTAACTCCCCAGCTACCTTCCAGACGATGATGAACGCGATCTTCATCGAAGAATTGAGAGAGGACTTGTAACGAACTCACTGCTTGTTCAACAGCAGTGGCACGTTCTTTAGCAAGGAGGGGGTGGAGGACACTGATATGTTTGAAGGCAGTATAGGAGGATGAGGTTGTTGACCACAGCGATGACATGGAAGATGGTGACGATGAGGAAGGGGCGAAAGAAGTCAATGATGACGACCAACACACTGCTAGAGTGTACAGGGAGGGGGTGTGCGAACAGTCTCTTAGTAGGCACCTGTGGAGAGAGAATCACAAGTGGACAATCTGGGGATTGTCCGTAGTATTTCGCAGTCCTTATATACCTAAAGTACATGGTCTGTGCATAGAACATTCTAGCAGGGCTATTAATAGCAGTCCAATGGCAATAACCCGCACGGGTGGTCCGTGTGCTAATGGCGTCATCAGTGACATCACTGGTCTGTGTGTCCGCAGCAGGGGAAGGGCTAGAAGCATCTCCGAGTTCTCCAGCCAATGGCAGAAATCTCTTATCCCCATTTGGGGCAGGTCATAGGCATACGACCCACACCATATATGGACGAGCATTTATCCTTTCCGGGAGCGTGGCAGTGCATTCTGAGCACTCTGATTGGTCTAGAGGCCTAAGCGCCTGGGCGATGGGTCATACAACCCTATTAGGTATAGAATCTTATAGGGTATAGCGTGACAGTCACATGACTGATATTGTGACGGTTGATATGACCGTGACTGTGACAAGTGACGTGACCAATCGTGTGACAAGTCATGTGACTCATAGTAACACTTTTCGGTCACATGAGCTTTTCCACAGTCACATGGTCCAGGGTTTTGGTTTCCACAACTTGGGTTCGTAACAGCATCCCCTTTTTAAGGCCCTGCTGCGCCTGCAGCATTCACCACGGATTGGGTGGTTTAGGAGCCCGGGGGTTCTTGTTGTGGAACTGTCGTACTGTCTCAGCTGCGTGTTTCATTTGCGATGCTGGCAGCCATGAGTTCTCGGAGTGTGGGTAACCCTTCCATTTGATGAGGTATTGTAAACCCTTTCGGTTTGGCGTGGGACGAGATTGCAGGATAAATTCTATCTCGTAGTGTTCATCTTCCCCCTCGACGATGTCAGGAGGGGGTCGTGTGAAGTTTGGTCCGTGAGCGGTGGTTTCCTTGTAAGGGGACAACAGGGAGTTGTGGAAGACTGGGTGAACGTGCCATGTCTTTGGTAGGATTAACTTGCTGTTTGTCATAGAACTTGTGATGACCTTGAAGGGTCCGTGATGCTTAGGGGCTAGTTTCGCTTTAGGGTGTGTGGTGTGTATATTTGTCCCCTCGAGCCAGACCAGGTCGCCTTCCTTGAATATGTGTGATGGCACATTTGGGCCCGTACACTTCATGACCTCTGCTGCTATTTTGAGTGCGGCAGTAACTTCGCTACGTATTTGATCCAAGGCATGTAGACGTTCTTCTACTGTGGGTATGGTGGTGGCGAAGTTTATTGGGGGAATGAATCCGGGTTTGTAGCCGTACCAGACCTTGAACGGTGATCTTTCTGTAGCGCTGTGGCTTCACACATTGTGCGCAAATTCCATGAATGGGAGTAGTTCTGCCCAATTGTTGGCTTGGAAGTTGCAGAAGACTCTTAGGTATTGTTCCAGTTCTTGGTTGACCCGTTCTGTTTCTCCATCTGTCTGGGGGTGGAATGCAGTGGACATGGAGATTTTCACCCCCAGTTTGTTCCAGATTTCTTGCATAACTTTGGATGCGAACTGTGGGCCTCGGTCTGATATTACTTGGCACGGTAGGCCTGTTCGCCTCCAAACATTGGCTAGGTAGAGGCGCGATGTCTCTTCTGCTGTGATGGTTTTGTTGCATGGGGACAAGATGGTTGCCTTGCTGAGGCGATTGACAACTACGAATAGGGAGTTGTATCCCTTGGACAGGGGGAGGTCCGTGATGAAATCCATAGTGATTATTCCCCAGATGTCTGTAGGGATTTGGTTTGGTTGTAGAGGTACTTGGGTTCTAGGACGGGTTTTGGTGGATTGGCATACCACACATCCATCCACATATTCTTTTATGAATGTGGACATCCCTGGCCACCAATAATCGCAGGATATTATTTCAAAGGTTTTCCAGTGTCCCGGGTGTCCTACGGCTAGGTGATCGTGGTATGTTCGGACGATGTTGCGTCGCAGGGTAGTGTCTTTTGGTATGTAGATGTGGCCTCTGTGGAGGATGATTCCATTTTCTAGATTCCAATCTTCCAATCCCTTAGTGACAGAGCGCAGGCCATTCTTTAGGATGGATTCTAGGGCTTGGCTCACTTCTGTGTCGAATTCCTGTGCCTGTCACAGGCGGTCACGGAGGGAGGGGTCTCCTTGGCTGGTGATTGCCGTTGCTTGTGTTGCACGAGCAGAAAAGAATTTTGCATCTAGGAGCGTCCGTTCCTCATTATCATGTTGCATCCCCTCTTTATGATCTGGCTGCCGGGACAGAGTGTCAGACTTATTGTAAGTTCCAGGCTTGTGAATTATTGTAAAGTGAAAACAGGTGAGGAACAGGGCCCAGCGGGCCTGGTGGCGTGAGAGTTTCTGTTTTGTAGTAAAGTAGACGAGGTTGCCATGGTCAGTCCAGATTTCCAGGGTGTTGTCACGACCCTCGAGGTAATGGCGGAAGGTTTCCAGGGCCCGGACGATTGCAAGGAGCTCTTTGTCGTGGATTTCATAATTTCGTTCGGCGGGCTGGAAAGATTTCGAAAAGTAAGCAACGGGGTGGTAGTGGTTTAAGGCATCAGGTTGTTCTAGGATGGCACCAACGGCGAAATCACTCGCGTCTGTTATAAGGCAGAACGGGCGATTGTGGTCTGGGAGGGCGAGCAAAGGAGCAGTGGTAAAGGCATGGATGAGCGCGCAGAAGGCGGAGTCCTGGGGGGCATCCCAGATGAAGGGAATGTTTTTTAGTGTGAGATCGAAGAGTGGGCAAGCAGTGGTAGAATAATCTTTGATAAAGCGGTGGTAAAAATTGCAAAAGCCGAGGAATGCCTGGACATTTTTGAGGGTGTGGGGGGTGGGCCATTTTAGGATGCCCGATACTTTCTCTGGGTCCATTTTAATCGTGCCTGCAGTGATAACGACGCCGAGGTACTCTATGGTTGTTCGGTGGAAGGAGCACTTCTCCGGTTTGAGATAGAGATCATTAAGCTGGAGGCGACGTAGAACATCGTTGGTTAAGTCTTGGAGCGCCTTTGGGGAGTCTTGGAAGATTAATATGTCATCGAGATATATAATGACGTGGCCATCGTCAATTAGGTCACTGAACAGGTTATTCATGAATGTTTGGAAAGTTGCAGGGGCATTGCAGAGGCCGAAGGTCATGACAAGGGGTTCAAAGAGTCCTAGGGCAGTTTTGAAGGCAGCTTTGTACTCGTCGCCCTCCCGAATACGAATGTTGTTATATCCCCATCGGACATCTAACTTGGTGAAGTAGCGGGCTCCGCGGAGCTTATTGATGAGGTCAGGGATCAAGGGAATGGGTGCCACGTTTTTTATAGTAATGTCATTCAGTGTGTGGTAGTCTTGGACTGGGTGTAGTTTCCCATCTTTTTTATCAACAAAAAAGAAGGGGCTGGCCATGGGGGACTTTGAGGGTTTGATGTATCCTTTGCATAGGTGATCTGTGATGTATTCTTTTAGTGTGTTTTCTTCCTTGGGCGTGAGTCTGTAGATTCCACAGTTCTTCATAGTGGCTCCAGGGATAAGTTCTATGGCATGGTCCCATGGTTGATGTTGGGGCAAGCGATGTGAGGCTTCTTCGCTAAAGACCTTGGAGTATTGTCGGTATTGTTCAGGAACGTGAGTTGTAGATGGTATAGGCGCATGTTTTGCCGCCAATTCGGTGGATATCGTGGATTTTGAGCGAACTGCGATTGCATGTTCCTTTTCTTGGCAGTGTATTCGTGACAAGGTTTCATGGTCTATGAATTCATCATCCGGTGGGTTGTCGTTTACTTCTGTGGGCTCGAGGGAGTTAATGATTGCGCTAGCAGAAGTCTTTTGTCATGGTTGTAAGACAAGGGGGTAGCAGGACAAGGTGCAGGACGGTGGGCAGTGTGTAAATGCTAATCGTGGCGTGGCCCAATCCACTTCAGGATTGTGTGCTTTGAGCCAGTCTGTACCGAAAATGATATCATGGTCTCCGAGAGCTGTAACATAAAGTTCTGCTCGTTCCTGATGGTGTTTGTTTGTAAGGGATTTGATGTGTATTGTTTGAATTGTGGTGTGATGCACTGCACCTTGCTGGTTCATGGAGCCGTCGACGTTCTGTACTGGAATCGGTCGTACCAGATTTCGTAAGGTGAGGTTGTGTTTTTTGGCGAATGTGTAGTCGATGATAATTCCTTCTGCTCCACTATCCAGGAGAGTGCGTGCACTGATTTCTTGTCCGGATTTCTGGCCTACTAGTGTCACTCTGAGCGTGATAGAAGGGGATCATATATTCCGAATCGTATCACGAGGTACAGGATCAGAGTCGACTGTTTCTAGCAGCGAGTACATGGGTAAGGACGCATGAGTGGTTCCTATAGACAGTGCGGCTATGGAACACTCTAAAAATCCTCATTGACTGGGGCAGACTTTGGGCGCAATATGTCATAGTCGTTTATATTGGAATAAAAGCGAGAGACTTGGGTTTGCGTGTCATAGGCGGGAGAGGCATCATCCTCTGGTTTCTTGTCTTCTGTTTTTACTGTGCGGGTCTTTGAATCGTAGGGTTTAACCGTTTTTCCTTTTTTGAGGAAGCAGTTGGTGGCTCGGTGGCCAACTTTTCCGCAGTAGAAACAGCGGTTTTCTTTGAACTGCTTTTCTCGTTCAGCTTTGGATAGGGGGCCTCTTGGTGCCCTGTTTAGTGTAGGTTCATCTCCGGTAAACAGGTTGATCTGAGTATCGTCCTGGGTTGTGGTAGCACGTGCCTTCGGGCTGCGACCCCTTTGTCCTTGGAAGGCAGGGCCTTGGAATAACCGCCAGCTGCGGTTGAAATTGCGAGCCTTTTCAACGAGGTCTGCGAGAGTTGTCGGTTGTGGGGAGAGCACGATGATTTTTTCGTGGAGAGCCCTTGGTAGCATTCTGCAGAAGGTATACATCTTGGTTCATTCATCGACCCCGGCTCGTGTGGCATACGTGAGCCATTCTTGGTACCATTCATTGAATTCTTGCTGGTGCATGGGCGTATTATACATTGCCATGATGGCTTGCAGTTCTGATTCAGCTGGGATAAAGTGTTTTTTGAACATGGTTTTGAAATCGGCCCAGGTGCCAAAGTCCACTGGGGTGGCCGCTAGGGCCGTGTTCTGTTTATTGCATGCCCATTCTCCGGTGGGTGTCCCCATCTTGAAGTAAGTAAGGGCGGTCACGACTTTCTTCCCTTCATTTGTAAAGGCTGTGTCGTTTAGATAGAAGTAATTTTCTAGGGAACTCCAAAACGCCTGGGCCTTGTTGGCTTTCCCGTCGAATTGTTCGGGAGCAGAACCTAAATATTTAGGTGCAGCAGCAGCAGCTGTGGTGGTTGCTCCAGAAGTGCTGGCCATCACGGGGGGTTTTGGCAGAAGTAGAGTTTGACTTGGGTTATTTGATTTGATTGGGTTCTTCCCTTTTTCTATAGTAGTCTGTGAAGTTGGTTGGTGGACTGTGACACTTTCAAGGGACGAGGGGGTTGGTAGGTTTGTGGTTTTTTGGGTTTGTGAAGGAGGGGTACTAGGGAACTCTCCTGGTAGCGCTGCACTGGTTAACTTAGGTGTGCTAGAAACTGCGGCGGTGGCTGTGGTAAGAACTTCTTCGGTTCTTTCTAAAATGCGTGTAATGCTAGCTTTGTTGTCGCTTTCCTCAGGGCGGTGCGACGGAGTTGTGGTACTTGGAGGTTTTGTTGGGAATTTTACCGGCTTTCGGTTTCGATAGATGAAGGTGTTCTGTGTAACTGACCAGCCTATGGGGGATCCTCGGTAGTAACCGTGGAGGAAGTTTGGTGTTGCCTGACTGAAGTATCTGGCCCCGAGAGTTTTGCCAGACAGGTCAAGTTGTGCGTACCCGGGGTAGAAGTGGTTCCAATGGTCGATGGTTATCTCGGTATAGGTATCGTCTTGGTTGTCAATGCGCCAGGGGCCAGCTATGGAATCCGCTTCGACGTTGTGATGGTGCCACTGGGCGTAGAAGGTGGTGATTGTGGGATCTTCCGTATAATAGACGTCGGTGATTCAAAAATCGTAGGGAAGTTGAATTTCTTCTTCTGGAGTGAGGGTACGTGTTTTTGGTGCGCTCATATATGGTTGCACCTAATAACTTGAGTTACTGTCCACCTGTCTGTTGTCCACGGGTAGTTGACTATAAAGGCTTGTTCCAGGTATGTACGATCAGGCCTGTTGTTCCATGAGTGTCTTCGGATGTAGGCGTACTCTTCTATTATTCCTGCTGGGGCGAGGGTGATTTTGGTCCTCCACAGCAAGTTTTCAAAGTTTAGGGGTGAGGTGCTAAACTCATAAATTCGTTCTATTCCGTGGTTGTAGATCAGATCTTGTCCCGCGGAGTTTTGGTACTGATCAAAACAGTACTGTTGAAACGCCAGGAGTTCTTGATGATTGTGTGTGGGTAGCACCTTTGAGAGATATTCCCCGTCAGGGTAATAGCAATCTAGTTGTCTGGCTCGAAGTCAAATATTATGTGTGTCGTCACTGCTAGGGGTCCTTTCGGCAAATGCAACGAAGGGGCGGACAGTGGTGTGAATGCTTGGGAAGGCAGGAGACCCTTGGATTCTTTGGTTGATTAAGGGAATGTCTTGGTTGGGTATGACACGTGGAGTCGAGCTTGGGGGACTTGGTGTTCAGGATCGATCTTCTCTTGTTATTTCGCTCGGGTGTTGAGGGGGACTAGGATGCGGAGTACGGGGTCTGTTCCTGGTTACTTGGGTATTTCTTCGTCGAAGGGGTCTTGGTCTAGATACTTGGGTGGTGCGGTCTTCGGATGCCAGTCTGATGACATATTTGATGATATTTTCCAATGTCTTATCGAGACACAGAGGGCAAGTAGGCGTATCCGGGTGCCCACAAGGTAATACTCGGGGGGGTTGGAGGTGTGACAGGCCTGTATCCGCAGTTGCAAACTTCTCTTTGGCAGAAACAGTGTCTGTTGGGATTGTGATTAGGGGCGATTGGGTACTTGTCTGGAGGTGTCCAAGCAGTTGAGTGGCTGCTTTCGCTACTAGGGGGCAAACTAGTCTCCCTTAGGTATTCTGTGGGGACTACTGGAGTTTCAAGGATCGGTGCAAAGGGAGTGGGCCTTTGGCAAAGGAATTCTCGGGCAGTATCGGCCGCAATTTGGATTGCACTGTTGAATTGTTGGTTCGTGGTGCCTAGTGGTGCTCAATGGTATTCAAGGGGATCAACAAGGGTTGAGTCGTGGTTATCGACAGTGGTTTCCCAGATTTCTTGATCCCACTGGTAGGTGTATTCCCTTCCGTCCACAAATACAAATAAATGTTCAGGAATGTCGAGATTACCCTGGTATTGAGGGTTGGTGATGAGTCGTATCTCGTTGAATCCTACTTCGATGCGATGGTGGTCAAGGGTGAATCGGGTTAGGTAATATATTCGGACTCTGTGAAGTATCTGTTGGCGGATGAGGGTTTGGCGGAGGGCGACGTGGTTGAGCCAAAAACAAGATTCGTCTTCGGTAAGGTTTAGGTGACTTATCGGCTCGTTAAAGGAAGAGGTAGCGGCTGCTAGGTGCCAGTATAGGAGTTGTTCTTGACAGGCGCCCGGTAGCTGTGGTAATTTGTTATCAATGAAGAGTTCTACCTCATATTCGTCCAGGTATTGCCCAAACGTTAAGTGATCACAGAGGCTGGTGGTGATCTGCTTCCACTCGGACCAGCAGTCTACCAGTTGGTCAACTTCAAGGTTGACAAGATTCTCGGGGGGAAAGAACAAGGCCAACTGCCGAGTTCAAAAGGTTTCAAAAAGTTCTTGGGCCCTCAATCGACAGGCTTCTTCTGATAGGGGTAGTGGCAGTCGATTTATCGACACTGATCACGGGACTCGTTTTTATTACACAACCTCTCCTATGTGTAACTACGTACTGTAGTTACAAAGGAAGAGTACTTGGAATGATCACTACATGATCGAGGGGGTCTGCAGGGATACGGGGTGTGAGGGTATGGGCCAGCAAGAAGGGGGCTGCTCGAATCATGTCTTCGCAGTGGTACCCCTGGTCGATGCAGTAGTTGTCTCCCTCCTGTGAGAACGCGAGGTAACTGTATGTAGTTACCTGTCTTCCGTCTAGGAAGTCGTGGATGTCAAGGATGATGAGGGACCTGACAAATAGTTCCCAGATGATGTTGGGGGTTTCCCTAAAGAGGGCTTTGATGGCGGTGGCAAAGGTGTATTTGATGAAGCCAAGGGGAATGGCTGGGGAAGGAGGGAAACGTACCACTCTTCCGCAGGCCGAGGGGAGGTTTGCTGTGAGCTGTAGTGCCAGTTTCGGGGAAGTGGGCTTGACGTGAATATGGTGGGGAATGTGTACCCGAAAGGGGGTGACCGATGGGAAGGCAAAGGTGGCCTCCGCTAAGTAGGCTACGGTGGGGACCGTTGATAAGCTCTGCCTCTAGTATGGAGAGAGGTGAGGTGTTTTACGGACCGACAGACTGGCTGGGATCACGTGATCCCATGACTCACATACGATACACGCATGGCTC
Source organism: Russula ochroleuca (assembly GCA_015178965.1). Classification (NCBI taxonomy): domain Eukaryota; kingdom Fungi; phylum Basidiomycota; class Agaricomycetes; order Russulales; family Russulaceae; genus Russula; species Russula ochroleuca. Next base: position 263,771 of record WHVB01000031.1, on the reverse strand, counting down.
CTCGACTGGACTAGCTGACTGAGACTCTTACTGTACTGCTGACTGATGACCCTGGATTGGCTGACTCACAAGCGCATCATGCTTACTGTACGATAGGATAGATGACTGATCACTTACAAACCGGCTTAGCAATCGGTTCTAGGACTATTAGTCATACTAGGTTCGATTCTGTATATATACGACTCTGTACGAATGGTTGAGCCTTAAGCTCGACTTTGCTTTGCAATCGCAGCTCCTTCTACACTCCTGTCTATTGCGCGGACCCTCTCAGCTCTTTCATCTACTCTTCGAGGTCCTTAAAGGCGGACTTCACCTTCGAAGCTTAGTGATTGTGCTATAACAATCAACGCGCACCTCAGGAGTCTGATCGCATGTCACGGCACGCTTTGGACTGCACACTTTCCTCTTCAGTCAAGTGTGCACAAAGCCCTGCTGCGGGCTTAACACAAGTCGAGCTTCTCTTAAGCCAACCTGGCTGACATACTACTCGACCTCGGAAGGAAACGAAAGCTCTCAAGGAGCCCCGACATCCGGTTCAGAAATAGAACCACCGACGACCTCCCTACAGAAATACAGGGAAAAGCCTTCTGGCTAGAATCACGGACCGAGGGACGATCAGCATATCACCTCAAAGAAGGGTTATACACATACCCTGTTGAATATATCAACGGAACTTGGTACAAAATCAGTTGGACCATCGACGAGTGCTACGAAGTTAGCAGAGAAGACGAGATCAAAGATCCCCACGAATCAGGACTAGGAACTAAAAGCCAACCGTTCCTACTCGCCCCGGATCTCGAACAAATCCACACAGAAGTCACACAAGGAAGTGACGAAGCACCCGAAGAGAAAACTACTTCACCAACCTCGGACCCAGACATCCCCACGACAGACCAAGCTCATGCACCAGTCATCGAACAACTCACAAAAGCAATGGCAGCAATCGCCATAGCCCATGTACAACCGGCACAAGTAGCCGGACCAGCACAGGCCCAACAACCTGCTGGAGGACAACCCGTGGGAGGAGGACAACCCCAACAACCGCCAGCCGGAGGACAACCACCCGCCGGAGGACAACCACCAGCCGGAGGACAACCAGGCGGTGGAGGCGGCGGTGGCGGTGGAGGTGGCGGAGGAGGAGGCGGTGGCGGAGGCCAGCCAGCAGCTGGACAAGCAGCAGCCGCGCCACCCCGCAGCGAAGCCCTTAAAGGAATGATTCCCCAAATCTTCCAAGGAGACAGGAAGGACGCCGAACGTTTCATGCAACAGTTCGGAGCATATCGCTTCCTTAACCGACACAACTCTACCTTCACAAACAAAGCAGAACAAGTGGCCTACGCTATCACCTTCATCAAGGGACCACTGGTCGATGATTGGGCATACGACATGGCAGACCAACTATCCATCAAGGTAGAAGGAAACCCAACCACAGGAGACCCTCCGACACATGCAGAAAACGACCCAGCCCTATGGGAATGGTTCGCAAGAGCGTTCAGAGACGCCTTCACCAACTCCACCAAGAAACAGGACGCATATTCCCGCCTTACAAAAATGGAATTAGATGTGGACAAGGTCGACTCCTCCATCACACTCTTCAAACGCCTTATTAGGGAAGCAGGATGGGGACCAGACGCAGAAGGAACAATCAAATTGTTCCAAGACATCCTACCGGTCGGACTCCACCGTGTTATCCGCCAACAAGACACCCTACCAACAACCCTGGAAGAATGGTATGATGCGACTCGAAAAACAGTCCAACAATGGCAAGACCTTAATGACAACATCGGACCCAAAGGAGGACCTGGCCACATCTCTACCAGAGCTAACCGAATGAGAGGATATCAAAAACCCTCACCCCCAAAAAGACAAAAGGACCCGAACACGATGGACATCGATGCCATTCGCACCACAGGGAGGCTAACGGATGAAGAGCGCACCAAGTTAATGAAGGAAGGAAGGTGCTTCCGCTGCCGCAAGTTGGGACATATGTCCCGAGCCTGCCCCGACAAAGGCAAAGGAAAAACCCCCGATCGACCCCGCAGCTCCCAAGGGCAATACACAAAAGAAAAGCCCAAAGTCCGAGCCGCAGTGATCAATGAAGACGAGGAAGAGGAACAGCACAGCGAAGCTGAAACCTCGACTACCGCACCTCCTTCCTACACCAAAAAGGACGTCCTCCAGTACATCAGGGGAATGACTATCAAAGACCGAGAAAACCTCTACGAGGAGCTATCGGCCAAAGCAGATTTTTAGGAAGCTCGAAGCCGATGGTCTGGCTTAGAGCAACGGGATTGCAAGATACAATGTACATTAGGAAACTTTCGACTCTGAATATGAATGTTTCTTTTCGCACCTCGCAATCCAAGGCCGACGAATCCGCTCTCATCGATAGCGGCGCTACCGACAACTTCATCGACGAAGACACATGGAAACGACTCGGGGTAGGACGCAAAGAACTGGCTAGACCAGTTACTGTCCACAATGTTGACGGAACAGAGAACAAACAAGGGAAGATCACCCACTACTGCTGGCTCCGCATCGTCAAAGGAGAAAAACATATGCTTCAACGATTCTATATCACAAGCCTAGGAAAAGATCGCATCATCCTGGGATACCCCTTCCTATATGACTTCAACCCAAAAATCAACTGGAAGACAGGGAAAGTCTCTGGAGAACCAGTACAACTCCAGAGCAGCCGATATATGCACAGCGCCAAACAAATCTTCTTCATGCAAAGGGAAGCAATCAAACAGCTGGGACAACCAAAAGAAGACAAAGCCATCTACATGCGCCGAACCAACATCGTGCAAGAATGGGCTCAGAAGGCAGACAAAGACAAGATCCATCTGACTATAGACACTATTCCGAAGGAGTACCGAAGACATCAAAAGGTCTTCTCGGAAGAAGAGGTAAGACGCTTCCCCCCTGCAAGATCAGAGGACATGACCATCAAACTAACCCTGGACGCACCAAAGGAATTAAACTGCAAGGTGTACCCACTGTCAAGAGAAGAACGAGACCTCCTACAAAAATGGATCCTTGAAGAGGAGGAATTAGGACGGATTTACGAGGGCCCCTCGCCATACACTGCACCCGTCTATTTTATCAACAAAAAAGACAGCTCGGAGAAAAGGATCATTATGGACTACCACCAACTAAACAAGTACACCGTCCGAGACAACAACCCACTACCCAACATCCAATCTGCGTTAGAAAGGCTGCACGGCAAATTGTTATTCTCGAAGTTCGATATCCGCTGGGGATACAATAATATCCGCATTGCCGAAGAAGATCAAGAAAAGGCAGCATTTAAAACACCCCAAGGCACCTATGTCCCTCGAGTAATGTACTTCGGTCTCACCAATGTGCCCCCTTTCTTTCAACGAACTATGCACCGAGATTTTCGCCCCCTTCTCCAGAAGTACCCCGAGAACCTGGGAAACTACATGGACGACTGGTGGGTAGCTACGGCCAACGATGATGAAGGCCGCCAACTACATAAACAAATCGTCCACGATTTTCTTGACAAAATGGAAGAATGTTTGTACTTCCTCAAACCAAAGAAATGTCAATTCGAAAAGGACGAAATAGAAATCCTCGGATGGCTAGTGGGAGGCGGCCGAGTCCGCATCGACCCAGCCAAAGTCAAAGGTATATCCGAATGGCCTAGAACCCTCAAATCGGTGGAAGAAGTTAGAAAAACCCTGGGAGTGTTAGGATACCAATGCCCCTTCATTCAAGGGTTCGCCTCCATTGCCCGACCATTGCACGACCTCACCAAAAAGGGCGTCCCCTTTGTCTGGACGGAAAAGTGTACAAAAGCACTGGACGAGCTAATAACGCGAGTGACCACCAAACCCGTCCTCTGGCACCCCGATCCCTCCAAACCGTACGAACTTGAAGTCGATGCGTCAGCATTCGCACTCGGCAGTATCCTCTATCAAAGAGACAACAACAACAGAAGACGAGCAGTAGCCTACCATTCAAAGGCACTAAATGCGGCCGAAAGAAATTACTCCATCGGAGACCGAGAATTTCTGGCCATCATTGAAGGTCTCAAATGTGTCCGACATCTAGTAATGGGATCACCCCATAAACTGATAATCTATACGGACCACGATAACCTCCGCTATTACCGACGTCCACAGAAACTGAACAGATGAGTGGCCCGCTATATCGCATTCCTGGCAGATTTCGACTTCGAATTAGTCCACCTCCCGGGCAAGCGAAACCAAGCGGACCCCCTATCCCGACGTCCGGACCATGACGACGGATCAGCAGACAATGAGGAGACCACCGCTCTGCCCAATGAACTATTCGCCCGAGCCATCGAAATCTCCATCTTGGAACAACAAATCCACCAATTACAAAAAGCAAACGAAGAACTATGCCGAACTTGGAAAAGGAAACACGGCATCTACCAGGACGAATGGAAGGTCTGGTGGAAGGCAGGATCGCTAGTGATCCCTGAAGATACACAACTCTGACGCACGTTCCTCCAGGAGTATCACGACACTCCGACAGCGGGACATCCCGGAGTTTGGAAAACTTACCTAATGCTGAAGCGAGATTACTGGTGGCCCACGATCCATAAAGACGTGGAGGATTACGTCAAAGGGTGTGCCACCTGCCAGGCGGTAAAAACAATCACCCACCGCAATGTGCCCCCCATTGCGCCGATCGGTCCTGGTGAAGACACAACACCCTTCGCCACCATCACAGTCGATTTCATTACGAAATTACCCGACTCACGCGGCTGTGATACAATTCTCACCATCACCAATCACGATTGCACAAAGGCCGTAATCCTGATTCCGTGTCGAGAAGATATGGGAAGCAAGGAAGTCGCGAGGCTCTTCAGAGACCACGCATTCCCCTACACCGGAATTCCTAAAAGAATCATCTCGGACAGAGACACGCGGTTCACCTCACAATTCTTCAAGGAACTTTGTGCCCAACTCGAAATCAAGCAGAACATGAGCTCAGCCTATCATCCTCAGACAGACGGACAATCGGAAAGAACGAATCAGATGGTAGAAACCATACTGAGAATCTTTTGCAACCACCAACAAGACAACTGGGCGGACTGGCTCAAAGTCGCCCAATATATGATAAACTCTCGTCCCTCTTCAACCACGAAGAAACCCCCATACGAACTATGGATGGGATTCGTCCCCTGCACTCATCAACCCACGCATGTCGGGAATGTACCTGCAATCGAAGAAAGAAAGTCCCAACTTCTAGAGGCCAGGAAAAGCGCCCAAGAAGCCATCAGTAAGGCGCAATCCCTTTGGACCAAAAATCCACACTTCCAGAGGTATCGAGTGGATCAGAAGGTCTGGCTGGAAGGGACCCATCTACGGACTACACACCCCACGATGAAATTAAGGGCCAAGCGCTTTGGACCCTTCAAAATAACAGAAGTACTCAGCGCCGTTATGTACAGATTGGACCTCCCAGCCGCATGGAGGATCCACAACGCGTTCCACGTGGCTGTCCTCCACCCATACAAGGAGACAGAACTACATGGACCTAACTTCCCTGAGGCACCTCCTGACCTGATCGAAGGACACGAGGAGTGGGAAGTGGACAACGTGTTAGCCTCGAGGCGAACAGGAAGGACAAAAATGCTGCAGTATCTTGTCCGGTGGAAAGGATTTTCCGAAGCCCACGATTCCTGGGAACCAAAAAGGAATCTGAGCAACGCTTCCGTAAAAGTGAAGGAATTCCACGATAAGAACCCCAAGGCCATCCGGAGAATGGTTATAAACCCCCAGGGATCGATCATGGAGTCCTCACCACTCCCCGACATCACTACCCTGTGCTCACAATTCGAAAACCTATCCCTGATGTCCTCACAGTACAGCTCTCCCTCCCCTGCCACTCGCAACGCCATGCTAGCAGTCGACACAGAAGAGGTGGCAATATTGGAAGCCTCCCTCCATCCTACCACAGAACCACCGCCGGCCTTCCCCGAAGAACCAGACTATGCCCTGCCAACAGACATGCCCCCCAGCTTCGGGCTGGAAGAATATTTGCGACTCTCACCGTCGCTCTACAGCGTCCACGGACCAAGCCGCGCCCCCAGCCCCGAACCACTTCCCATTCCCCCTCGCACAGACCCGTTGCCCCAGAATGACCCTAATGACCCACGAAACCAAGTCCGGGGTCTGAGCAACTTCGCCCGGGAAAGACTTTTCTACTCGGCGACAGGGTGGGCAGCGGCTCAGCTGATGTTAGAAAGGCAAGAGGAGGCCGACCACCCTCTGGTGCGAGACCCCGAGACCAACCTCATACACCGCGCAGCCACCCCACTGTCTTCTGTCTCGAGCACAAACTCGGGCTCCTCCCCTGCGACGTCCATGCACAGCTTTCCATCACATTACACCCTCGAGATCGACGTCGACGATCTAGTACAGACACACCCCGGCGATGACTGGATCAGATTCCAGTCAGAAATCCACCGAACCTCCATCAAGATCCCAGCGACCGAGGCAGAACCCACGGTCAAGGTGGATGCAAGGTACATACACTTCAGGATCGACAGCATCACGGGGGAACCCACCATCTACGGGACTATGGGAAGCGGAAGGCCTATCTACACCGAGGTTTTGGAAGCCGCTCCGGCATCTTGGGCGGCACCCGCCAATTATCAAGATGACAGACATTTTACATTGCTAACGGAAGAAAGGATGATAGGAGGACCGATGGAAAGGGCAATCGAAGACCTAGGGGACTACGGAGTCAAGGCAGACATCATCCGTCTTAGAAACCTCGAAGCCGACAAACGCAAGCTGGCCCTCTGCCTCCGCGAAGTCCAAGCCTTAGAAGCTTACGCGCAGAAGAGGAGAGCCGAGTTTGGCATGTATCAACTCGCTCACGTCGGCCGAACTAAAGCGGTCCGTCAACGACTCATCCGGGCCAATGTGCGAGAACGGCTCCTGGAATTGGTGGACAAAGATGATCAGAGAGGCGAACTGGCATGGCAACATCGACGCGTCCGACGCAACACCGCCCCTTACCACACCAACATTGTGACGCGGCCCGACTCTCGACTGAGAGGAGGAGCGGGCAGTAGAGTCTCTTGGAACAGCGAGAATGCCACCGACGATGCCCTGGCCCAAGAGGAGTTTGAAGAGCGCAAATGTTGTTCCTACTGCCCTTGGTATGATCACCTCTCCACCCATTGCGAGACTCCCCATCATCTCTGTTCGATCATGGCATCCGGCTGGTGCCGAGTTCCCTGCCATCATCACTTCTTCCGGAACCAAATGCCGGACACCTGTCCTTACGGAGGTCGCCGCCGCCACGCCAACGGCCATTACCTCACACGTCAACATCACGCTCGCTACCTCACCCAGGAGGAACGCGAGATCGAGTACGACCACAACAACGCGGGCTGCGACGACCTCTGCAAAGGGGAACTTAGCAGCGCGGGGATTGCCATGCGCCAGGCAATCACCCAGGTCGTCTTGGACGAGCTTGAGAATGCAGGCCCCTCCTATGCTCCTCGCTCTCCCTCTCCAGATTACGATTACGTCCCCAGCGATAACGAGGGATCCAATTAAGCACATGGAAGCGCTCCTTTGAGGGGAGGGTGGTGATAAGCTCCGCCTCTAGTATGGAGAGAGGTGAGGTGTTTTACGGACCGACAGACTGGCTGGGATCACGTGATCCCATGACTCACATACGATACACGCGTGGCTCCTCGACTGGACTAGCTGACTGAGACTCTTACTGTACTGCTGACTGATGACCCTGGATTGGCTGACTCACAAGCGCATCATGCTTACTGTACGATAGGATAGATGACTGATCACTTACAAACCGGCTTAGCAATCGGTTCTAGGACTATTAGTCATACTAGGTTCGATTCTGTATATATACGACTCTGTACGAATGGTTGAGCCTTAAGCTCGACTTTGCTTTGCAATCGCAGCTCCTTCTACACTCCTGTCTATTGCGCGGACCCTCTCAGCTCTTTCATCTACTCTTCGAGGTCCTTAAAGGCGGACTTCACCTTCGAAGCTTAGTGATTGTGCTATAACAATTAACGCGCACCTCAGGAGTCTGATCGCGTGTCACGGCACGCTTTGGACCGCACACTTTCCTCTTCAGTCAAGTGTGCACGAAGCCCTGCTGCGGGCTTAACAACCGTGAGGAGGTTGTTGATACTAACCTCGCAGAGGGGTCTGTACTTGGAGCGACGGGAGGTGGTTACCGCTAGGTATTGGTGCGGGTGCACAAGGTGCCTAGCGTCACAGGGCTCGGGGAAGCGGTACTTGGGGGGTATGTTCTCTTGGTTGTGCACACAGGCCTCTTCTACGAGGGGCAGGGGCGACAGCGGGCGAGGTGAGGGAGGTGTCGGACTTGACGGAGGGACGTGGACTCCGACGAGATCCAAGTCGGGAGCTACCCGGTCATAGTTGATGGGTGATGCCAGGGGCGAGACTTCTTCGAAGGATAGGACCGAGGGCGTGGAAATAGGACTGGCAAGGTCGCTCTGCTCGAGGATGACTGTGGCATTGATGAGAGTATCGAGAGGATTGGGAAATAAGGCGGAGAGCGGCGGGGGTGACATGGGTTCTATCTTTATTTCGGGAAATTGGAGTCCAAGTCCTTCAAGGGGATGAGAGTCGCCGTCGAATTCAAAGTGGTGGGGGGATTCGTTGGGGAAGTAGTCACAAACTTCAGCCACTTTTAGGTGTACCATGGTCAGTGATAGAAGAGATTGTCCAAATGTAATGAACTCACTGCTTGTTCAACAGCAGTGGCACGTTCTTTAGCAAGGAGGGGGTGGAGGACACTGATACATTTGAAGGCGGTATAGGAGGATGAGGTTGTTGACCACAGCGATGACATGGAAGATGGTGACGATGAGGAAGGGGCGAAAGAAGTCAATGATGACGACCAACACACTGCTAGAGTGTACAGGGAGGGGGTGTGCGAACAGTCTCTTAGTAGGCACCTGTGGAGAGAGAATCACAAGTGGACAATCTGGGGATTGTCCGTAGTATTTCGCAGTCCTTATATACCTAAAGTACATGGTCTGTGCATAGAACATTCTAGCAGGGCTATTAATAGCAGTCCAATGGCAATAACCTGCATGGGTGGTCCGTGCACTAATGGTGTCATCAGTGACATCACTGGTCCATGTGTCCGCAGCAGGGGAAGGGCTAGAAGCATCTCCGAGTTCTCCAGCCAATGGCAGAAATCTCTTATCCCCATTTGGGGCAGGTCATAGGCATACGACCCACACCATATATGGACGAGCATTTATCCTTTCCGGGAGCGTGGCAGTGCATTCTGAGCACTCTGATTGGTCTAGAGGCCTAAGCGCCTGGGCGATGGGTCATACAACCCTATTAGGTATAGAATCTTATAGGGTATAGCGTGACAGTCACATGACTGATATTGTGACGGTTGATGTGACCGTAACTGTGACAAGTCACATGTTAGAGTGTGACAAGTGACGTGACCAATCGTGTGACAAGTCATGTGACTCATAGTAACACTTTTCGGTCACATGAGCTTTCCCACAGTCACATGGTCCAGGGTTTTGGTTTCCACAACTTGGGTTCGTAACAGGACTGGCTCACAATCTACATGGACAATATCTTAGTCCACACCCTGAACGACCCAGAAACCCACAGGAAACAAGTCCACCAAGTGCTAACCAAATTAAAGCACCACAACCTCTACCTCAAGCCAGAGAAATGTCAATTCGAACAGAAGAAAGTGGAATTCCTCGGTGTCATCCTAAGTGCAGGGACAGTACAAATGGACCCAACAAAGATAAAAGGAATTGCAGACTGGCCACCTCCCAAGAACGTCAGAGACGTTCGAGCCTTCCTAGGATTCACAGGATTCTACCGGTACTTCGTCCCCAACTACTCCAGGATAGCATGCCCCCTCATCGAACTAACGAAGAAAATGACCCCATTCCACTGGAAAGAACCACAAATCAAAGTGTTCGAAACCCTCAAAACCCTGATGTGTGCCAGACCAATCCTATGACAACCAGATTACACCAAACCCTTCTTCCTGGCCACAGACACCTCAGCTTACAGCATGGGAGCCATACTCTCACAGGAGGGAGAAACAAACCCAAGAACACACAAAATCATGAGACATCCGATTGCATATTACTCAGCGACCTTCACACCAATGGAATGAAACTATGACATCTTTGAAAGGGAACTACTAGCAGTCATGAAAGCCCTACACCACTGGAGACCTCACCTAGCCGCCACAGAAACCCCAGTCATAGTACTGATGGACCACACCAACCTAAACCACTGGAAGACGCCCAAAAAGGTGAACAGAAGAGTGGCCCGATGGTTCGGAGAACTCCAGGAATACAACCTAGTGATCCAACACATACCAGGCAAACTGCACACAGCGGCCGACATGCTCTCCCGACCCCCAGTAGAGGACAAAGGCGAAGGCGACAACAACAACCTCACACTCCTCCCTGAAGAAATGTTCATTAGACTTCAAACCAGTGAAAACACCGATCCAACAGACCAAACCCTCGAGCACAAGATTGCACAAGCACAAAGGCTACGATCAGAAGAAATGAAAGCGTGGACAAAGAAACATAAACTCACCTATCGCCCACAACCGAGGTCCTCAGCAAAACCCCAATGGCTCAAAGGCACCACCCCAGTGATCCCCGACGACCTAGAGACGTGCAAAGACCTCATGGACCACCTCCACAACGCCCCAACAGCAGGACACCCAGGAAGGGACAAAACAATCCAAGCAATCAAAAGGCGATACTGGTGGCCGAACATGAACACCTGGATCGAAGAATACGTGAAAGGATGCACTCCCTGCCAACAAAACAAGAACCTAACTCACCGAAAGAACACCCCACTGTATCGCATCGCCCCACACCCAAAAGCGAACCCATTCAAAGAAGTAGCAATGGACCTAATCACCCAACTCCCCAAGAACGGCCCCTACAACGCCATACTAACCATAGTCGACCATGGATGCACGAGAGCAGCCCTCTTCCTCCCCTGTGCAACCACCATCATGGGTGAAGGCATCGCCGAACTATACCTCTGCAATGTCTATCAGTGGTTCGGAATCCCCAAAAAGATAATCACAGACCGAGACCCCCGATTCACCTCCCATTTCGCCACGGCCCTGTGTCAAAAGCTGAAGACCAAGCAGAACATATCAATGGCCTACCACCCACAAACTGACGGATTATCAGAGAGGAAGAATCAGTGGGTAGAACAATACCTGCAATTCGTCACAACGGCCCAACAAGATGACTGGAGCGACTGGCTCCCGATCGCCTCCCTTATGCACAACACCCGGATCAATGCCACCATCAAAATCGCCCCAATCCAAGCATTGATCAGCTACCTCCCCGAGACGACACTGAGTCACACACCCTTATCAACCAATCAAAGGGTCGAAGAATGGGGAGAAGAGATAGGCAAACGAAGGGAACAAGCACAAACAGCGTTAGCCCAAGCTGCCCGGAGTATGCCAATCAAACAATACAAGACTGGAGACCAAGTCTGGCTGGAAGCGAAGCACCTAGCCCTCCCTTATCAAGCGCCCAAGTTAGCCCCCAAACATCATGGACCATTCACCATCACAAAGCAAGTGTCACCAGTCATGTACAAACTCCAACTCCCCATGGCCTGGACCATCCATGACGTCTTCCATGCCTCCCTGCTGACCCCTTATCGTGAAACCACGATGCACGGACCAAACTACATGAGGCCACCGCCTGACCTTATTGCGGGAGAGAAGGAATACGAGGTCGAGAACGTTGTTAATCACCGATATCACGGGAGGAAACACAACCTCCAATACCTCATCCATTGGAAAGGGTACCCCGATGCGGACAACTCATGGGAACCGGCAGGACAGGTCCACGCCCCGAGGCTCAGCACCATGTACCATCGAAGAAACCTGTTGAGCAACCCTCAGACACATAAAAACCCCCAGAAGAGACAAAAGACGACCATCCGCACCACTCTCCTCCCCACTCAGCAATGTCCACTACCCCCATCGATAGCTCCATTGTCTCCCTTGTCCAAGCCTGCCAAACCCTCCTCAAAAGGCCTGATCTCGCCCCGGAAGCCAGAGAGGCCCTCCAAGAGCTTCAAATCTAGGACGCCCTCATTTCGGACGAAATTGTGGACCAGATCGCAGCCCAGCAACTACCGATGCTTACAGCCCTCCCGGATGACGTGGTCATCGTTGAGGACCAAGACTTCGACATCAACGCCCCCGAGCCCGACACTAGCGAGGAACCTGCAGATGCCCCGGAACCGTACCACATCACGGAACCCATTTGCCGGCCACTTCCCAACGTCCTCTCGCTGCGCACCGCTCTCTCTGCCCTCTCCAATCCCCACATCTCGACGACTCAGGTCTTCGAGATTGCAGTCACCCTCGCCAACACCGCCCACCGAAACCGGAAGGACTTCGCCCACCAGACCAAACTGTACGAAGAAGCAGTCGCCCGCCTCAAATGAGAAGCACGCCGCCCCGCTCCAGCCAATGACCCCCCCTATGGCTACATCCCCAACGACGACATCGCCCCCTACTTCACCATCCCCGACCGAGGAGGACGCCTCTACATGGCCCCCTTCCTCCGCAGGTGCCCCGGCAACCCGACTCACGTCATTGGAACCATGGGGACCCCCAGCAACGACGAAGAACACTTGTGCCCCATCTACGCCGCCCCTCGCCACTCCGATGGCCACTCCCTCGCTGCACTCCCCCCCTGGTTCCTCGACCTCCTCCACAACCAGTCCCCCCACACCGAATCCATTGTCGAAGCCGCTGTCAACATGGGAGACTGGGGACTGGGCGCCGACCTCCACCACTACACTGAGAAGAGCAAGACGCTCACCGACCTCTACAGGGAGAAGGACCGCATCACTGCTAACATCCAGGCCGCCTATGAGGACCAGGAGTATGTCCGTCACCGCCTCAAACACGCCCAGGCCCCCTCTAGGCTCAATCACTTCCGTTCCCTCTCCAATCATGACTCCGGCGCCCCCTTCAGATCTGACAGCGATGGCAATGACTGGGGCCGCCCCATCCCCATCCCCTAGCACAAGAAGAAGCGTAGCCGAGGTCGGCTCCATGTCTGAACGGAGGGTGATGTTACTGCCGGCAGCTGCACTTGGCCAATGGGAGGTCAAGGGGCAGCGTAAGCAGAGGGTGAACCGGCCCCAGGTGAGTTACCGCTTCTGCCAGGAGTTGAACCCGAAGTTGCAGCATGATGGAGGACCCTGTGATTGTATGTCTCGACCCAACCCCTTCCTGTAGCACGTTCTGGATGCTACCTACCCCCCATGACTCATAAGTATCTCTAACACATTGATGATCTCATTGTCTCGACCTTCCCCTCATGTACGGACTAATCGCAGGCATCGTAGTAAGGATGACATCTTTATGATGTTGATCCTAGTATCGTCGTAGTAGGATGACGTGCCCGATGTCATCCCCGTACCTCTAGTAGTTGGCGGCTTGTTCTAGATTCTGTAGCTGTACTTGTATAAGTAGGACTTGTCTTAGGTCTCTAGGACTCTAAGTCGAGTCTCCTCGTCTCACAATCTAGCCTGCTATTTCCTACCCTTTGAACAGAGTGAACATGTCACTGTCTTCTTCCTTGCCCATCAAAACAGTATCCTCAGGAGTCTAAGTGTTGCACCCTATGCCAGTGACATACACTGCCTTTTGGCATAACTGCTTTGATATGCAGCAGGGCTGGCTTACAGCGTGTCAGATAGCATGGATGGTCTGAGAGACATTGTCAATGCATAGAAGCAGAAACTTGTAGTAATGGTGAAGAGAAAAGGATAGAGCTTGGACCACTTGGAAGGCTATGGCCACGGAGGGAGGACAAAACTCTGCACTACAAGAGGAAGTCGATTTGGGACCCTGTGATGCCATTGATAAAGAAAGAGCAGGACGTGCTTGGAGTCGATGGTGTCATCACTCACAAAATTAGAGATGCGGATTGATATATTGAAAACTGGAGAGAAGGACCTCCATTCTGACTTCTGCATCCTAGACTTCAGTACTGAAGGGTAACGAGAAGCTTCCCAAAGTGTTCCTTCTCTGAGGAGTTTAGAAGCGGCAGGTGTGTTATTCGGTTTAGCGAGGAGGGGCGGGGCAGTGTGGACAGCGTGCACAGGCTGCATTCCTTGTAAGTACTTGTATGTGGGCAAGTCGAGAACACCTGGATAATGCTGGTCGGTATTTTTGCGGCTTGGAGAACCCTGCAAGCACGGCAGGCAGGAGAGGATAAGCAGAGTCTGCTTATATCTCAATTAATGTCCAATAAGTAGACTAATGAGCTAAGTCAACATATTAGTCAGAACATTTTAAATAAAAATAGTCTGTTAATTGTTGGGTAAATAATTTAGCCGACAGGTAAATGATTTAACCGGGGGATAAATGGTTTATCCACCAGCTAAATAGTTTACCCAACAATTAGCAGATTATTGTTATTTAAAATGTTCTGACTAATATGTTGACTTAACTCATTAGTCTACTTATTGGACATTAATTGAGATATAAGCAGACTCTGCTTATCCGCTCCTGCCTGCTGTGAAGGCAGTGATGCAATTATGTATGTGTTGAATGTTGGACACGTGAGGATGGACAAACACACTGATTCCCTGTTGACAAGCTCTCAGCGGGAAATTCATCCACTGCATTGATCAACCAATAGAATCCCAATAGCACTGCTCAAATGTATGCCTGTTGTCAAGTCTCCCCACCATACTCCAGCACCGATCGCCCACCATCATGTCCTACCCACCCGGAGTCATCAATCGTAATAGATTCCCATCCGGAAGGCTCTTTGATGGCAGAAAGTCATGCATGTCGCTGTACTGGCAAGAAAATAACCAACCCATGTCGATGTACATCTTGTGCAACATCATGCATGACTGTTGACTGACTCAATGCAATATAGGCCAAGTGACATCAATCGACATGCTCCCTAATGAAATTCTACTAGAAATATTTGATTTCTGTGTGGATGAAGATGCATCTGAAAAAGATGACATAGAGGAGTGGCAACCACTGGTACACGTCTGTCAACGATGGCAGAGCATTGTTTTTGGATCACCATGTCGGCTGAATCTGTGACTTGTTTGCAATCGCAAAACACCTGTAAGGGACAAGCTGGATGTCTGGCCACCTTTGCTTCTCGTCATTTAGGGCACTATGGACTCTGGCTGGGACGACCTCATTACGGTACTCACCAAGCACAGAGATCACGTGTGTGGAATCAACATCCATGGTCTTGATTTACCATCGAAAAATATAATGGCAGCAATGCAGGAGCCATTCCCGGAGCTAACAGATCTGATGTTCTGTTCATATTTTGGAAGGACAACAACAAGCCTTCCTGATTTGTTCTTGGGTGGATCCGCCCCACGCCTGCGAAAACTCCATTTGCATGACATTCCATTTCCGAGTTTACCGAAACTACTCTTATCCGCCACTCACCTCGTCAGGATTCAACTTTATAAGATACCCCATGCCGGGTACTTCTCACCCGAGGCATTGGTCACTGCCCTTTCCACGTTGACCAGCCTCAGATCACTTTTTCTTCAATTTCAATCCTCTCCTAACCAAGCAATCCAAAGTCCACCCCCGACACGCTCTCTCCTCCCCGTTCTTAACACGCTGGCGTTAGAAGGGAGCACCAAATACTTAGACAACCTCGTGGCCCACATCAATGCCCCTCGACTCAACAATTTAGTGATATTTTTCAATCAAAACGTACTTGACACACCACAATTCACCCAATTCATTGGTCGCATGCCAATGTTGGAAACACTAGAAAAAACTCATGTTGACTTTCAGGTTGATAGCATTATTGTCAAGCTCACATCAAAGACATCCGGCCATAGAGAGCTCAAAGTGAAAATCCCATGTGGAGAGTTCAATCGGCAAGTTTCATGTCTGAAGTGGTTCTGTACCTCATACATGCCTCTTTCCACCTTGGAGGACCTCTACATCTACAGGAACATGTACATGCAACCAGATTGGGAAGACCTCGTTGAGAATATACTGTGGCTGGAACTATTACACCCATTTACCGGTGTGAAGAATCTCTACCTATCCAAGGGCATCACGCCACATATTGGGCCTGCCCTGCAAGAGCTTGTTGGGGGAAGCACGATGGAGGTGTTGCCCGTCGTGCAAAATATATCCTTGGAGGGATCCAGGATCCAGCCACATGTCCCGGAAGGCTTTGAGGAGTTCATTGCTATGCGACAGCTCTCTGGTCAGCCTATAACTGTTTCCACCATTCCCCTCTGGGAAAGAGACTTTATCAGTTGGGACCTCAAAGTTTGCTAATTTGATAAGTGCCCTCTGCTTTTAAATTTTCGTCCCAGTAATGTTTTGTGTAGTCTACTTACTTCACATTAGTTTCCTTTGTGCTTGTTGTTTCTTGGCATTCATTTTGATTTCATCTCATTTATCTAATCCCATTTCGACTCATAGGATGAAGGCAATGTAACTATAGATTTGTGTACTGGAATAACTCGTCGTCTATCCAATTGTATGAGGTCCATGGTTTACCAGTGCTTTGCGACATGACGGCGTCTTTGCATATTTCCTTCCACTGCCTCTTCGGGGGAACACATACTTATGGTGGATGCCCTGGCGTGCTAGCAATCAAAGCATACATCTGTCACTGTCCGAAGCTTGATCTGTGGTGTTTCCTTCACAACAAATAATCTAACAGTTCGGGAAGCGGCACAAAATACCAGTACTTGCCGCAGCTTGGCCAACACAAACACAGATCGGCTGTAATACCCTCGTTTTTTTAGCCTCACTGATAGTAGTACTTGTCTTCTCTCAGCCCAAATGTTCTGTGGACTTTGCTCTTGCCCTAACTTTTATGGGCCCAGCCGTGGCTGTATCTGGACGACAGCACCAACAATGCAAGCTGCATTGTCCTCCACTGGCAGCTGCCTCGCTATCTCATTCTTTAAATCTGCAACTATGGTGTTCGCTGGATCTTACTTTCACAATTTTCATGGAGCCAGTGTAAGCATGTAAGGACATGTACTCAGTCTCCGAAGGTAAAGACTATTATTGTGGTATATACCTGTAAGCGTGTAAGGATGTGTACTGGACAGGGTATGAGTATAACATAAGCAAGTGACTAAGCGAGTAGGTACTGACCTCAGTCTCCAAAGGTAAAGACTGAGGGTAGGGAAACAAATCCATAGGTACTTATATACAGTAGCGGTACTGAAGAGTAGAATGTCCATGATCGAATGTAAAATTAATAAACACAGGTATGTCAATGTGTACAGAGACGTGTGCTAAGGCATCGGACTGGCGTGGGTCTTGACAGCCCGATCCAGACAGCCCGATCCGGTTGTGTGGTGCCGTGCGGTGGCTGCACTTCCAACAGCCAGTTGTGACAACACAGGTAGAGAGCTTATGTAGTGTTTCTGACAGACACTCGCATACTTGTATAGGTTGAATAGGCTATGATGACACCATACTAACACCCTAGTCCGGCACAAGATCATTGCGCTCCATTTATCTGTGACACGCTAGAAGCCGAGTTCTATCCATCCTGCACCAAAATCTGTGTCGGAGGCTCGCAAACAGGCACACCCAACCAAACCGTTCTCTTCCCAGGCAAATACAATGACCAATAACAACCGGGGCAGGGCATTTACGATCCGAGCATGTACACCCCCGAGTCAGCCTCCTCTCCTGTCGACAAGGAATTTGGCTTTACCCTGCGGACATGGCTGATTGGTTGTCATCGATAAACAGGTCGCCCACAGCACAAAAATGCTAATCCAATGTCTATGAATGGTTCACATCACATGTGTTTATTGTCGAGGTGGACATCATGAATTGCAAGCATGGCTGTGTTCGTGTGTATTTGTCCGAGTAGAACGTGCAGGTGGACTCTGCCGTAGTTCAGGTGAGGGTCCTGTGCTGCAGTGGCCTCAAGGCAGGCTCTGAGGGGAGTGTATAGCGGTAGATGGAGAGTAGCACATCAGTAGTACTTTCTGTACAGGGGACAATGAGGGGGCAAGGCTAGTTTTGCTGGGCAGGGCATTGTTCCTTAAATGTCCCTTTCTTGGTGGACCACAGCATGGTGAGCAGAGCGGATTGCCCTCCACAGTGACATAGTTCAAGAGTTGTGTGGCATACTGGGTATCTACTTGGAAGGTTAGCGCTTGAGACATGATGCATGATGGTTGGAGGACGTATGTGGAGGGTTTCGGCTGAGGAGTGTCTCGTATTGGAAACTTCGGAGGTGTCGTTGGCAGCTGGGCTCTTTTCTGCTTTTTCTTATTACTTTGGCCTCGACTGCCAAGGCGGTGGAGGAATTCGCCGCTTGGAATGATGGATGGTAGTTATTTTGCTATCATCCAGCACTCCATGCGGCGCATACAGTACAGTAGGGGTTGCTCTCGTGAAAGACTCAGAGGTCAAAAACCAGTGCGTACGTGCGTGAGAGTTCCGGCGGTCAGATCGGCCGCGGCCGGCGATGCCTGCCAAGCTGCACCGCCTTACTTGACCACTCCACTTACGGTGACAGACAACAGACGACGATGCCAAGATGCCAAGATCCCACACGTTTGCTTCCTTCCACCACTTGCTTCCGTCTTTTTTCAGGTCCTGCATTTCTTTTCTAGTTGGTATCAACGTCCCATCATAATAATCACTGTGTCGCCATGTGCTTATAGTTAACCACAGACGGGCTCCTACTAACCAGCCAGCATCTTCTTACCCGGGGAATCCCCATATTCACTCGGGCATCGCACCACGATGCGCAGCACAGCCTTTACTCGTATCTTTGCCGTCACCTTGTTAGCTGGTTTCCTACCAGGTGTCAAGGCAGATTGCTGGAGGGACAGGTTTGTCTATCTATCACATATCCGCGGAGGCATCTTTGCATTCAACTTGATCTATTCTTCTTTTCCTCTCACTGCACCGCCTTAGAGATGGATCCAGAGTCTGTGACGGAATGGGCTCCTTAGCATGGATTATGATTGGCCTTTCAATCCGTATGTATCGCCCCCATTACCTCCATATTAACCCAACCCTGTACCCGACCCGAACCCTAACCATTTACGGCTCGCTCCAGTTGTCGTCTCCCTCGCCGTGTACTTCATCTTTTCATACTGTTGGAAACAGCGCAAACGCCGAAAACTAGCCCGCGCCCAACAGATTCAGCGAGGAAATGGGGCAGCATACAGGAGTGAGTACGGCTTTGATGGTCCACGACCATTTGCGCCGCAGGCCCCGACTCCGGCGCACAATGGCCTCAACTCGCCGTACAATTATGATACCACTAGGGGCTTTGCACAGGTGCGTGATATTTTTGTCCTCACTTCGATCTTCTCTCACTGACCCTTTGACGCTCTCTCTCGTAGCCTTCTGTCCGGTCACCGCAGTACCGCCCTCAGCCACCTGGCGTGCCCCCGGTCACATCAGACCGGAAGGGAACGATGTAGGATGGTTTTGAGGGACGTAAGTCTCTTCAGGTGGCTTCGGAAAGTGGCCGTATGCTCTTCTTTTTCCCTTGTAGTTACTCAGTGTTGTACTTTTATATGTATAGAGACCGTAGGTGTCCTAGTCGCGATCAATCTTTCACAATGTTGTCCAGTCAGTTCGAGGTGGAAAAAGGTGGCACGACACGAGGATATGATAGGTTTCATCAAAACATTAAGATCATGGAAAGCCTGATGCTACACGACCAGAGAAGCCCTGTGTTGGGCCAGTACGTGAAAGCATGGCCGTGCCCCGATTCTCATTTTACACAAACGGGGTTCGCGTCCGCGATGTGGTTGTTCATCTTTCTGGTGTGCTCTTCATCCGTCAGCGTGAACCCCAGATCAATAGTGCGCATTATCGCCTTCGCGTCGCCCTTTCGTTCCTCGCAGAATTTCAGATTCCAAAGAGCCGCAGACCCGAAGCTGGAAACTTTCGCAATATCTTTATGCGCACGTCCGGCCCAGTTCATTCACGTCGTGCACCCTCTTCGCGAACGATTTTGCCGGCCAAGTGCTGTGGGCGAGGTTGTGGGCGAAAACCACGTGTAGCCAACGTGTAGTATAGCCGCATCATTCGGAATATCTCGCCCGAGGGCTAATATTCAAAATATTCAAGGTTTGCTTATCCACTCTATGGTTGGACTGCGCAGATGACGAGCGTACGGTAGTCTGGTTCGAGACTTTGTACCTGAGTTAATCCATGACAACGAGAGTAAGATAACGTGTGCCAGTGGTTACAAACGGAAACAAGTTTTCAGTGCCGGTTGTTGCCGTTGAATGTCTTGGATGGTGGGCGGTCCGTCACTGGTCCGAGTCCGACCGTCACCGTCAGCAGGCCCCGAATTGCTGCAATTGCATTCAAGTTGTACAGTAGGCCACAGTAGACCGGTGACCGTCTCTCGGCGAATCCGAGGCTAAGGCCACAGGGATGTATCCACGACGGTCAACTCTGCTCGACTCCAATTCCGCGGAGCAATTGCATTCCTCATTCAAATTACGCCTGTCCTTTCTGGTAGGCTTCGTCTCCGTCACTCGCTCGTTATCAAGTGTGTACAGTAGCGGTGTAGCACGCGGGGCGCCTATCCAAGCGCCTATGATCCAAATCCGGTTGAGACACGTTCCTCAGGAATACCCACGGACATGAGGCGGTGTCCCTTACGCCCAGTGAGCTGTTGCCCTCTGCCCTCCGACCCCGAGTACCCACAATCATCCTCTCTAGCATGCACAAACTCCTTGCTCTTTCCTTCATGTCTCAAACTCACCCTACAGCCTCCTTGTCCTTGTCCTTGTCCTCCAACTTCCAAATAATGTTTAATGATGCCTTGAAGAGGTACAAGAAACGGACGAAGAATGATCTACATGAACATCCACTCGCCGCCCAGCTCTAATCCTGCAACTCTCCCAGTGCCATTCTTGTTGTCCTTCAAGAGCAAGTCCAGGGTACCGATGAACAATGGACAAAATGGCTTGATCCCAGTGTAAACATCATCTTTACCTTCTCTAACATTCTTGGATCGGGTGCTAGCCTGGTATGTATTATGACATGCACCTGTCTGAGATCGGCTCTCATATTTATGTGGCAGCTATTCTCCCCTGTGAGTGTCATCTTTGCTGGGGTCGGTGTCCTCCTTTCGGTGTGTATCCTTTATAGCTTCGTGTGGGCCATTGTAACACATATGCCTCTCAGATGGTTAAAGATGTTCGAGCAAGCCAAGACACACTTGTCGACATCTTTGAGCGGATTGAGATGTTTTTCCGATGTCTCGAGATTTACATAGAAGTGCAACTGACCACGGAAATGATAGATATAATTACCCAGATAATGGTCGAGGTTCTCTCTATTCTCGGGATTGCAACAAAGAAATCAAACAAAGTCGAATAAGTAAGTATTTGATGTACAGATATGTCAATATTGATCCAAGTTGAACGATGTATAGAAAAATATGGGAAGAAGCTGATCGGAAGGGCAGACATCGAAGATGCACCGAAGAGGCTAGACAAACTAACTCATGAGGAAGCCCGGATGGCAACTGCAGAAAATCTGAAGGCCACACATGCTGTGGGTGAGAGCATGAGGGCGGTCGCCGATAAGGTTGTAGCTGTCGACAGTAGAGTGGCTGGTGTAGACGACCGAGTGGCCATCGTGGACGATAGAGTGGCCGGCGTGGACGATAGAGTGGCCGGTGTGGGTGATAGAGTCGCCAGTGTTGATGATAGAGTGAGGGTGGTCGACGATAGGGTCACAGAGATTATTTGTGGTGTGTATATCATCTACAATCAATCCTTAGAATCATACTTAAACCCTGAATCAATCAGACGGAAAGGAAGCGAAGGAAGCCATGCAACGGACAGCCACCGACATAGATCAAGTGAAGGTAGCCATGCAACAAACCACCGTTGACATGGACCAAGTGAAGGTGGCCACACAACAAACCGCCATTGACATAGATCAAGTGAAAGTGGCCATGCATCAAAATGCCATTGATGTAGATCAAGTGAAACATTTGTCATCTATCATCAGTGCTGACTACCGACCCTTACCCATCATTTTCAGGGAAGCAACTGCAGGAAAGCGTTCACAAATGGCTCTCCCCACCTGATCCCTTGACCAATCATAACATTGCATGTGATACTGACCACAAGAAAACAGTGTCTTGGTTCTTTCAGGGCAGCATCTTTCAGGAGTGGAAGTCAACAGGATCACTTCTTTGGATCCATGGAAAACATTTGTCTCATTCTCTTTCCAACTTGGTTCCCTCTAATACCAACTTGTATTGCAGCTGGCTCGGGCAAAAGCATACTTTGGTTTGTGGTTTCTGAATTGTTCCCGTCAGAGATCACTGACGTCCCCTGTCAGTTCTACGGTGATTCAAGATATCCAAGTCATGTGCAAGGCCAGAGAAGCGTCAATGGCTTATTTTGACTTTGACTTCCGAGATGCCAACAAACAACACTTGCACAACCTAGTCCCTTCCCTTCTCACCCAACTCTCTGCTTCCTCGGGTCCTTGTTGCAATGTTCTATCTGATCTTTATTTGGATCACAACGAGGGCAAGAACCAGCCCAGTGAGGGCAATTTGGCGAAATGCCTGAAAGAGATGCTTACACTTCCCACTACCGATCAACATCCAACTTATCTTATTATTGACACACTCGATGAGTCTCCGAACACTTCCAGGATTCCATCACCTCGCAAGAGGGTGCTTCGGCTTGTGAAGGAACTTGTCGAGCTTCAACTTCCGAATCTTTGTATATGTGTCACGAGTCGCCCAGAAATCGACATACAAGCCGTGCTTGAACCTCTGACCTCTCGCCAAGTGTCCCTTCATGACCAGAGTGGGCAAAAGAAAGATATCGAGGACTATGTGAAATCGGTTGTCTACTCGAATTCAGAGCCAATCATGAGGAGATGGAGGACAGAGGATATGGAACTTGTCATTGAGGTGCTCTCCGAAAGAGCTGATGGAATGTAAGTAAATCACACAACGTTTGGGATACTTGTTCAAGTTGTCAAGCAGGTTCCGGTGGATATTCTGTCAGTTGGAAACCCTGCAGCACTGTCTTCCACCAAGTGTCCGGCATACCCTGGATGAATTACCCGAGTCTTTGGATGAGACATACAAGTGCATACTAAGAGAAATCAAGAAGCCAAACTGGGACCATGCTTGTCATCTACTGCAATGCCTAGTCGTTGCCATTCGGCCGCTTCGAGTGTCGGAGCTTGCAGAAGTCCTTGCACTTGATTTTGACGACAAAGAAGGGATTCCAAAGTTGAAGCTGAATTGGCGTTGGGAGGACCAAGAACAAGCCCTTCTGGCTTCATGCTCCAGTTTAATCGCCATCGTAGAATCCGATGAATCCAGGGTCGTACAATTCTCGCATTTCTCGGTCAAGGAGTTCTTGACCTCGGATCGGCTCGGCACCTCGAGTTGAGACACCTCGCGGTTTCATATCCTCCTTGAGCCTGCGCATACAATTCTTGTGCAAGCTTGCCTGGGTGTTTTGCTCCGGTCGGACGAGCGCGTTGAACAGCGCGATGTCAGAAACAGCTTTCCTCTGGCTAGTTATGCAGCTGTACACTGGGTCGCTCATGCCCGGGATGAGAAAGTGTCGTCTTGCTTATGAAAGGCAATGGGATATCTTTTCGACCTGGACAAGCCATATTTTGCGGCTTGGCTCAAATTGCACGACATAGACACAGAAGCCTGGCACGGGTCAACCTTTTACAACTTCACGTCCGTCGAGAAATTGGTCGCCACTCCCCTATACTACGCGGCGTTTTGTGGATTCCAAGATCTGGTGGAACACCTGACTGTCAATGACCCCAAGCAGGTGAACGCTACAGGTGGCTATTATGTGACACCTCTGGTCGCAGCGTTGGCGGCAGGGCACTTTCAAACAGCGAAGTTTCTCAGTGATAATGGTGCACACTCGAATGTCAGGGGTTTTAACGGGGCGACACCACTGCTTTCTGCAGCTTATTATGCAGACCTCGAGATGGTTCAGGTATTACTCAAATACAAGGCAAATGTCAATGCTCGGGATGAGGGTGGCGATGCTCCATTACATCTTGTGTCATACCGTCTTGATAAAGACCCAAATATCGATCCATCGATGTCCAATGTCACCCGACTATTGCTCGAACACGGTGCAGACATAAACGCGAGGTCGAATGACCACTCTACCCCGTTGCATGTAGCGGCACGAAATGGGTGGGCCGAGGTCGTACACGTGCTTCTCCAGCATGGGGCGGATGTTGGTGGGAAGAATGGCAGCGGTAGAACCGCGTTACAGCTTGCGTCAGACAAGGGACACGATAAGATTGTGAAATTGCTGTCAGAATACCGTGCCAGGTCAGAGCATGAGTTGCAGAGTTATGATGGTTAATAATGTCACCACTACAGTAACAAAAAAGGAACGTTGCCAACCGTTTGACGTCGATGGCACGTGGTGCGCTTTTTGGTACTTAGCCATAAATTTACAACTAGAGGCGCCACTCAAAGTGGCGATGAGACCGTCTGGTCCACTGCACGCGCGCGTTCATCCATTCACAATCTGGCAGCCCCACGTACAGTACTAAAGTAGCAGTCCAGGCCGTGTTTACCTACAATTAACCGTCCATGTTCACGTTCCCGTGTTTCATGTAACGAACATCTTCGGGACAGTTAATTGCGGCGTTCCTGAGTTCAACAAGGGCCCAGACGGAATGGAGCGCGTGAATGTTATTGCTTTCCATACCTCTTCGTACCGAAGCAAAAACATATCGATCAACGAATTGTAAAGAGCGCTGACTTGCGATGAGAAAGAAAGCGAGCAGAGTTGGGAGCTAGTGGGCGGGCGACGTTATAATACATTAAGTTACAGGTACAAGCAGGGTGAGGAATGCAAACGAATCACAAGTCAGTCGAATCCTGATGCAAAAGTTTGGTGCCTTTCGCCTCCCATTGGATCGTGTCGAATGGGCCGAATCGCTGAGGTTTGAAAAGTCGAGGTGTTGCAGTGTTCCAGACGCATTGAGTGCGAGCGAGGTACTTGACGACGGTCCAGCCACATTGTCTGCCCGTCTACAGTGGACAGCTTCAATGCTATTGGAAGAGACAGAGTCGGACGCTCAAATTTCATCGTTTGTTCGTCCAGCTGAAGTGCCAGCACTGTCTGATTGGTGAGGGACATGTGGACCGAACTTGCGGCGTTTGGGAGACCCTGAGTTCGTGGCAGGCGTTGCAAAGGAGGTAGCAGACGCCTATGCTCCGGCACAAAACACGATGTTGTCCACGTGAACGCATAACAGGTCGGTCGCCGTCACATCTGCACACGTCGCCTCGATCAGAAGAGCAGGGGGGCTGACCTGGCACAGGAAAAGTTTTCCATCGCGGTGTTCCCTTTGTCTAAACGGCAACTTTCAGAACGATGTCGACAAGTCAGAGAGGGAGTGTGAAAGTGGTTGACGACGTACAGGAGCGTGCTATCCTTCACGCCACCTCGAACAGATTCCGAAATACTGGCTGGAAAGGTCACAGCGCCACCCGAAGCGCCCTGGTGTGGACCCGCAACAGTGCTTAAGGCGACCACAAGATGATTGTTGAAATCGGGGAGACGTTCATCATAACCGGGGGATGAGGCCTCGATGAGGTCTCAATGAGGCCTATGAAGGATCACCAAACAAAGACAGGGCGGCGCGTCCAAAAGAGCACGCTTCCTTCAGGCACGTGAGCCTTCGAGCCAGTCAGCACTCGTTACCTTGTAAGCTGGTTTCCTACCAGGTGTCAAGCAGATTTCTTTTCCTCTCACCGCCTCGGGGATGGCTCCAGAGCCTGTGACGGACTAGGCAGTACATGTCATGAATGGCCTTGCGATCTGTATGTATCGTCCGCATTATCCCTCACTCTGTACTAACCCAACCTTCTACCCGACCCGAACCCCCACCGTTTACGGCTCGCTCCAGTCGTCGTCCTCCTCGCCGTGGTCTTCTTGTCCGCCTATTGGAAACAGCGCAAACGCCGTGCCAATCTAGCCCGTGTCCAACAGACAGCGAGGAAGCGGAGCCGCGTACAGGAGTCAGTACGGTTCCCCTGGAGGTCCACGGCGGTTTGCGCCGCAGGCCGCCTCTGGCGCACAAAGGCCTCGACTCGCCGTATATATATGATACCACCACGGGCTTTGCTCCGGTACGTAACATTCCCGTCCTCACTTCGATCTTCTCTCACTGACTCTTTGACGCTCTCTCTCGTAGCCTTCCATCCGATCGCCGCAGTACCTGGTGTGCCCCTGGTCACGCCAGACCGGAAGGAAACAATGTAGGGTGGTTTGTGAGATACAAAGACTCTTCAGGTGGTTTCGGAACTGGCCCTATGCTCCTCTTTTACATTTGTTGTTACCCAGTATTGTACTTTTATATGTACGGAGGTAGGTGGCCTGGTCACGATCAATCTTTCACGATGTTATCCGGACAGTCCGAGGTGGAAAAAGGACGACACGATATGAGGATATGATAGGTTTTACAGATCATGGAAAGCCTGATGATATCTGACCAGAGAAGCCCAGCCTTCCGGCAGGTGAAAGCATGGCCACACTTCGGAGAGTGCCTTGATTCAGTCTTGATTCTCATTTTATGCAAACAAGGTTCGTGTCCGCGATATGTTCATATTTCTGATGTGCTCTTCATCCATCAGCGGGAGGCCCAGATCAATGGTGCGTATTATAGTCTTCGCGTCGCCCCTTCGTTCCTCGCAGAATTTGACCCTAAAGTGCCGCAGACCCGAGCCTGGAATTTTTGCAATACAGTACATTTATGCGCACGTTCGGCCCAGTTCATTCACATCGTGCATTCTCTCTTCGCGAACGACATTGTTGGCGAAGTGTTGTGAGCAAGGTTGTGGGCGAAAACCACGTGTAGTCAACGTGTCGCACAGCATTCGGAATATCTCGACCAAGGGTCAATATTCAAAAGTTTGCTCATCCGTTCTATGGTTCGCCTGCGCAGTGAGCAGATAACGAGCGTAAGGTAGGTCGATTTGAAACTTTGTACCCGAGCTGATCCATGGCAGCGAGAATAAGATAACGTGTGCCAGTGGTTACAAACGGAAACAAGTTTTTCAGTGCCAGAGACATAGGATACAGTACTGCATAAGTTTTTGGCAGTCGCATCCTCGCGCGGGACTTCACGGTCATGTGATCTTCCCTATTTGGTTGTGTATACGCGACGCGTCGTTTACTGTAATGGACGCGTCGCATTACAACCGCATTTCATGCAGATTACAGACGCGTCCTATTACTGTACTGTAGCTTGACTTACTGTCGTATAACTTGTTAAGGGGGACACATTGTATTACGTACGCGTCGCATTACGGCGCGTCCTATTACACGATGCTGAATTACGCGTATCTAATCGGTAATTTGTGAATGTGTGTGCGATATCAAAAGGGAAAGGCCGCATACTGACTCACTACTAACCCTCATTTCAACCCTCTCCCACCATACCCCACCATCAGCTCCCGAACCACAATTCTTCCACATGAGTGACCATTTGGGATCGTCTCATTTTCGAGTGCTCTTTGAGGCTGCCTTGCAGGACTACGAGAAACAGACTGGCATAACATTGGCCAAACACCCATTCGCCAAGCAGCTCCAGGATTGTTGCTCCGTCGAGTCCATTACCAATCTTCTTCATGAACAAGCGCAGGCCTTCAGTGAATTCAGAGGAAGTGATAAAATCGCGAAGTCGTTCAAGTATTCTGTATCTATTCTGTATACACTTTCTAATATTGCCGACCTCGGCCGGTCTATTAATCTGGTATGTCGGAAACGCACGATATGAGTATTTCATGTCTCTGACCCTAATCCTCATTCTATAGCCATTCCCGCCTGCTAATGCAATATACACCGGCCTCGCCATTGTTCTCTCTGTATGTGCCTTCTTAAGCTTATACGCGCGTATCCCTGTGATTGTGACATCCAAGTGTATCAGGCGGTCAAGGATGTTGGTTCCGGTTACGATGCACTTGCTGACTCGCTCGAGTCGATCGAAAATTTTCTGAAGCGCCTCGAGCTCTTTACCAAGATCCCTCCTACAGCTGCCATGACTGAGATTCTTGTCAAAATATTGGTGGAGTTGCTCTCCATACTCGCTCTAGTGACCAAACAGATTAAACAGGGACGAGGAAGTGAGTCCTTTGACCCTTCGCTGACGCAGTAATCGTATAACTCAACGCAATGCAGAGAAATTTGTTAAGAACCTTTTTGGACAGAACGACATCGAGGCGGTGCTCCAAAGACTAGATCGACTTACCCAGGATGAGGCTCGGATGGCCGCAGTGCAGACCCTCGAGATTGTCTACGGTCTTTTCCAGAATATGAAGGAGGTCATGAACAGTAAGCAAACCCATTATGCCTGTCACCCACTGGGCGTTGAGTATCATTTCCTCTAGATGGCGAGGCATCGATCGGTCATTTTCGGGATGTCCTTGGTACGTTCTTCAAGCCACAATGAAGCAACTCCGTGTCTGACTAAGTTCTAGAAATCATGCAGGAAATTACGAGCGACATGAACAAGTCGAAACGTCAGTCAATTTTGTTATGTTACGACTGTTGGCTAGAATTGTCCAGCAGGTGACAAAATGCAGAAACATCTTCAACGTTGGCTTTCACCGCCTGATCCTTGGAAGAATCATAACATCGCCTGCGAATCACACCACCTTGGGACCGCAACGTGGTTCATCCAGGGCAACACGTTCTCGGAATGGAAAGCATCCGATTTGGGGTCCCTTTTATGGATTCACGGGAAACGTCTGTTAAATCCCAACTCTTGTGCTTCTGTTGACTCTGATAGTATGTCCTTTTGTAGCGGGTGCGGGAAAGAGCGTTCTTGGGTACGCCAAGCATTCGGTATTCGAGTCTTGAAACTTATAGAGTTTGCCAGTTCCACAATCATCCAGGACATCGATGCCATGCGGAAAGCTGGGCTCGCGTCGCTGGGTTTCTTTTACTGCGACTTCAGAGAGGATGAAAAGAAAAGCCTCCGTGGATTGCTTTCATCTCTGCTGGTCCAGCTTTGTCATCAAGTCGACTCCTACCATGAAGTGCTTTCCAAATTTTACACGGAATATGCCAATGGTTCGCGGGATCCCGGTAACGATGCACTCGCCGGATGTTTAAAGGACCTACTCAAACTCCCAGGACAAGCACCCGTCTATCTGATTGTGGATGCCCTGGACGAATGTCCAAACGCATCTACCATCCCTTCCCCCCGCGCCAAAGTCCTAAACTTCATGGAAGAGCTCATCAAGCCACAATTTCCGAATCTACGCATATGCCTCACCAGCCGACTGGAAACTGATATCAAGGTTGTCCTGGATCCTTTGGTGCTTCGCTCTGTTTCTCTACACGACGAGAGGGGACAAAAGGAGGACATTAACGAATACATCAAGTCGGTTGTTAGCACCCACCCTGAAAACCAAAGGTGGAAATCGGAGGACAAGCAACTAGTCACTGAGGTCCTCACGAACAAGGCTAACGGGATGTAAGGAGTCAATATTTGAATTCTTGACGACTCTTGCTTATTTCTGTAATGTAGGTTCCAATGGGTGTGTTGTCAGATGGTCTACATTTGCGGCTGCCTCCCAGGACGCATCCAGCAAGCACTGGAAGACTTACCAGAGACGCTAGATGAAACCTATCTGCGCGCCTTACGAGAGATCAAGAAAGCACACTGGGAACTTGCCTACCGTCTGCTCCAATGTGTCGCAGTGGCTTCCCGCCCGCTCCGCGTCGAGGAACTCGCCGAATTTCTCGCATTCGATTTCAAAGCAGGACCAATTCCGAAATTTCATGACGATTGGCGCCTAGAAGATCCAGTAGACGCAGTCCTGTCTACGTGCTCCAGTTTACTTGCCGTTGTCAATATTGAAGGTTCCCGAGTCATACAATTCTCTCACTTTTCGGTGAGAGAGTTCTTGACGTCCACCCGCCTTGCTGGGTCAAGCGACGCTATTTCTCGCCGCTATCATATCTCCATGACACCTGCTCATACCCTTGTGGCACAAGCCTGTTTGGGAATTCTGCTACACCTAGATGGGAATGTCACCAGAGATGATTTAGAGAAGTATCCTCTGGCTGAATATGCTGCGCAGTACTGGGCTGACCATGCCCGGTTTGAGAACGTCTCGCACCACGTGGAGGATGGGATGAAACGCCTGTTTGACCCGGGAAAAGTACATCTTGCTGTCTCCGTCTGGATGCACCAACCTACGTCGAGACGAAACATACAACCCGAGAGGCCGTTGCCTTGCCCTGGAAGCCCATTACATTATGCCGCTTTTTGGGGCCTACATGCAATTATAAAGTTTCTGGTTATCGAACACTCACAGAACGTTTGCTCTCGGGACTTCCTTGACTGGGCAACGCCATTGCATCTGGCGTCTCGACAGGGACATGTGGAAACCGTCCGCGTGCTTCTTGAGCTCGGCGCGGATGTGACAACACAGAATAAGTATGGTTTGACTCCATTACATCTGACATCACAGGCGGAAGTCGGTCAAATTCTTCTCGAGCGCCGCGCAAATGTAGTGGCCCAGAGCGACTCTGGGTGGACCCCATTACATATGGTGTCACGAAGGGGACATGCGGAAGTTGCAAGCGTGCTTCTCAAGTACGGCGGTGATGTGTCAATCCAAAATGACCGCGGGTTGACTCCATTGCTTCTGGCCTCGCGACGTGGTACTGTGGAAGTCACTCGCATGCTTCTCGAGCACGGCGCGGATGTGAAAGTTCATGAAGAAGATCTGTCGACACCATTACATCTGGCGTCTCTTCGGGGACATGCGGAAGTTTCTCGCATGCTTCTCGAGTACCGCGCCGATGTGTCAGCCCAGAACAACCTCGGGTTGACCCCATTACATCTGGCGTCACGAAGTGGAAATATGGAAGTCATTCACATGCAGACGTGGCAGCCCAGGACAGGGACGGGTCGACTGCGTTGCATCTGGCGCTGAAATGGGGACGTGCAGCTGTCGCTGGCATGCTTCTAGAGCGTGGCGCGGACGCGTCGACACCGTTACATCTGGCGTCACTTCAGGGACATACGGATGTCGTTCGCATGCTTCTCGAGCGTAACGCAGATGCGCAAGCTCAAAATGAGCACGGGTCGACACCACTGGATCTGGCATTGCAAGGGCGACATGCAAAAGTCGTTGGTATCCTCCGCGAGCATGGTGTGGATCCGACAGCCCAGGACCAACAGGGGTGAACGCCGTTGAATCTTGCGTTGCGAGGAGGACAACTAGAAGTTGCAAGGCGCGTCCTTTCTCCAGTATGGCGCAGATCCTGGCACTCACGACAGCATAAATCGAATTTCATTCTAGGAAACATCCTCCGTCATGTTATATAGCTACTGTCAACCTATGGAGCCTGGGAGCAGATGCGGCGGCGTTCCCATCTGCGTACCTCCTGTGGCACCAATCTTCGATGCACTTATCCCGGTGATCTCTGGGGTGAAGCACCCGACTCTCTGGATATTGGGAACGCGAGTTGTAGTCGGACTCGGATGTCGACCACGCAAAGTGGCGCAAAATTCTTAGGTCCTTCCACCTTCTAGAACCCTTGGGTCCTTCGGTGATCCCATCAACACGCACGACATTGGGGAGTGCGTGCAACAGTTGTAGTCGTGACGAGGATGGAGGCTTTCTCCGATCCTGCTCAACTGGAATTACCGCATCACTGTACAGCGCAAGCGGTTCTAGAAGGTTTCCTGGTAGATCTCGGCGAGTACGAGGAGAACTGGCAGGTAGTTTTCATTCCGTTCAGCTCCACTATCTCCATGGACAATCGTAATAGACGAACCTTTTTTTACAATATTTTCTCTATTCTTGTCCTGTCTCCAAATTTTAATTCCATTTGGCACCATATGACGAATGTATTTGAGGATCAACCATGCCGTCCTTGTCGGCGCGTGGACGCAAGTCATTCGAAGAAGGTCAGGTGCGGATGTAAAGGGTAAAAATAACAAGATGCTGGGGACCGCGCGGGACATTCAGCTCCCGCATTCTCTCAAGGAGTTGTTTAAGAGCGATAATTGAGTTGGGGGGTGAGGAGCACGTGCGGCTGGCGGGCCGCCACTCGGTCCGCCAGCCCGAGTTATGCTGGCTTTGCAGTCTTTGCTCGACTCAAGCTCGACTCCGCTGGCAAGTCCGCAGAGCCAATGCATTCCTAATCTTAATCACTACCTTCCTGGTACGGTAGCCATCGTCTCCGTCACTTTCGCTCATTATCAAGGGTTTCACAGGGCGCCTATCATCCATATCTGGGTCGGGCATCAGGAACGCCCACGGCCAACATTTGAGGCGGTACCCCCCACGCCCCGTGAACCGGTTCCTTTTGTCCTCCAACCCTCGCACCGACAATCATCCTCTCTAGCACGAACAAACTCCTTCCTCTTACCCTTATGTCTCAAACGCATCCCACGCCTGGCTCGTCCTCATCCTCTGGCTTCCAAATAATGTCTTGGACAAGTACAAAAAACGAACGAAGAACGATCTACGTGCACATCCACTCGCCGCCCAGCTCCAATCTTGCGATTCTCCCAGTGCTATTCTAGTTGTCCTTCAAGAGCAAGTCGGGGGCTAGATCCGTTGCGGACTACCGATGAACGATGGGCAAAATGGCTTGATCCCACGAGAAAGCATACAGGACATTCACGGTTGGATTCCCACCATGATTGTCCTGTATGCTATTAAGTATTTTGAGCTGTGTGCCAGTGTGTGCTATCTCGGAGACCACAAGTTGGACACTGGAGCTGTTTGTATCCGCCATACCGGGATCTAACCGCTCGACCACTTCAAGCGTCCCAAGGAGACGCTCGAAAACACACTGCGCGTGCACATGCGTATAAAGGCTATAATAAAGCTTTCTCGATATGTCTTCTTTGATAGTACGTCGAACATCTCATCCTGTAAAGTAAATTAAACAATATGACTCTCATGCATCTCATGCCGCAGCGAAGCGAGGCTGAACTTGTCTTGTTGACGCAGCATGACGGTCATTGGATGCTGCAGGACCGTACCGCGTTCATGCCGACAAAGGTATTGTTCTCTTGTCTCGTTCACAGTTTGTCGAATTTACAGTAATCTCATTTCGTCTCCTGTTCCGTCTGAGCGTCTCTGTCATCCAATGGTTAGACATCCGAGTCGTCAATGTTCTGAGAAAACCCGTGTACGAGATGGGCAAAGAAAGAGGGGGCAGCGACTTGTGCGTACAGAGGCAACTGGGGTAGACGCAGATGCACAGCGTCAAACGCGAACGTGGTCGCCATCGAGAATGTCCGCGACGATACTTGGAAGATACCGCGAACGGCATCGCGAGCGACGAGTCAACACATCCCGTAGTGGAGGACTGTGTGATAGACGAAACGCCGTTCAAGAACGTCTGGAGCAGGACGAAGCCAAGACAAGTCGTTATTTGTCTCATCATCAGGAACAAACAATCCACGACTTCCTCGATCGTCTTGTTCCCATCCATGACGACATCCACGAACGCACAACATGTTTCGAAAGGTATCACTGTATCCAGATGCGTGGCTCGCAGTGCGCCAGATGTCATAAGGAGATCGGCAATCGATGGGCACTCAGTCTGTCTGAAACAGGATATGTCTAACACAGGCGTTTACTGGTCAGAACGCGGGCAAAGCAGAAAAGAGAGAAAAACTGGGGAATGAAAGGAAAAGGGGGGCCGATACACTCCCCAAAGCCAGTTCTCTTCTGTCTGCCCTGCCCCCCTCCGACATCACCCTCACCTCAAAAGCACGCCTCCAACCGTCAACACGCACAACATAGAGTAGTATGTGCAATAGTTGTACTCGCGAGGATGGGGGCTTTCTCCCCAATCTTGATCAACAGGAAATCATGGCGCTGTACCGCGCAAGTGGTTCTAGAAGAATTCTTGGCAAATCTCAGCGAGTGCGTGGAGAACTAGTAGGACCGTTTTCGTTCGGTTTAGCCCCGCTGTCCCCATGAACAATTATAATAGACGAACCTTTCTCTATTCTTGTCCTGTTACTCCTGTCTCCAACTTTCAGTTCCGTTCGGCACCAAAAGACATTCGAATGTATTGAGGATCAATAGACCGTCCTTGTCGGCGCCTGGACGCAAGTCGCCGAAAGAATGTCAGGTGCGGGCGTAAAGGATAAGGATAACAAGATGCAGGAGGAGACCACGCGCGATATTCAGCTCGCGCATGCTCTCAAGTAGTTGTTTGAGAGTGGAATATGGAATAGTGATCGCTGCGAGAAGCGTATGCCCGTGCGCGGCCCGGAGGCCGCCAACCCGAATTGGATATTGCTTACCTTGTCGCTTACAGCTCTCGGCCAACTTGCGACGGTCAGTTCTACTCGACCCCAAGTCCACGAAGCCTTTACGTTCCTCATCTTAGTTATGCCTGCTCTTGCTGGTGGCCCCCATCTCCGTCACTCTCGCTTGTTATTTAGAGTGTCGATGCAGGGCGCCTATCATCGTATTCATCTATATGTGGGTCAGAGTCGGACCTCAGGAATACCCACGCCAACACGAGGCACTGTCTTCTCTGCCCTCCAACCGCCGCATCCACAGCTATCCTCTTTGAAACGAAGAAACTCCTTGCTCTTACCCTCATGTCTCAAACTCACCCTACTGCCGCCTCGTCTTCATCTTCGTCCTCCAACTTCCGACTAATAATCAATAATGCCTTGAACACATACAAAAAATGCACAAAGAACGATCTACATGAACATCCACTTGCCGCCCAGCTCCAATCCTGCGACTCTCCTAGTGCCATTCTTGTTGTCCTTCAAGAGCAAGTCCAGGGGCTAGATCAATGCGATGAATGATGGACAAAATGGCTGGATCCCACTGTAAATGTCCTGTATGCTTTCTCTAGCATGCTTGGATCGGGTGTTAGCCTGGTATGCCTCAGAACATGCACTTGTCTAAGATCTGCTCACATTTTTATGTGGCAGTTATTCTCCCCTGTGAGTGTTATTTTTGCTGGGGTCGGGATCCTTCTTTCAGTATGTATCGTTTATATCTTCATGTGGGCCATTGTAACATATGCCTTTCAGACAGCTAAAGATGTTCAGGCAAGTCAAGACACACTTGTTGACATCTTTGAACGAATTGAGATGTTCTTCTGACGTTTCGAGGTCTACACAGAAGTGCAACCGACCATGGAAATGATGGATATAATTGTCCAGATTATGGCCGAGGTTCTCTCTATTCTTGGGATCGCAACAAAGGAAATCAAGCAGGGTTGACTAAGTAAGTATTTGATTTACAAATATGTCACAGTTGATTGAAGGATCCATAGAAAAATATGCAAGGAACTTGATCAGAAGAACCGACATTGAAGATGCACTGAAGAGGCTAGACAAACAAACTCATGAGGAGGCCCGGATGGTGACTGCAGAAAATCTGAAGGCCACACACACTGTGGGTGAGAGCGTGAGAGGAGTCACCGATAAGGTTGTAGCCATCAACAATAGAGTGGCTAGCATGGACGATCGAGTGGCTGGCGTGGACAATAGAGTGGCTGGCATGGGCAATGCAGTCACCAGTGTTGATGGTAGAGTGAGGGTGGTCAATGACAGGGTCGCAGAGGTCATTCGCAGTGCGTAAATCATTTTCAATCAACAATCATACTTAACCCCTGAATCTCTCAGACAGAAGGGAAGCGAAGGTAACCATGTGACAAACAGTCACCGCCGTAGATCAAGTGAACGTAGCCACGCAACAAATCGCCACCGACTTAGATCAAGTGAAAGTGGCCACGCAACAAACCGCCATTGAAATGGATCAAGTGAAATGTTTGTAATCTAACTTCATCGGTGTTACTACGAAGCTTTACACATTATTTTAGGGAAGCAACTGCAAGAAACCGTGCACAAATGGCTTTCCCCCCTGGATCCCTCGACCAATCATAACATCATATGTGATACTCATCATAAGAAAACAGCATCTTGGTTCCTTCAAGGCAGTGTCTTTCAAGAGTGGAAGTCAACAGGATCACTTCTTTGGATTCATGGAAAACATTTGTCCTGTCCTCTTTCCAACTTTGGCACCCTCTAATACAAGCTCTAATATCGTCTTGTATTGCAGCTGGCTCCGGCAAAAGCGTACTTTGGTTTGTGGTTTCTTAATTACTCCCGTTAGAGATGACTTACATCTCCTTTCAGCTCCACGGTGATCCAAGATATTCAAGTCATGTGCAAGGCTGGAAAGGCGTCAATGGCTTATTTTTACTTTGACTTTCAAGATGCCAGCAAACAACGCTTGCACGACCTAGTCCCTTCCTTTCTCACCCAACTTTCTTCTTGCTCGGATCCTTGTTGCAACATCCTATTGGATCTTTATTTGGCCCATGACAAGGGCAAGCACCAGCCTAGTGATAGCAATTTGGCCAAATGCCTGAAAAAGATGCTCACACTTCCTACCACTGATCAACATCCAACCTACCTGATCATTGATGCACTCGATGAGTCTCCGAACACCCCTGGGATTCCATCACATCGCAAAATGGTGCTTCTGCTTGTGAAGGAACTCGTCGAGCTTCATCTACCAAATCTTCGTATATGCATCACAAGTCGCCCAGAAATTGACATACAAGATGTGATTGAACCTCTGACCTCTCTCCGAGTGTCCCTCCACGACCAGAGTGGGCAAAAGAAAGATATTGAGGACTATGTCAAATCGGTCGTCTACTCAGATTCGGAACCAATCATGAGGAGATGGAGAACAGAGGATAAGGAACTTGTTGTTGAGGTGCTCTCTGAAAGAGCTGATGGAATGTAAGCAAATCACATGTTGTAACATTTGCAATAGTTGTTCAAGTTGTCAAGCAGGTTCCGGTGGATATTCTGTCAGTTGGAAACACTGCAGCACTGTCTTCCACCCAGTGTGCAGCGTACCCTGGATGAATTACCCGAGTCTTTGGATGAGACATACAAGCATGTACTAAGAGAAATCAAGAAGCCAAACCGTGAGCATGCTTGTCGTCTACTGCAATGCCTAGTCGTTGCAGTTCGGCCACTTCGAGTGGAGGAGCTTGCAGAGGTCCTTGCAGTTGATTTTGATGGCGAAGAAGGGATCCCGAAGTTGAAGCCGAATTGGCATTGGGCAGATCAAGAACAAGCACTTCTGACTTCATGCTCCAGTCTAATAGTCATTGCGAAGTCCTTTGGATCACGAATTATCCAATTCTCGCATTTCTTGGTCAAAGAGTTCTTGACCTCGGCTCGGCTCAGCACCTCGAGTGGAGACACCTCGCGGTTTCATATCCTCCTTGAGCCTGTGCATACAATTCTTGCACAAGCTTGCTTGGGCATTTTGCTTCATTCGGACGATCGCAATGAGCAGAGCGGCGTCAGAAACAGCTCTCCTCTGGCTAAATATGCAACTGTACACTGGGTCACCCATGCCCAGGATGAGAAAGTGTTGTCATGCCTACAAAAGGCGATGGAATATCTCTTTGATCTTGACAAGCCATATTTTGCGGCTTGGCTCAAATTACACGACATAGATACTGATTCTCGGTCTGGATCGTCCTTTTTCAACTTCACACCAAGGTCGAAATCCGGCACTACTCCCCTATATTACGCAGCATTGTGTGGATTCCAAGATCTGGTGGAACACCTGACTGTCAATGACCCCCAGCAGGTGAACGCTACAGGTGGCTATTATGTGACACCGTTGGTCGCAGCATTGGTGAAGGGGCATATCCAGACAGCAAAGTTTCTCAGTGACAATGGCACACACCCGAATGTCAGGGGCTATAAGGAGATGACTCCACTTCTCTCTGCAGCTTACCATGGAGACTTTGAGATGGTTCAGGTATTACTCAAGTACAAGGCAGATATCAATGCCAGGAATGACGACAGCAGGACCCCGTTACATCTGGCGTCACAAGGTGATCTTTTTCAAGGCCTGAATATTGTTCCATCGTTACCCAATATTGCCTGACTATTGCTCGAACACGGCGCAGACGTAAACGCGAAGGCGAAATACAACTTTACCTCGTTGCATGTAGCGGCAGATTATGGGAGGTTAGAGGTCGTACGCGTGCTGCTCCAGCATGGTGCGAATGTTGGTACGAGGGATCGCAGTGGTAGAACCGCATTACAGTTTGCGGTCAAAAAGAGACACAAAGAAGTTGTGAAATTGTTATTAGAACATCGTGCCAGGTAGGAACATGTTGTAGCGTCACGTTTTAGATGCCTAGTAGTCTACTTTGACCTTGGCAAGGAAAACCACCACCGTATGTGATGGTAGATGCATGTTCTCCGCCGTTCTGGAATGTGGATTGCTTAAGGGGGAGGTGAGCAATTAGCATCGCCTTAGTAACCATACTCGGACATCATCCTCTCCAACTCTCACTCGACGTAGGATGTAAGATCTCCGGAGTTCGGACCACGGATGAGATGTCCGTATACATGTCCCCCATTGCGATGCCAGATGTAAAGGAGTCGACCCGTCCTGGTTCTGGACTGCCACATCTGCGTCATGCTCGATAAGCGTACGAGCGAGTTCCACTTTCGATGTCACATGTAACGGAGTCCACCCGTCTTCGTTCTGGGCTGCGACATCCGCGCCACGCTCAATAAGCTGTCAATTGCCATTGTGGGGCTCATAAAAAACGCCTTGGTAGTTATTGTTGGTCGAACTGCGGATGACACGATGATGTAGCGCGGGGGGGACGCGCGGGTGAGTCCGGGAGGACAGAGATTAATAGAGGGGGGAGAGGAA
The DNA here is from genome assembly GCA_015178965.1 of Russula ochroleuca. Taxonomy (NCBI): domain Eukaryota; kingdom Fungi; phylum Basidiomycota; class Agaricomycetes; order Russulales; family Russulaceae; genus Russula; species Russula ochroleuca. The sequence goes on along the minus strand of WHVB01000031.1, from coordinate 224,971 downwards.
GGGGATAGGACAGGGGGGAGAAACGGAGTTAAAATAAGGGGCTTCGGCTCGGCGGCCCTGTACGATGCGACGCGATGACAGAGGGAGTCGTCCTGAGCAAGGTCCTGAGACGTTCAAATGCGCACAAGAAAAGGAGAACTGGGCAGTCCGAAGGGGTTCTGCTCCGTCTATTTCAGGAGTGGGTTATATACATGCATTTCTTGCTAAACTAATTGAGGAATAGAGACGAAGGAGCGAGCGTAAAAAGGCGAGGTCGGGAACCCGCATCTAGTTCCTCGCGTTCGGCTGGCGGGCCGCCACTCGGTCCGCCAGCCCGAATCGGACAGCTATCGGCCGAGAAGGCCACGAGTCTAACTTAACTCACGACGGTCAGCCTTGCTCGACACCAAGTCCGCGGAGCCATTGCTTAAGCACACTTGCCCTTCCTGGTACAGTATTCCTCATCTCCGTCACTTTCGCTTATTATCAAGGGTTTCACAGGGCGCCTATCATCATTATCTGTGTCGAACACGTTCCTCGGGAACCCACGCCAACATCCCACGCCCCGTGAACCAGTTCCTTTTGTCCCTCAACCCTCGCACCGACAATCATCCTCTCTAGCGAACAAACTCCTTCCTCTTACCCTCATGTCTCAAACGCACCCTACGGCCGGCTCGTCATCGTCCTCCAGCTTCCAACTAATGCCTTGGACCAGTACAAAAAATGAACGAAGATCTACGTGCACATCCGCTCGCCGCCCAGCCCCAATCTTGCGACTCTCCCAGTGCTATTCTAGTTGTCCTTCAAGAGCAAGTCGGGGGCTAGATCAGTCCTGGACTACCGATGAACGATGGACAAAATGGTTTGATCCCACGAGAAAGCATACAGGACATTTACGGTCGGATTCCCACCGTGAATGTCCTGTATGCTATTAAGTACTTTGGACCTCTCAATACAGCCGTATCTCGCGCGCGTGACTTCACGTTCATCTGATCTTCCCTGTTTGCGCGTCGGTTAACTTTAATGGACACGTCGCATTACAGGCTTTTTACAGCTGTAGATTTGTGTACTGGAATGACTCGCCGTCTATCCGATCGTGTGAGGTCCGTGGTTCACCAGCGCTCTGCGACATATGCCATCTTTATATATGTCCTTCCACTGCCTCTCCAGGGTAACACATACGTACGGTGGACGCCCTTGCGTGTTGCCAATCAAAGCATACATCATCTGTCACCGTCCGAAGCTTGATCTGAGACCAAGTGTTTACAACAAATAGCCTAACAGGTTGGGAAGCGGCACAAAATACTGCCGTAGCTACCCTAGTCCGGCACGAGATCATTGCGCTCTATTTATCCGTGACACGCTCGGAGTAGCCGAGTTCTATCCATCCTGCACCAAAATCCGCGTCGGAGGCTCGCAAACTGGCACGCCCAACCAAACCGTCCTCTTCTCAGGCCCAGGCGCATACAATGACACGACAACCGGGGCATTTACGATCCGAGAGGAATCTCGCTTTGCCCTGCGGACATGGCTGATCGGTTTTCATCGACAAACGGCTCGTCGCCATCGTCCACGGCGAAAAATGCCAATCCAATGTCTATGAATGGTTCACACCATGCGTGTTTATCGTCGAGGGCATCATGAACTGCGGGCATGGCCGCGTTCGTGTGTATTTGTCCGAGTAGAGCACGCAGGTGGACTCTGCCGTAGTTCAGATGAGGGTCCCGCGTTGCAGTGGCCTCGGCCTGGGTGAGGAGGGAAGTATATAGCGGTAGATGGAGAGTAAGTTAGTACCTTCGGTCCTGGGACAATGAGAGGGTGAGCCAATTTTGCCGGGGTGCTGTCTCCTTCGTGCTGGACCGCGCCGTGGGTGAGCGGAGCGGACCGCCCTCCACAGTGACGAGTTCAAGGTGTCGTGCGGGATACTGGCCTGGAAGGTTGGCGCTTGGGGTATGATGCATGATGGATAGCAGCGATTTTGCTATCACTGCTCTCGTGATAGGGTCAAAGACATGACGCGGGCGTGAGAGTTCCGGTCAAATAGGCCGCGGGCGAGGACGACCGCCAAATAGCACCGCCTCATTTGACTACGCACTACTCTTGACTACTCCACAATGGCAAGATGCCAAGTTTGCTTCCTTCTACCACTTGCTTCCGTCTTTTTTTTGGTCCTACATTTTTCCGACCGAGGCCGTAGGCCTGAGGGAGTCTATTGTAAGTTAGGCGTGTAGCGCTATAGCACGCAGGGCGCCTATCATCCAAATCTGGTTCAGACGCGTTCCTCAGGAATACCCACGGGCCACGCCAACCCACGAGCGGTGTCTCTACGCCCAGTGAACTGTTCCCCTCTGCCCTCCAACCGTCGCACCCACAACCATCTTCTCTAGCACGCACAAACACCTTGCTTTTTCCCTCATGTCTCAAACTCACCCTACAGCCTCCTCATCCTCGTCCTCGTCCTCCAACTTCCAACTAATATTTAATAATGCTTTGAAGCGGTACAAGAAACACACGAAAAATGACCTATGTGAACATCCACTTGCTGCCCAGTTCCAATCCTGTGACTCTCCCAGTGCCATTCTTCTCGTCCTTCAAGAGCAAATCCAGGGGCTAGATCAGTCCTGGAGTACCGATGAACGTTGGACAAAATGGCTGGATCCCACTGTAAACGTCCTCTATGCTTTCTCTAACACGCTTGGATCAGGTGTTAGGCTGGTATGCTTCAGCACATGCACTTGCCTGAGATCCGCTCTCTCATATTTATGTGCCAGCTATTCTCCCCTGCGAGTGTCATATTTGCTGGGGTTGGCGTCCTCCTTTCAGTTCGTATCCTTTATAACTCCGTGTGGGCCATTGTAACACATACGCCTTTCAGACAGCTAAAGATGTTCGAGCAAGCCAAGACACACTTGTCGACATCTTTGAATGGATTGAGATGTTTTTCCGACATCTCGAGATCTACACAGAAGTGCAACCGTCTGTGGAAATGATGGATATAATCACCCAGATAGTGGTCGAGGTTCTCTCTATTCTCAGGATTGCAACAAAGGAAATCAAACAAGGTTGAATAAGTACATATTCGATGTACAGATCTGTCACTGTTGATGAAACGATGTATAGAAAAATATGGGAAGAAGCTGATCGGAAGGACAGACATCGAAGATGCGTTGAAGAGGCTAGACAAACTAACTTATGAGGAAGCTCGAATGGCCACTGCAGAAAATCTGAAGGCCATGCATGCAGTAGGTGAAAGCGTGAGGGGAGTCACCGATAGGGTTGTAGCCATCGACAATAGAGTGGCAGAAGTAGGTGATAGAGTGGTTGGCGTGGACAATAGAGTGGCTGGCGTGGGTGATAGAGTCGCCAGTGTCGAAGATAAAGTGAGGGTGGTCGATGACAGGGTCGCAGAGGTCATTCATGGTGCATAAATCATCTATAATCAAATTTCAGAATCATACTTAAACCCTGAATCACTCAGTCAGAAATGAAGCAAAGGTAGCCATGCAACAGACTGCCACCAATGTAGATCAAGTGAAGGTAGTCACACAGCAAACCACCGTTGACATGGACCAAGTGAAGGTGGCCACACAACAAACTGCCGTTGACTTAGACCAAGTAAAGGTAGCCATGCAACAAACCGCCGTTGACATAGACCAAGTGAAGGTAGCTGCACAACAAACCGCCATTGACATAGATCGAGTGAAAGTAGCCACGCATCAAACCACCATTGACATGGATCAAGTGAAATGTTTGTCATCTATCATCATCAGTGCCTAACACAGAGCCTTACCCACCCTTTCAGGGAAGCAACTGCGAGAAAGTGTTTACAAATGGCTCTCCCCACCGGATCCCTCAACCAATCATAACATCGCATGTGATACTGATCACAAGAAAACAGCATCCTGGTTTTTTCAAGGCAGCATCTTTCAGGAGTGGAAGTCAACAGGATCACTCCTTTGGATTCACAGAAAATGTTTGTGCTGTCCTCTTTCCAACTTGGTGCTCTCTAATATCATCTTGTATTGCAGCTGGCTCCGGCAAAAGCATACTTTGGTTTGTGGTTTTTAATTGTTCCCATCAGAGATCACTGATCACTCCTGTCAGTTCCACGGTGATCCAGGATATTCAAGTCATGTACAAGGCCGGAAATGCATCGATGGCTTATTTTTACTTTGACTTTCGAGACACAAACAAACAATGCTTGTGCGACCTAGTCTCTTCTCTTCTCACCCAACTTTCTGCTTCCTCGGGTCCTTGTTGCAACATCCTATCGGATCTTTATTTGGGTCATGACAAGGGCAAGAACCAGCCCAGTGATGGCAATTTGGCCAAATGCCTGAAAGATATGCTCATGCTTCCTGCTGCCGATCAATGTCCAACCTACCTGATCATTGACGCAGTCGACGAGTCTCCAAACACCTCTGGGATTCCATCGCCTCGCGAAAGGGTGCTTCAGCTTGTGAAGGAACTCATCGAGCTTCAACATCCGAATCTTCGTATATGTGTCACAAGTCACCCAGAAATCGACATACGAGCCGTGCTTGAACCCCTGACCCCTCGCAGAGTGTCCCTTCATGACCAGAGTGGGCAAAAGAAGGACATTGAGGACTATGTCAAATCGGTCGTCTACTCGAATTCGGAACCAATCATGAGGAGGTGGAGGACAGAGGATAAGGAACTCGTTGTTGAGGTGCTCTCCAAAAGAGCTGATGGAATGTAAGTAAATCACACAACATTTGTTCAAGTTGTTCAAGTTGTCAAGCAGGTTCCAGTGGATATTCTGTCAGCTGGAAACACTGCGGCACTGTCTTCCACTGAGTGTGCGGCGTATGCTGGATGAATTACCCGAGTCTTTGGATGAGACATATGAGCGCATACTAAGAGAAATCAAGAAGCCAAACCGGGACCACGCTCGTCGTCTACTGCAATGCCTGGTCGCTGCCATTCGGCCGCTTCGAGTGTCGGAGCTCGCCGAAGTCCTCACAGTTGATTTCGACGACGACGAAGGGATCCCCAAGTTGAAGCCGAATTGGCGTTGGGCGGATCAAGAACAAGCCCTTCTGACTTCATGCTCGAGTTTAATTGCCATCATAGATACATATGAATCCAGGGTCGTACAATTCTCGCACTTCTCAGTCAAGGAGTTCTTGACCTCAGATCGGCTTGGCACCTCGAGTGGAGACACCTCGCGTTATCATATCGTTCTTGAGCCTGCGCATACAATTCTTGCGCAAGCTTGCCTGAGCGTTTTGCTCCGGTTGGACGATCTCGCTGAACAGAGCGTCGTCAGATTCAGCTCTCCTCTGGGTGCATATGCACCTGTACACTGGGTCGCCCATGCCCGGGATGATAAAGTGTCGCCATGCCTACGAAAGGCGATGGAATATCTCTTCGACTTGGACAAGCCATATTTTGAAGCTTGGCTCCAATTGCACGACATAGACACCAGGCCCCCGAGCAACTCAACCTTTTACCACTTCGCACCCTTGTCGAAATCCGGCGGCACTCCCCTATACTATGCGGCGTTGTGTGGATTCCAAGATCTAGTGGAACACCTGACTGTCAATTATCCCAAGCAGGTGAACGCTACAGGTGGCTACCATGTGACACCGCTGGTCGCAGCATTGGCGAAGGGGCATCTTCAGACAGCAAAGTTTCTCAGTGACAGTGGTGCCCACCCGAATGTCAGGGGCTTTAGCGAGAAGACCCCACTGCTTTCTGCAGCTTATTATGGAGACTTTGAGATGGTTCAGGTATTACTTCAATACAAGGCAGATGCCAATGCTCGGGATGAACGTGGCTATACTCCATTACATCTTGTGTCATACGATGATCTTTTTAAAGACCTGAATATCGGTCCATCGCTGTCCAATGTCGCCCGACTATTGCTTGAACACGGTGCAGACATAAACGCGAGGTCGAATGACCACTCTACCCCGTTGCATCTAGCGGCAGGATTTGGGAGGGTCGAGGTCGTACACATGCTTCTCAAGCATGATGCGAATGTTGGTAAGAAGGACGACGACGGTAGAACCGCATTACAGGTTGCGTCGGACAGGGGCCACGACGAGATTGTGAAATTGCTGTCAGAACACCGTGCCAGGTAAGGGCATGACTTGCAGGGTTATGATAGCTAATGTTACTATTACAGTAAACAAAGGAACGTTGCCAGCCGTTTGACGTCGATGGCACGTGGCGCGCTTTTTGGTACTTAGCCAAAATTTACAACTAGAGGCACGCAAAGTGGCGATGGGACTGACTAATCCACTGGGCCTGGCACACGTACGTTCCATTCATAGTCAGGCGGCCGTACGTATAGTACTACAGTAACAGTCCAGGCGGTGTTTACCTACAAACGCATGTCTCAACCATCCATGCTCGCATTCTCGTGGCACCACCGTGTTTCGTATGTGACGAACTTCTTCGGGACAGTTAATTGCAGAGTTCCTCAGTTCCACAAAGGCCCACGCGGAGAGAGGCGCGTGAATGTTGTTGCTTTCCGTACCTCTTCGTACCGAAGCGAAAACAATTCGATCCACCGATTGAAAAGAGCGCTGACATGCGATAAGAAGGAAAGCGAACAGAGTTGGAAGTTAGTGGGCAGACGACGTTATAATACATCAAGTTACAGGGCACTCATAGCTGTACAAGCAGGGTGGGAAACGCTGCTTCAAATGCAGACGAATCACAAGTCAGTCGACCCTGATGCAAAAGTTGTTATCAGTTTGGTGCATTTCGCCTCCCTTTGGATCGTGTCGAAGAGGCCGAATCACTCAGGTTTGAAAGGTAGACGTCCTGCAGGATTCCGGACAGTTCGTTGGACCGGAGTAGTCAGAGAGGGAGGCAAGAAGCAAACGAACCCTAAAAAAGGGGGAAGAGTGGGGGGAAGCGGGGAGTCAGCGGAGGGAGGAGCAACAAGAGAACGGCTGACGTTAACCGATTGCCTTGTTCAAACGCACTGAGTGCGAGCGAGGTGCTCTACGACGGATCACCCTCATTGTCTGCACATTTACAGTGGACAACTTCAATGCGATCGGAAGAAACAGTGTCAGACGCTTTGTTCGTCCAGCTGAAGTGCCAGGAGTGTCTGATTGGGGAGGGACACGTGGACCGAACTTGCGGCATTTGGAGACCCTGAGTTCGTGCCAGGCGTTGAGGAAGGAGCGGACGTTCAGGCTCTGGCACAAAACACGACGTCGTCCACGTGAACGCATAATAGGCCGGTTGCTGTCACATCTGCCTCCACACGTCGCCTCGATCAGAAGAGCAGGGAGGCGGACATGCCTTTGTCAAAACTTCTCCAAACGGCAGCTTTCAGAACGATGTCTACAAGTCAGAGAGGAGTGTGGCCTTAACGGTAATCTCGTCAGCTTCGGTATCCGAATTCCTGCAAACGATGATACTTATATTGAGGTGAAGTCGTAGGACGAAGTTAGCAAGTAGGGTTTAGTCGCGACCTCGAAGTAGTGAGCGAGAAGAGAGACAAGCACTACGTAGTACCAGAGTACCAAGTGCCCAAGTCGACTTTACATAGGTATCGAAATTTAGTTTATCGCACGCAAGTTAAGATCTTCGTGAGTCACGATCGTGCTCTGTGCTCACACTGTGTGGCGCGCCGTTTGGGTAGAGAAGATGTCGGCGCGCGAGTGATACCATTGAGAGTTGGCTTAGCCACTGACTCACTGAGGCTATAACAATAATGTATCCTTAGGTCTGCTCAGCTAATGGGTAGGAGCGCGTAGCGCTTCTCGAAGATGAGGGGTGCGCGTCCGGGGGCGAGCTCGCAACGGGTGGGTGGGCCCACCTGAAGCGGGCTGATTGTCCTCGGACCGCGAGGCTCATCATCGAAGTTACTTTGGAACTTGAACCGGGAGTGGTGGGTGGGCAAAATTAAAGCGGAACGGAGGTTCTTTGAACCGTCCGAAGGGGAAAGCGGGAGGATGGCGGCAGGGACGACAAAACGAACGCGTCACGTGCCGCCCTCTCCGCTCACACAAAGACCCCATTCTGGCCCTGCGCTCGTTCCTCGCTTCGGCCCAGAATTCCCAACATTGTCATTTCAGGATACGAGGCTTACATAAGCGATCGAGGGGTAGAGGAGAAGTGGCATAGGGGGAGGGAAGCAAGAAGAAAAGAAAAGAGACGCCTCGCAGACGTCCCCGATGTCGTTGTCGTGCGTTCGATGTCGCGACCTAGTCGTAGAGGTAGGAGTCGGGGAAGGCCTCCTTGATACCCTCCTCGATCGAAGCATACAGCGTGATGTAGGTCACGTCAGTAGACTCAGTCGTGCCGGCACCGCCGGTGAGCAGGCCGACAATACGTCCCTGCCCGTCAACGACAATCGATCCAGAATCCCCGGGGGCAGAGAATGCGCCGTCTCTGTGGCTGTAGGGGTAGATGGCGACCTCCATCGACGTCCTCTGGATGCCATACTCGCCGTACTCGCGAACCAAAGACTCTATACCGGTCGCGCGACCGATAGTAACTCCAGTGGTCTTGCCATTTTTGATGACGAGAATGCACTCCTCGCCGTTAGCATCGAGTAGCTTCGGTTTGCGTATTTCGTCTTCCTCGACGACACCCTTGACTCGCAGGAGGCCGCTAACGGGATATATGAAGGAGGAGTGGCCCTCAGGATGAGGGTGCATTTTCAAGACGAAGTCGGGGAGTGAGATCTTGTTGCCTGGATATAATGGTTAGAGTAGACGACCTTGGTAAGATAGATCGAACCGTACCGAGATAAACAACGTTTCCCTTGAACGTATTCCAGTCAATCTTCTCAGGGTAGATATCGATCAGCGCCCAATCCTTCGTAAACCGCTTGGGGCCGGTACCAACGGCAATTGGAGGGGCGTAAACGACATAACCGAGCACGCGTTGGCTCGGCGTCGTCCAGTGCTCGGCTATCTCACCATGGAACTCATTTATGTCCACGATCGTCTCCTTCGCCTTTGCCAACATGCCCTGGAGGTCCCGGCGTGCTGCAGTTATCCTGATATCCTCGCCTTCAGCAACCTCCCCCAACGCCTCGAGCTGCCTTTTGTATGTATCGACGAAGATAAGATCGTGCCCGATCTTGGCCATCATGTTTTCGAGAGCGTTTGTGTAGGCTTTGCTACCGAGGATAAGAACCTCGTAAGCACGCTTTCTGGTCTTCTTGCGCTCATAGAGCTCGTTGTCGTGTGCCGGCGGCGGTAGAGCGACATGGCGGGCGGTCAGAAGGAAGACCCGATCGCTCTGGCTGCTCTCGCGGAGGTACAGGGCATCGGTGCCCTCGTAATGAGGAGTGTCCCGGGGAGCGATCTGGACGCCGAGAGAGGGAGTGAAGGGGTTACGTATGTCGGCGATGGGGTCTATGAAGGGGACGTGGTTGAGCGGGCCGGTGGACCGGGTGAAGATGGACTTCCTGAAGGCGATCTCGACGTCGGGGAACTGAGCCTTGGCGAGGATCTTCTTGCAGCCATCTGCCGCGGCCTTTGCGTCGTCAAAGGACAGGTACGACGCCAATCCATAGGTAGAGCGGACCAGCTTTACCCCCTTGCTCAGCAAAGCGGACAGGATCGATGGTCGACCACCTGACCTCTAGGGAATCGAGGAAATTATAGACTGCTTCGCCCAGTGTGGGCCACACGTCCTGGATTGGGTGGTTGCAAATGGGCCGGGCCTCCGTCGGCACGCGTTGCGCCTCAGGGCCCGTGCGCACCGGCCACGCGTCGCCGGTTTTGAAGATGCAGATGGGGTTCGTAGGCAAGCCGTAGAAGTCAGAGATAGCACCGGGGTAGGAGCCGGAGGTCAGGGACGACTGAAGGAGGATGTCTTCCGTGACGCTCTTGGCCTTATTGAGATCGAGGTCGCCAAAAGCGGCGATGGTTGGAGAGACAACTTGAAGGGTGGCAGTGGGAGACAGTCAAGCGGCTCAAGCCATTGCTCACTTGCTCAGCAGCGACGGAAATGCACGAGGTGAAGAATTCGTTGTTCAGATCCACTGGAACGAGAGAGCAAAAACGAAAAGGTAAGTACGAGGAGACAGCAGAAAGCTAAAGGCCTGACTGGTGTTGAAACAGTGGCTGGCTGGATAAGAGGAAAAACGAAAAGGTAAGTACGGGAAGATAGGGAAAATGCTAAGGGACCCTGTGAACAGAAAAACGCTCGAAGGCAGAGTCGACTGTGTATCGGTCTGTAAGGGGAAAGAGAGAGGGCAGAAGTGCCAGGCCTCCTTTTATATCGAGAGTGGGAGGAAGGGCTTGCGACAGCGTTGTAGTCTTGTAGATCGAGGCGATAACGGACCCTTGAGCACTGTCGATGTCAAAAGATCGGAATATGCCCGTACTGTTGTTGCCCAGGTGGTGCAGTGGTGCAGCACCGTGTTGGATGTCTTGGAGTTGTCTTGGGCGAGGTGGAGTCTGGCGGACCGCACGCGTCACTGGTCCGCTCTAAACGATGAGGATAACAAGATTCCGGGGGTGACCGCGCACGTTATTCACATTGCGTATGCTGAGTGGTGAAGGGATGTTGTTCATCGTGTGCGACCAGAGGCGGACCGTCAGCCCGAATTCAAGTTGCATCCCTGGGATTCCTGGCATTGTAGAAGCTCTTAGACTCGGAGTCTTGGAAACTCTCATCCGATGATCCGAGAAAGACGTACCTAAGTTACGACAACCAGCTCTGCTTGACTCCAAGTCCGCGAAGCCATTGTGGTCCTCATCTTAAATGTCCGTGCTGGTCCTGCTGGTAGCCCTCTTCCCGTCACTTCCGCTCGGGGTGTTCGCACGCTGAGCGCCTATCATGCAAGACTCCAAATCTGGGTCTGACACGTTCCTCAGGAACACCCGTGCCAACCATGAGGCGGTGTCCCAAATGCCCAGTGAAGTGTTTCCCTCTGCCCTTCATCAGGGAAACTACACGTGCTTCAACTTTGGGGTTAGGGACTTTGACTTGGGGTTTAGGTACTTTCTGCACTTTTTAGTACTTCTTCTTTCAATTGCAAGGACTTTGGCTTTTTTAAATCTGACTTTGGCTTATGTGTGAGGACTTTAAATGATCACAGGTGTCTTCGGAGAGTTATTGTACCTTTGAGACTAACAGTGCTTTCTTATCATTGATGACAACATGTAATAATTGTAACACCCCAGGGACACGGCAAGAGTCCGACCGGATCAAGTAATAAGACCTACAAGGTTTTGTAACGATTCACGAGTACATGGTTTTGTGACAATATACGACCAGAATTTACTTAATGATGCGAGATTTTAAATCGGAACGGATTCCCGCTTTTAAGAACACCTTACGATTTGTTCATGGCACCGGCGGGTTCGATCCAGAGCGTTAGGGGTCTGCCTCGCGCTTGCCCTTCGAGCGCGTGGACGGGGTCGCCGCAATGACGATGGCCTAGTCGGAGTCGGGGAGTGTCGCTCAGGAGGCGGGCGATGTTGCATGCGCCAATTGTATCATGAGCGGTCCATTTTCATCGAGGATGCTGAGGGCCGCTAAGGCCATCGAACCCGAGGCAGGTTGCGACCTGTGGGAGGCAAAGGTTAGTGTTCGCGTGCATAAGAAAAGGAAAAGACTCACAACGGGTCCGCGACATTTTCTTCAATCTCGGTCCCCTGACTGGTGGTGTTGGGGCTGCGAATGCGGTCGTTTCGATGCTGAAAACGCGCGCCGAATTTCGCCGTTTGGTAGGCGTGGGTTGTGCAGCGTCTGCCGGAGCCGCCGGCGTTGAAGTTTGCGGAGGCTGCAGGTAACACACGGGGGAGCAAGACTCCAATCGACGCAAAGGAGGCCGGCAGGAATGACGTCGGCGAACCTGCCCTCAACATGGAGGGGGTTTCCCGGAGCCGGGTTGAGAAATTTCTCCGACGGCCGGTCCGTCTGTCCAGACGACAGCTGGAAAGAGGAAGTGAGGGCTGCGAACGTGGGCCATTTGAGGCAGGCAGCGCTCGCCGAATCTCCGCCAGAGTCGTCCAGCGGTGGTGCGAGGCCGGCCGTCTCGAAGCAAGGAACGCCGGTGTAAAATGTGTCGTTTGGGGAATGCAATTGATGTTTGTCACGCCACGAAAGGACGGGGCAGGAATGCATGCATGTCGTCGGCAATGTCACGACGCGATCGAGGGGTGTGGATCGCCTCTTGCTGGTGAAGAGGCAAGAGTGGTCGGGGCTCAGCGGGTGACGACGAGTCCGACGTCCGTAGTGGTTTGTTCGAGAGGAGGGGGTGGTGGTCGGCACGATCGACAGACGGCGCCTTGACAATGGCAGCCAAGTTCCTGGAAGCCGAGGCAGGTTGCGATCTGAGAGAGGGGCAGGTGGGCAAGCGTGAGCACAACAAATGGGGAGCACATACGACGGTCCCGCGATGTTCAGGCAGCGCAAAAGCCGCGGGCGATGAAGCTTGTGGTGGCACCTGGTTCCACGCGGGGGGGACTTAAATCTTTAATAACTACGCACAGCAGCCCGACACGGCTGCTCATTCAAGAGAGAGGTGTGTGTGCGCGTGGAGGGCGTGTGGTCAGAAGAGAGTGGTGGGCGGAAGTGCGAGAGGATGACAGGAAAGCATCCTGTGGCCGGGCCGGAAAATCTGGGGCAAATTGGACGATAGAACCGACGGGAGGCCGAAGGCTGAAGCGCTGATGGAATTAGAATGCTATTTCATGGACATGGTGATCTGCGTACTTATTTACATAGAATAACTGAAACGCGTCAAGAGTATTATGGTATGTAAAGTATTTGGGAAGCAATTGGGAACCGGCCACACCAATGAGGTGTGCTGAACGAAGAATTGTGTCGATGTGTATCACAGAAGACATACGTTGACCCCTTACGTCGTAGTCAGGCTCCACCCTCCACATCCCTGTGTCTTCACAAGGTGAGTCTTCATAGGTAGAGAACCACTCCACCATGGCACACGAGTATGTGCTCTGTTGAAACCCAAATGAAAAGAAAAGTTTCACACGTGCGACATGCAAGCCACAAAACCCATCAGCCTCTCCATCCTTTTCAACATAGACACAGTCATACCGGCCTGGTCCACCCTTCCAACAAGGTACAGCACGAATCCTTTCCCGATGCATGCCCCCAATGCCAGCAATGTCACTGGGAGCATAATACGTGCTTGTAGCTGAATGAAATGTCTTGACACCAAGTAGCGTCGAGATCTCCGGGCACAAGTTGAGCTGGACATCCATCCCACATATCTCCGCAGTGGGGTGGAACTGGTCATACAGAAATCGGCGGATGTATTCGATAAGTCGTGGTTGTCCAAGAAAGGCAGCTAGTCGCTCAATCGTGCCTGGATAATGCCGAGCTTGCAAAGTCTCAGCGTTGCAGACAACTCACGTTGATGCACGGAAAGTGGAAACTGACGCACCATGATACCGAGCTAATTTTACATCTCCCAGAGATGTGATTCCGTCAACCGCTTCAGCATCTCCTATACCTGTACCATCATCGCCTGGAACCAAGGGTTGACGATCAGGGGCTGGAGCAATGGGCATCAACAACGGCCCCTGTAACATTCTGCGTGTAACAAAATCCACACGCGACGCTGCTAGTTTGTCCAGGCGTTGGTTCGTCAGTAACATCTGGCCCAGGGCATCATTGCGGTTCGATCGACGCCAGGGCTCTTTAACAGCCGCGATATGTTTTGACTCCGTGATTGAAGAGCAAAGTCCATTTGGTGCTCCAAATTGTTGAATGAGATGGCGGTAATGAGAGAGCGAGTGCTGTCTAGGCAGTGCAAAGTTGGTTCGGACTTCTGTTTCGAGAAAGACTCTACGTTCCTGATGGAAGCGAGCAACTGCAGCCTCAATTTGATCTAGGGTTGTGCTGTCAATCTGTGACCGTCGAACTAAATAGCAGAATTCCATAAACGCGCTGATGGCACGAACCATCCCAGGAGGGACATGTCCTGCAATGGCAGGTAGATAAACCTACGTAGCACACTTAGCTCCCTGTGATTCAGATACTATATATAGGGACGAACCTTCATCAACGCCTTGGAGTCGTCGCCTGTCCACTGTTTGAAACCACGTCCTTCAGGAAAACGGCGCAGACCAGGGAACAATGGCACCGCAGCGATACTAATGGAATGTAAGTATGTTAACACTAGGAAGATGACAAAACAACGTACCGCTGGTCGATGTCCGCAAGTATTACCTTAGAATGTTTCTTTCCGTGGGCGATCTCAAGGTACTCTCCCACCCACTCCACGAGATGATCTTTGAAAGTTCCTTTGATCACTTGATGGAGAAGATCCGGAGACAGGAGCTCGTGGATGTTAGCGCGTGGAAAATGTGTTGTGAATGGCTGGTAGACGATATGAAGGGTTGGTCAACGACAGGCAGAGGTCGGTGTGATGTAGACATACAATAACATCCCCAACGATGCCATATCCATCCCACATTGTCGCTGGTTGATCTTTGAAAGCGTCTTGTAATATATTTGTATGCACATGCGATCGTAATATCGACGTTGGGTCATCATCGAAGTTGTTGGGACGAGCGGTACACCTAGGCCATGAACGTACTATTAATATCATGATAAGTCAAACCTACTTTGTTACTCACTTGGGGCACCACCCTGAGACTACGCACGCAAGGAGGGCCTGCTCCGGATAATCAGCAATGTAGGGACCTAGCCCATAGATAACGCGTCGGAGGTATCCATCGCCACATCGTGTAATTCGTGGCTTTCTCATCCATGGCTTGAGAGACCGTAAAATATGAGCAAGAGATGAGTGGAAAAGCTGTCGGCGAAATCGGAGGAACTCCAGGGTATTTTCGTGTCGTTTATCAGCTGTTGGGTCTCAATCAGATTGGGTAGCATCATAAAATGTAAACTCACTCTTTGGAATCGCGAGGAAAGCCACGACACTGACAGCGTTCCGATGAGCACGCCGGACATGGTTTTGTACGTTCCCGATTGACGCATAAAGAGGATAATATTCGTTGTGGCCTGTTGCCACTGAAACAGTTGTTTTGTCGCTACCGAGTATGAGAGGGACGAACATTGAACCGTGTGTTTCTGTATCTTCAGCAATTAAATCCTGTAGTTGTGGCCTGAACTTAAATTGGCGACTCGAAGATAGAGGCGATGTAACTTACGGCTTGCTGCCATGCCCAGTTCCCAGACATAAAATCAGAAAATTGACGTTTTCCTGCCCGACTGAATGCCCGCTTTGGACTATAATCCATCTCGTGGCCAAAGTCTTTGTTGCCGATCTGACCTTCGGCAATCTTGAGGGGGTCACGAAACCACGCTTCATATGACTGGGTCTTCCATCGAGGACCATCAGATCCTTCTGTGATGCCGCCATCAAACTGTACTGAAAATGCCTGCCAATATACACCACATGAGTCAGTCCTATCGTTTTGTAGTCTTGTAGATGTCCATAACAGTGCGAACACTCACCTGCCACGGTACATCGCCTATCTCAGTGCTATCGATCTTGTTGTAAAGGTCCTGAGCGCATGCAAAAGGTGGATCCTGCTCCGGTTCAGCTTCTGTCAATTGTTGGAACGCAGCCCAGATATCCATCAATTCAGATATTTTCTTTCCAGCCATCTGCTCCTTGCGAAACAAAAAGTCGGCCAGTTCAAATTCAGGACGTGACGAATAGGGAAAGAAGTCGTTATCGCTTCGCTGCTCCTCTGGGGGTGGGGAAGAGTCTTCAGGAAGGTCGTAACCAGCGTCGTCACAAGGCTGCCCTGCATGGGATCCTGCATTAGTAAGTTCATTACAGTAATTGATGATGGACACACCATCGAGGAGTGGGTGGAATCTCGTCCTCATACCTCCTCCATTTGCTGTCCATTGATACCGACGCGGTGATATAGATATTGGGGTGTGGGGTTGAGAGTTGGGGCCATGGCGATTCTGAGGTGTATGAAAAAGACAGCCTGGGCTCGGAAATACCAAAGGACTTGTATTCGGTGGCGGGGTATTTAGACGAAGGATAGGTGTTGATGCACGACGGTTTGATGGGTTGAGTGAACATGCATAGCGGTGCTGAGTTAGTCCGCTTGCAGACCTGCAGAATAAGCCACACTTGAAAGGACAAGGCAAGACGCGAGCATTGTACTTTTTCCCCAAACCCCTCTGCATTGAGAGACGCGTCATATCCAACAAAATCTAAATATAGCGTGTATCATATATTATCAACTGTATAGTTGGTTGAGCCACAAATCACGCAATTGTTTTTCACGGAGATCAACACGTACCTTCTCTCAAAAATTTCCAGCTTCAACACAGCATACTCTGTACTACCCTCTCCCAATGGCAGACCGCATCACTCGAGCATCCAATGCCAATGCCCATCCAGGTATTGTGGACCGCAACCCCACACGTCGCACCAGAGAAGAAGTTCTGGTTAAAAAGGAAGCCAAAGCCACAGCGAAGGCCCGGACTGCGATGGAAAGAAATGCGGCAATTAAGAGGATTGCTGCATTTGAAAAGGCCAAAAAAAGGAAGGCAATGGACGTGGACCAAGATGCCAATGACCCTGGTGATCTATTTGTGCAGGCCAGAGTCAGGAAGACTCGAAAACGACCTGACACCGTGGATGAAGGTACTCAGCAAACTAATTGTCCGTGATTTACTCACGCCTCATGGCTAGATCCTGCCAATACGCCAGCCAATAAAATGAAAGGGGATGGGGCCAGGGCCGCCATCACAGCTGTCGAACATAACGGTCAGAGCAGCTTTTCTTTAGCAAAATGTAGACTCACCACGCAAAGAAGAGGCCCTTCTGGATGCCGATGTGATGTTGACAGAGGGCCTCAATGAGTCTGGGTCAACTGCAAGCATGGACGAAGGTGAGAATCGGGAGATGGATGAAGAAACTCAAAGCGAGAGAGAACTTGAGGACGAAGAGCCAGACACAAGCATCAGGGTTAAGAAAGCGGAGAAGAAGCAAAAACAGGGGTTCCTTGTTCGCGAACAAATCAGTGCAGCTGTAGCTGCAATACCAGATGATCCATTTGGGACAGCAAAGACAAAGGGCAGAGTGGGTTTGAACGTAACCTCAAGGTAAGACTTCCCAATTCAGCACAGTGTCTAGTGTAACGATACAGTGTGGCTGGCAGGGTGGGAACAATCCAAACTCCTGGGTAAGTCTTCCCTGTTCGGTACCGAGTCATTCATTTACGATAATAGGCCTCAATCTAAACGTTCCCTGGCTTCTCGCACACCATTTGGTCTGAAACCCAATTGGCAGAGCACACGCTCCATCCAGTCTCCTGCCAATGTACTTCAGGGAAGTCAAGACCAAGCTGCTACCTTGGATCCAGAAAGCGACTCGGACTCAAACACTCCGACTCCGAGTCGGCCAAGTACATTCAGTCATATGCACTCTCGTGCAGCGATGACTGAACCAGACGACACTCCTGCTTATTCGTATGGTGGCTTCATGCCTGAGAGCACGGAGCTAGAGCGCTTTGAGCTTGAGGGGGGAAAGAACGTGTCGGAATCCCTGAAATACAAGGTAAGACCCACCACCGCTCACAAACCACATCTGAATCCAGCTTCTTTACGCTTTAGTCTATCACGAAGATTCAGGAAATCCATGCTGCCCCATCCCCACACATCACCAATTGGAGCATGCCGATGCCGAAGAAAAGACTCGTATCATATGATCACCTCCCTACCGCTATGAAGGATCGTTTCAAGAAGAAAGTCATCCCTCTTTCACTAGAAACTACCAGTGCATTGAAGCCATGGGCTATTCCGGACGACAATGCGATTGTTGACATCTGGAACCTCATATATGATCCAGATCAACAGATTGAAGGTGGCGATCTGGAATGTCAACGATTCCAAGTTGTGAAGACACTTGTACGTGGCCTGAACATCACATAGCATATACTAATGCTCCAACACTATTCAGGTCAAGCGTGCGATATCAGCGTGGCTTCACAGGTTTGCAGAAACCGCTGAAAAGGCCCTGGTTGCTGAATTCACTCGACGTGGGCTAAACACCAAAGGAGAACGAGCTCAGTTAGTTCGGTTTCTTCTTGGAAACATTGAAGACCTGTCAGACAAGAAGCGGCCATTCCTATGGGAGACAGTATACGACAATCCTTCAGCACGGCAAGAGGTACAGTAATATTTATCATGTTATCATTAAACCCCTCACAATGCTACCTTACAGGGAATTTTCCAGGGCAGGCTGGTCGGGAGAACGTTCATGGAACATCTCCATATCATCAATGCCATCGAACCCGATGAACGTGTGAAAGAGCCACCTGTTGGTGCACTCATACTTGCAATTCAGGCAGTAAGTGAACTGCTTCTGTTCGCACGTTGCAAATACTTAACATTCCTGTAGGTACACCGAGCACTTTTATACTCAATTTCAGGTGAATTTGAGTTGCCGTCCGACAGAAAAAGTTCCGAATTCTCCAAAAACAACTGGGGCGATTACACTCTCATCACACCGCGTGGTGACAGGATTGTCAAGCGTTCATCAGTATTCCTCAAGGCTATCAAGAACCTCAAGGACCAACAATGGGTGGATATATTCAAGGTTGCAATGTCATTTCGGGCCACTGCCAAGCAACCCAGTAAAGCGGAGAAGGATGAAGAAGAGCCGCTATCAGAGACAGACTCTGATGAATATGATGAGTTGGTAGATCCAAGGTATATTGATAAACCTGTAGAAGTATCTCAGTAGTACAGCAATGTTTGTTATCATGCTGGGCCTAGGGCGGTAGGGCCCCAACAATTGAATTCTATGAACGCAACCTGAGCATGATTGCTGCATGAAAGTTGACGGTGAAACACTCTTTATATTACCGCTTTAAGCACCTTTTCTCAGAACTTTAAGGACTTGATGAACAACCCTAGTGACTTTCTAAAGTATGCTCAGGACTTGATAAAGTACAATTACACTTTACAAAGCCCCAAAGGACTTTTTTATGCAACCCGACCCGGCATAAAAAAGTCCCAGGTACTTTTTGACTTATAAGCCTTATTTTCACTAATAAACCTTTTTTTGCTTTTTAAAGTCCGATAAGTGCCTGAAAAAGCACATGTATTTTTCCTGATGTTCACCGTCCAACGTCCAACATTCGCACCCACAACCATCCTCTCTAGCACGAACAATCCTTGCTCTTACTCTCATGTCTCAAACTCAGCCTACAGCCACCTCATCCTCGTTTTCGTCCAACTTTCAACTAATAATTAATAATGCCTTGGACAAGTATAAGCAACGCACAAAGAACAATCTATGTGCACATCCACTTGCTGCCCAGCTCCAATCCTGTGACTCTCCCAGTGCCATTCTAGTTGTCCTTCAAGAGCAAGTCCATGAGCTGGATCAGTCCTGGAGTACCGATGAACGATGGACAAAATGGCTTGATCCCACTGTAAACGTCCTTTATGATTTCTCTAGCATGCTTGGATCTGGTGTTAGCCTGGTATGTACCGTATGCCTCAGCACATGCGTTTGCCTTAGATCTGCTTTCTCATATTCATGTGGCAGCTATTCTCCCCTGCAAGTGTCATCTTTGCTGGCGTCGGCATCCTCCTTTCGGTGGGTATCCTTTATATCTTTGTGTTGGCCATTGTAACACATATGTTACCGTCCCCTCGACCCTGGGACTTCCCCCCCTCGATCGACGGGGATATCAGCCGCGCGGACGACCCAATGGAGTTGGATGACCCCGAGTAATGGTAAGATCGGACTAGTGTTATTAGTATACGCCTCGCCTGATGTGGATGGACTACATGAGTCGCCTTGTGACTCAGCCCCTATGTACGTGACTCGCAGCCCTGTATCCTCGTGTTCCGCGCCCTACGCCCAGTACCCCGTACCCTGTACCCTGTAGTAGTATAAGTACGACTCTCTAGTGACTCTAAGTCGCTAAGTTGAGTCTCCTGTCCGTCTTACGACGGCAATATCATCTATTCCCCACTCCCAGCCAGAAGGCGGCCGCTAAGAGCCTTGTCACTACCACTCTGAGTCTACTCGTTATCGTCGCGTAAGCAGCGGTGACAACATACATCTTTCAGACAGCTAAAGATGTTCGAGCGAGCCAAGACATGCTTGTCGACATCTTTGAACGGATTGAGATGTTTTTCCGATGTCTCGAGATTTACACAGAAGTGCAACCAACCACAGAAATGATGGATATAATCATCCAAATAATGGTCGAGGTCCTCTCTATTCTTGGGATTGCAACAAAGAAAATCAAGCAAGGCCAGATAAGTAAGTGTTCTATATACAGATATGTCACTGTTGATTGAACGATGTATAGAAAAATATGCGGAGAAGCTGATTGGGAGGACAGACATCGAAGATGCTTTAAAGAGGCTAGACAAACTAACTCATGAGGAGGCTCGGATGGCCACTGCAGAAAATCTGAAGGCCATGCGTGCTGTGGGTGAAAGCGTGAGGGGAGTCGCCGATAAGGTGGTAGCCATCGACGACAGGGTCGCAGAGGTCATTCGTGGTGTGTAAATCATCTCCAATCAATCCCCAAAATCGTACTTAAACCCTGAATCACTCAGACGGAAAGGAAGCAAAGGTAGCCATGCAACAAACTGCCACCAACATAGATCAAATGAAGGTGGCCACGCAACAAACCGCCATTGACATAGACCACATGAAGGTCGCCACACAACAGACCGCCACCGATGTAGATCAAGTGAAATGTTTGTCATCTAACCTCATCAGTGCCTAACACGGAGCCTCACCCACCCTTTCAGGGAAGCAACTGCGAGAAAGCATTTACAAATGGTTCTCCCCATCGGATCCCTCAACCAATCATAACATCGCATGTGATACTGATCACAAGAAAACAGCATCTTGGTTCTTTCAAGGCAGCATCTTTCAGGAGTGGAAGTCAACAGGATCACTCCTTTGGATTCACAGAAAATGTTTGTGCTGTCCTCTTTCCAACTTGGTGCTCTCTAATATCATCTTGTATTGCAGCTGGCTCTGGCAAAAGTGTACTTTGGTTTGTGGTTTCTTAATTATTCCCGTCACTGATCACTGACATCCCCTGTCAGTTCTATGGTGATCCAAGATATCCAAGTCATGTGCAAGGCCGGAGAAGCATCAATGGCTTATTTTTATTTTGACTTTCGAGACGCAAACAAACAATGCTTGCACGACCTAGTCCCTTCCCTTCTCACCCAACTTTCTGCTTGCTCGGATCCTTGTTGCGACTTTTTATCGGATCTTTATTTGGGTCATGACAAGGGCAAGAACCAGCCCAGTGATGGCAATTTGGCCAAATGCCTGAAAGAGATGCTCACGCTTCTTGCCGCCGATCAACATTCAACCTACCTGATCATTGACACAGTCAATGAGTCTCCAAACACCTCTGGGATTCCATCGCCTCGCGAAAGGGTGCTTCGGCTTGTGAAGGAACTTGTTGAGCTTCGTCTTCCGAATCTCCGTATATGTGTCACAAGTCGCCCAGAAATCGACATACGAGATGTCCTTGATCCTCTGACCTCTCGCCGAGTGTCGCTTCACGACCAGAGTGGGCAAAAGAAAGATATCGAGGACTATGTCAAATCGGTCGTTTACTCGAACTTGGAACTAATAATGAGGAGATGGAGAACAGAGGATAAGGAACTTGTTGTTGAGGTACTCTCCGAAAGAGCTGATGGAATGTAAGTAAATCACACAATGTTTGTTCAAGTTGTTCAAGCTGTCAAGTAGGTTCCAGTGGATATTCTGTCAACTGGAAACGCTGCGGCACTGTCTTCCACCAAGTTTGCGGCGTACCCTGGATGAATTGCCCGAGTCTTTGGATGAGATGTACGAGCGCATACTAAGAGAAATCAAGAAGCCAAACCGGGACCACGCTCGTCGTCTACTGCAATGCCTAGTCGCTGCGATTCGGCCGCTTCGAGTGTCGGAGCTTGCAGAAGTCCTCGCAGTTGATTTCTACGATGACGACGGGATCCTGAAGTTGAAGCCGAATTGGCGTTGGGCGGATCAAGAACAAGCCCTTCTGGCTTCATGCTCCAGTTTAATCGCCATCGTAGAATCCAATGAATCCAGGGTCGTACAATTCTCACACTTCTCGGTCAAGGAGTTCTTGACCTCAGATCGGCTCGCCACCTCGAGTGGAGACACCTCGCGTTATCATATCGTTCTTGAGCCTGCGCATACGATTCTTGCGCAAGCTTGCATGGGCGTTTTGCTCCGGTCGGACGATCACGCTGAACAGAGCGATGTCGGAAACAGCTCTCCTCTGGCTAAATATGCCGCTGAACACTGGGTCGCTCATGCCCGGGATGAGAAAGTGTCGTCTCGCCTACGAAAGGCGATGGAATATCTTTTCGACCTGGACAAGCCATATTTTGCGGCTTGGCTCCAATTGCATGACATAGACACCAATTCCCTGGACGGGTCAACCTTTTACAACTTCACGCCCGACGACAAATCAGGCGCTTCTCCCCTATACTACGCGGCGTTGTGTGGATTCCAAGACCTAGTGGAACACCTGACTGTCAATGACCCCGAGCAGGTGAACGCTACAGGTGGCTATTATGTGATACCGCTGGTCGCAGCGTTGGCAGCGGGGCATTTTCAAACAGCGAAGTTTCTCAGTGACAATGGCGCAGATCCGAATGTCAGAGGAATTCACGAGATGACTCCACTGCTTTCTGCAGCTCTCAATGCAGACTTCGAGATGGTTCAGGTATTACTCAAATACAAGGCGGATATCAATGCCACGTATGGCGACTGGACTGTATTACATCTTGCGTTGCAAGGACCATCGTCATCGTTGTCCAATGTCATCCGACTATTGCTCGAACATGGTGCAGACGTGAACGCGAGGATGGGGGACGGCAATACTCCGTTGCATCTAGCGGCGGAATTTGGGAGGGTCGAGGTCGTACAGGTGCTACTCCAGCATGGTGCGAATGTTGATATGAAGGATGGCAGTGGTAGAACCGCGTTGCAGATTGCATCGAAGGAGGGACACGACGAGATTATAGAATTACTGTCAGAACATCGTGCCGGGTAAGAGCATGTTGTAACGTCACGTTTTAGATGCCTGCTAGTAGTGTACCTTAGCAAGGAAATACCACCTCTCGCAATATTTTGTCATGCCGTACTGTATGTGATCGTACAGTAGACGTTTGCCCAAGCGTTTGCCCCTCTGGCATGTGGGGAGTCGCGTGATCACGACTGTACAAGTTGACGAGTCGGACATCATCGATGCATCATCTGACTCGAGCTAAGGTGTGAAAGGTTTTGGACCAGGAATAAGATGGCCTTGTACATGTTGTCAATTGCCATTGTGGGGTGTAAGAACTCCAGAAAAGCCTTGGTAGTTGATGTTGGTCGAACGGCGGATGGGCCCAGATCCGGGCACTAGTCCGGACATGCGAGTCATCCAGGCAAGGCCATTTAGTCTATTAGGAATCACCTAACACTTTCGTACAATTAATATCTAGTCCCATCGTAGCCAAGAAAACGGGATCAAATGCGCGCGAGAGAACGCATGATTGCAGCGTGGTGCAGCCGATGGAAGATAAAATCGAAGGCAAAGCATCCACTTTGATATGCATCACACGCAGTGCTTTGGTATCGTCAGCATACGTACTCGAGGACAGCCACCTGTAATGTCCACCACGACCTAAGCTCTTGGTCGAGGCAAGATACTGTGTCATCTCTGCTGTAGTCTGCCGCAAAGTGACAGGTTATTAAGTTCGCCGCGTTGGTGTTGGCCGAGTTGCCACCAGAAAAGGAAGTCCGATCCAGCGGCCTTAGTAAGCATCTAAGATAGAAATCCGAAAAACAAAAGCTGCGTGTTGATATGAAAACGACTAAGACAAACAAGAGCGCAAATGTCAAAGCAACAAGAAGATGGCACGGCGCATAACATGGGACGGGGTCAAACGGCAAGCCGACGACGTTACCTAGTAGTACCCAATTGAAGGGATATGATATCTTTACCTTACGCCCCTTTGCGCCTCACCATCACCATCCCTCTCGCCAGCACCGTGGCTAGACTAGGCACAGGGCCTGGCAGTGCTGCCAATCCAACTGGGACCCTAAACACGTCCACCTATTGTGGAACAAGCATCCGCCGGGCCAACTTTCCATGCCCAGAATGGACCTACAGCAACAAAACGGAGGGAGGGACGGGGAGGGTTAAACGAGTGAATGAGTGACGTGTCTAGCGCACGGAGATGGGTGTAGTGTAGTACGCACCTATTGGGGCGGATGGCTCGTGTTCCGCGCTGGTCCACATACCAATGACGCCCACGGCCGAGCCGAGCCCGCCGATCTGTACACCATCACTGGCCCATCGACTCTGTCTGTCCTCAGGGTAGAACACCTAATACACCCCACCACCCGAACACAACAAACAATAGTCAGTCTCGACCACCGCAACCCCCTACCCGCCCTCTCAAATCCCCAAGAGGGAAAGGAGAGGGGGGGAGATGAAAGAACGCACGAGTGACCAGCACACCTCGCCCGACGCAGTCATCTGGACCGTCCCCTGCATGCGTCTGAGATCCGGATCGGGCTGGACCGTTACTGGTGTCGGCGCGGCGCCGTAGTACATTTCGCCTTCGAAGTGGATCTTGGGTCGGCCTGGCCACGATGCGGGCGCGCGCGAGTAGTGCGCGATGCGCAGCGTGAACGGGAAGATCCGCATCACTTCGCTCAGTGCCGGGTTGCTGTACCGTGCTGCGAGCGGTTTCGCCTGTGTGCGTGCGCGCGCGCGCGCGCCGTTGTTAGAAGAACGGGGAAATATGATATGATTGGTTTCGGTTACTAGACTGTAAGGAGAGGATGAGCGTACGTTATTGCCTGTATGAGGAGGTCATGTGTGAGTTTCTCGCTGAGATACAGACGCAAGCTGCGCAACACACCAACTAAATCGCCATAATCCATCCAACAGACACATCGTCTATCGGCGCCCCAGGTCAATGTTTAGCGTCGTCCCAAGAGGCCAAATGAATGACGCACCGCCACTGTCCTTCCACACCAGCCCAATCCCACCCTTCCCCATCCTTAAACGTCCGTCCGTCCTCGCCCTCGTCAAACTCGCCCACCTCAGGCGCAGCGGGCGGGAACCCCGGCACGGAGCAGGACCGGAGGCCCTCGAGGCTGAGAAACGCATGGAGCACGTCCTGGTGGCGATCGCTCTTGAGCAAATTGCGCAAGTTGAGCTCGATCACTTGGCGCGCGGCCGCGATCCATGCCCAGTCGAAGCGCAGCAGCTGGTGGCCTGTGTGGCCTGGTGTGTACATGCCTCCCGTACCGCCGGACGAGCCAGGGGCCTGAATCGGATAGACCGAGGAGATCAGAGGTGCACCTTTGGCGGGGAATGAGGGCGCGTATAAAGAAAGGGGGAGGAGGACGGACCACTGGCAACCACGTTCGAGTTCTCATTCACGTTCCCGTCACTTGTCTCATCGTTATCGTTGTCCACACCATCGTCACCAAGAAACGGAGAAAAGTCAAAACTCTCTAGGTCGAGGTTAGTATCTGGGATCGGGGGGACTGGCGGGACAGGAGCCGAAGGTGATCCGAGTCTCATGGTACTGGTGTTAGTCACTGGCACTTCGTCTGGCCCTAGGTTCTGGGCAGGCAGAGTAGGAGAATACGATGCATAATGCGTTCCGAGAGGGAGAAAGGGTCCAAAGCCACGTGATGCGTGGGGGTATGCCATGTTGTAAACACGGATACGGGCCAGGCGAAGCACATCGTCCTCCTGAGATATGGCGGCCGGTTTCTCCGCGGTACCAACTTCATCACCGATGTCGCTTTCCATCTCTTCGTCACTTTCCCCTGAGCCTTCGCCCTCATGCTGGGACTCGATGTCCGAATCGTCGTCGTCGTATAGATCCTGGGCCTCCTCCTGACCCAAAGGATCAAGTCGATCATCACCTTCGTTATGTCCAACTTTCATATCGTCTGGCCGCTCTGCGATCGTGGTGCCCCTAATGTGCGTCATCGGTCCGACTTGTGCAATGAGTTTCACCAGCAAGCCATCCCACTTGACGGGGTTCTTCTGGATGTCGATTTCGCCGGTCTCGTCAAGAGCAGTGAGACGGGCCATTAGTACGGGAGGCAGCCCGTGCGCGAGGACGCGCGCGAGCCAGATTGTGTTATGCGAGCCCAGGACGAGGGCGGGCTGTGTGTGTGCAGCAAGTAAAAGTGGGGAGATGATCGGGTGTGGTTGTGGCAGAGTGCGGCAGTGGGATGCCACACAGGCGACTGCATGGTAGGGAAGCGGTGCGGCAGTTAAGACGACGCGGAGGAGGACATCTAGGACTGTGTATAACTCGACATCAGTGGAAGGCAAGTTAGATGGCGCATCACGAGGGGAAGGATGCCCTAAGGGTGGAGGCCGGGTGCGTCGGAGGATGAAGGATTCAGCCCAGATGCGCAGCTTGTATTCGTCCTGCCAGGGAAAGTCATGATTGGCAAGGCAGTTCTCGGACTTGCCTTTACCCTTGCCGCTCGGGTTCAGTTGTTGAAGCTGCAGCGCTCTCCCATGAGAACGCACGTCGCGAGCAGGGCGAGGGTCGTCAAAGAGGTTGAGAAACATTTTGCGCCAGAGACGCTTGCGCCGCTCCTGTTCGTAGACGAGACTACGGAGGGAGCGAGATGTCTGAGCGAGCGTGGAAGGGGCGCGGGCATCGCCGAGAAGAGTAGAGAAGATAATGATATCTTCGATGAGTTCAGGAGGGAGCGAAAAAAGCGAAGCCGGGAAGAAAGGCATGTCCCAGTTGCGGACGCAAACTGAAGTGACGTCAAGAAAAGTACTTGGAACGCCGCAGGAACTGAAGAATCGGTCAGTGGTACCTGGTGGGACCAAGTACAGCGGGTGGACGTACCAGTTCTGTATTGAACAGTGAAGGTCAGATTCCAAGTGAGGGCGGGAGCCTTTCCCCAGAGCCAAAGGTTGCTTGGTTTTGATATTCTCACCGCCACTTAGATCGGATGCACACTTACTGTAAATAACAGACTTAATCCGAAGCGGAAGCGGAAACGGAACGCAAGTGGGTATCGCCGCGGCTCCGCGGTGAGCCAAGGGTGAGCCAAGTGGTGTCACGGCACAGTCACACGGTGCAAAGTTGAGCCCACAACAAGTACAATCATCATCTCATGATCAGCATTCCATTACGCCCATTCATCATCTGATGTAAAATATGCCTCCATGTCACCACATGGCGATAGGTGCCGTAGAAACAGGACAGAGAGTTACATATCACCGCTGGAGGAAATGTGCCGAGTTGCTTGAGAGGTATGTCTGCCGCCTGTCTGAGTCACCGCTCAATCTGCGCCTTGTCGACGCCAGCGTCAAATGCCCTTGCCGTATGGCACCTCCTCCTGATCACCACAACACAACAAGGCCGACCATCGTGGAAATCCATTGAGAAGCTCGAACAACCAACAACGAACGACCCCGCACCTCCACCGAGCTGAGAGCAAGTATACACCGCGCATGCCTTGCCTCACGCCCTTACTCCGACCCGTGCGCTACTCTTGGCTACTATAGTCCTTGTCCCGGCGGCATCCCCTCCGAGACATGTACACGTGAACTTTGTGTTACGTTATGTCATCGTCCGCGTGGGTCTTTGAACTAGAAGTTTGCGCCACGAGAACTTCGAGAAGGTAGGTTGTCAGCAAGAAACTAAGTTCATGCCTCGATAGGACACCCACAGACCCACTTCATCCCGTGTTGCGTGCATTAGTCGCGCCAACTGTAGATCCCGTAGATCTTGTACCCAGGCCACTGCCAAGTCATGACAAGGTACTGTACGGAGCTCCGTACGGCATTGGATCCAATTTAGGTGAGCCACAACAAAAATGACCCGAAATCACAGCAGCGCGAAATCACCCAGAGTCTGGCGGAACCGGATCCTGAAAACATTGCCTGAAACCCCTTTGTTCTTTACTGTAATATTTCCGCTGTAACTACGTGTGGTGTGAATACAGTACGTACGAGATCCTTGCAGTATTCTCCCTTCTGTGCGCCTCACGGCCCCCGCGGCCGGGGCCGGGGCCCCGCCCATATTTTGTGCCAACTGTAGCCGAATTCAGGCCCAAGCCCTTGGGTCAGACACAACTCCACGTTTTCTGAAAGAATTTCAGATCGTGAAAATCTCGCATGAATTGAGCGACACTGGTGGACGACCGTCGTAAATCATCAACGAGCTTCATCAGATTTTAGTGTTCTGAGCCGAAGCGAGGCACGAGCGAGGCACAGAACTTCGTCTTTGAGTGAGCGGAGAGGGCGGCACGTGACGCATCCTTCTCGTTCGTGCCGCCACCCATCCGCGTCATTTGTCGGGCGGTTCAAAGAACCCCCCTCGCTTTAAAATCGCGCACCCTCCACGCCCAAAATTGTCATCATTGGATCGATGATGAGACTCGTGAATCCGACGACCGCCGACTCGCTTCGGGGGCCCACCCACCCGTCGCGAGCTCGCCTCGGACGCGCTTCCCTCATCTTCGATCGGAAAGGACTGCGTGCTTCCGCCCGTCTGCTGCACAGGTTTCCCCACCTGTTTCAATCTGTAGTACATATTCACAATGTGTAAACTGCCGGTCTACCCCATCGGCCTAATAGATAGTCCGCGCGCCGGTCCCCGTTCCACTCCCCCAGCGCGCCTCATCACTAACGGAGCACGAAACTAGCACGAATCGTGACCCGCAAAGAAAGGATATTTGATGGGGGTCTAGAACTGAGCCACCCACTGTGACCCACGTTCCTTTGCAGATTTTCATGCGCATGCCGGTCCATCTCTGCTTCCAACATTTTCGCCGTTGGCCCGGGTGGCCCGTTGGGTACTTACTGTAAAGCACTCAAAGTAGACTCTCATGAAAAGACGGTATATAGCTGTGATTTCGTGAAAGACTTGACTGAGCGGAGCGTCAGTACACCGGCTCTATAGTGATCTAGACCCGGGCAGTTCAGCGCTGCCGGAGTCGAAGCGCTCTTACAGTGTTACACGAGGATTACACGAGAGCCAACCGACGTCTGTCTTGAACCACATCTTGCCCAAATTGCCCAATACTCGATTCTCCCTCTCCTGGCATGTCTCATCCCGTACCTTCTACCTCTTCCCTTCAACCCACTGAACAAATCGGCCAACGTGCATTAACTGGCGAGTCCGAACAGCAGAAGTACGCTTCCTTCTTCTGTTAAGTTTATTGGCTTATGAGTAAATGCGACCCATCGGCGACTCGGACAGTTCACATATTGCATCGATCCATGTCCTCGACGATGATTCCCTTCTCAACGTGTTTTATCTATATTGCCCATTCCTTTTAGGTGAAGAAGATGAGGAGTTCGGTGAACGTCTCATTGGGGGGTTGGGAGGATGGGTCCGCGGACGCTGGTGGTATACACTTGCCCACGTTTGCCAAAGATGGAGAAACGTCATACTTGGATCAGCATCCTACCTGGGAGTTTCCCTTGTCTGTACAGAAGGCACGCCCGTTGCAGACATGCTGGCACATTCACCTCCACTTCCACTCGTCATCGATTACCGTAACGTAGATCACGGCATCACGGCAGACGACGAAGAGGGTGCAATCCTTGCTCTGAGGCAGCGTGATCGCGTCCGTCGTGTCCGCTTTGAAATGCCTGCTACGAATCTGCAGGAGCTCATCGTGGCCATCGATGAGGAATATCCAATCCTGGAATACCTGGTTATCGTGCGTTTGACTGAAGGCGATAGTATGATCTTGACATTTCCCGAAACACTTCAAGTACCACATCTACGTCACCTCATGCTGTTTGGCTTTACCCTTCCGATAGGTTCTCGATTACTTACGACTGCTGTGGGCCTCGTCACACTCTGTCTCGTCATGGACCACCCATCCACCTACTTTCATCCAAATACTCTGCTCCGATGGCTTTCATCAATGCCCCAGCTGGAGACTCTCGCGATCATCTTTTTATTCCCTGTTCCCAATCGCGACATAGAGAGGCAGTTCTCACAAACGCCGATCATAACACCCTTCCCACTCCATAACCTTCACCATTTCTGTTTCCAAGGTGTTAGCACTTACCTGGAAGCACTTGTTCATCGGATCACCACCCCTCGCCTCGAGATGCTCGCAATTTACTTCTTCCACCAACTCACGTTTTCCGTCCCACGTCTCTTGCAGTTTCTCAACACAACGGAGAACCTCAGGTTTGAGAGTGCAAAATTCGAGTTCCTCAGGAAGGATGTTTATGTGAAGGTCTATCCCCGTGGAGAGGCAGAGATGTATGCCCTTGCTTTAATAGTCCACTGCTGGCACCTCGACTGGCAGGTATCTTCCGCGGCACAAATTTCCGATGCGCTCAGCCGAATTTTCTCTGAGGTGGAGCATCTCACTCTTGAACACAAGGAACATAGTTTGTCTTCTGAAGAGCACAATGAGGTCGACCGCAGTGAGTGGCGCAAACTTCTTGGCTCGTTTTGGAACGCGAAGACCCTTCGCATCGACGATGGGCTCGTCGGGGAACTGTCTCGCTGTCTGCAGTTGGAAGATGGAGAGCTCCCTTTAGAGCTGTTACCCGAGCTGGAGGAGCTCACATGTTCTGGGAGCGGCGATACCGGTGATGGATTTACTTCATTCATCGATGCTCGCCAGAACGCAGGTCGACCCGTAACCCTAGTCCGTAGTTCAAACCAACGCCCTTCGGAGGCGCCCGTTGAAGCCTCCACGGTCACAAGCAGTGAGGCTGGGGATGATGTTGATACTTGAGCCCGGCTTCCACGTGCGATCGACCGAGCTGTTCATTATCTATCACCCTGACTATATCCCACCCTGTAACCTCGCCGGTTTTCATCCACACCGCGGCTAGGACCTTCTCGTCGAGGATGTCGCGACGCCGAACATCCCTCGGATATATGGCACTCCCATCGATATATAGATTAGTTTCGCATGGTCATATACTTATACCCCGTCTCCCCTGTTCAAGTTCCCCCCCTTCGTTTCTTCCCTAACTATACAATGTGACGTACGCATACACCTATGCCAGTATTCTGTCCGACGCGTGATTAACATTCTCATCTAGTGTATCTGAAGATACAGTTGTCTCATCGCGGTCGTAGCCAAGATCACACCTGCTGCCGCCTCGACCGTCCCAGACGCAGGTGCCTTGCCCGATGGTGTATAAGCATGGATTTTGATTTGCCGGTGGCGCCAATGAGCAGTGGGGCTAGTGGCGGTGGTGATGAGAAGTGTGGAGCGAGAAAGCAGCGGCTGTGTTGGTCGTATATTTACTGGTTTCGGATTTCGAAGGCTTGTTCGAAGGTGTAGAGTTTGATGACGATAGTGACGATGATATAGCGACGCGCATGGTGGAGTTGCTGCTCAGCGCTCAGCGCTCAGTACTCAGTTGCGAGAGTTGTTGCTCAGGTCTTTTGTAATCGCTTGTTGAGGCCGTTGAGGCCTCGAGGTGAAACCAAACTCGGATATGGAGGTCTGGACGTTTTGGGATATTGAGTGTGTTGCTTACAATAAAACTAGGGGTGCCACGGAGATGCGGCAATGGCCCGCCCCATGCTTCTAGCACGCCTCGAGCTCATGGCACTGTGGTGCGCTCGAAACCAGCCGCTCACGATTCAGTACTAGTATTCAGTTGTCGTTCTCTGGATCGCCGTGCATCTGAGTCGAAACCCGTGGCGAGGTCGCGTTCACGTCGATAGCGCCTCTCTGCTTCTGTGTTTCTGACCATTTTCGTCATCGGGTTGGGCACATACAGTATAGAGCTGTAATTTTGTGAGAGACTTAACGAGAGACTTAACTGAGCGGAGTGTCTGTACAGTAGAGTGACTAGAGTCTGACATGGGCAGTTCAGCGCTTCCGAAGTTGAACCGTTCCCATAGGGCTCCTTATCGTACGTATACGGGAACGCCCGTATTTTTTACGCCCCGTTTTCATTACGGGGCGTTTAAATTACGGCCCGTAATGGATTAAACCCGTATACGCTACGGGCGTAAATAGCCGTATTCCGTATTTTAACAAGTATATACGGGTATAACGAAAGTCCCCACCGTCATTAAGAATCCATCCCAAATCTGATGGCCGTGCGTATGAGCAGACTGCGTGGGCGCACTCACAGTGTGTCAGTGTCCCATCAAGTTTGTATCTGAATGATGTTGGCAGTAGCCATGATGGGGTGCCGCGGTACTCATACCTACGCTCGCATTGCTGCTGCCCGATGACACGCAGTGCAGTTGTAGTTCTGCTGACGAAGGACAGGCGGACAGACACAGACCAGGTGGGGAGAGGCAGGTGGTGGCGGCTCGATGGCTCCCCGTCCGATCAACTTACGATAGTTCCACGGATTCCCCTTGAGTTTCTTAGCCTGCTCATGTGCATTCTCGGCTTCCTTGCATAAGTGCCCCTGCAGAGACACGTGGTGGTCGCGGTTGTGGTGCGCCGCACCCACTCGGGGACATTGTAAGGTTTCTTGATAACAGCTGGTGCTGGGGCAGGGTTTGAAGCGAGCAGGGATGTGGCAGCCTTGAACGACGCCTTGGTAGGTGCACCATGGACTGTCCTTGGAGGAGAAAAGGCAGCAAGGGCGCTTCGCACAGCGAAGAGATCTGCATTTGGACGCGGAGTCTGCGGTCTGCTCGGGTAAGTGACAGGGTGCGAGAGCAAAGGGGGCGACAAGAACGTGAGCCCGCGCTGCTGCGGTGAGCTGTCACAATGATGCTTTGAGTGTCCGTGTTCGAGGGTGGAGATAACACACAGCGGTAGCAACAGCGGTTTCACTGGATCGGTGCTACGGGGGATTGGTACTCTGCGGACGAGAGAGCACGCATGCAGGGGCAGGGGGTGGGGCTCGGTGCTGAGAACGTGAACGAGGGGCGGCAAGCTAGAGCTAGCCTTGAGCCTGCCCGTCGGACCTTCCTTTTCCTTCTTGCTCGCAGCAGACTCCTCGTCCTCGTCCTCCCAGCGCACACGGATAACCTCAAGACGTGCCTCGACCCAATCCATGACCCGCCCAATCATAGTGGTGTCTCCGAGTCAGACACGCTCTTCTGGATCATCTGGAGCAGGTTGGCGCAGGCGGCTGCGTGGCCCGGGTTGTACGCACGCTTCGAGGTCGAACGTGAGGAGCGGTAGAGGTTCGTTATGCTCAGTGTGGCCGCTTTGGGGAGGGGGAAGAGGATGGCAGTAAGTTGACAATCTTCGCTGGTGGAGTGATCGTGATAGCAGCGAAGAGGAGGACAGGTCGGTACTCGGCTCGGTGGAGTTGACACAATTTAGCAGCATCGAGGTGGTTGATGTATCACATGGTGTTCGGCAGAAGGCAAATCGGGAGGATGAGAAGGGAGATAGAAGGAAGGAAAGGTATACCGCATCCCATAAGCCGAAGCTTAAGTCCAGCGGCAATGGGTGGGAGCATGCAAACTGGCCCAAGGGCAGTGGCGGGCAGGAGTCCGCTCACACCATCACGCAAAACGTTGCCACAAATAAGAACAAATAGAGGATATCACAATCCCAAAACTTCGGCAGGCGAATAATGAACAGAATTTCTCAAGGAATTTCTCCAAATAAAAATACAATCATACTTTTAGGGTCATTTATCCGAGGTTCCCATAATTCTGAAAGGATAGGGAGACGAGGAAAAAGGTCGGTCGGTGAGGGTTGCACAACAGTATAAACGCCCGTTTTCCCGTAAAAATACGGGTAAATACAGGGAAACCCGTAACCGTAACCGTACCGTAACCGGAGATTTCCGACCGTAATACGTACGGGGCGTTCCCGTAAATTTACGCCCGTATGTCCGTATTTTACGCACGGTTAAGGAGCCCTACGTTCCCACAAGTGTTACACGAGGATTACACGAGGCCAACGTCTGTCTTGAACCACATCTTGCCCTTCTCCCTCTCCTGGCATGTCTCATCCCGCACCTTCCACCTCTTCCCTTCAGTCCACCGAAAGAATTGGCCAACTTGCATCAACTGGCGAGTCCGAACCGCAGAAGTGCGCTTCCTTTTTCTGTCTTGTTTATTGGCTCATGAGTAAATGCGGCCCATCGGCGATAGTTCACATATCGCATCGATCTACGTCCTCGATGGTGATTCCCTTCTCAACGTGTTTTATCTCTATTGTCCATTTCTTTTAGGCGAAGACGAGGACGACGAGACCCGTCTCATCGGAGGGATGGGGAAATGGGTCTGCGGACGCTGGTGGTATACACTTGCCCACGTTTGCCAAAGATGGCGACACCTCATCCTTGGCTCTGCATCCTACCTGTGTGTTTCCCTTGTCTGTACAAATGGCACGCCCGTTGCAGACATGCTGGCACATTCACCTCCCCTTCCACTCCTCATCGACTACCGTAACGAATATGGCGACATCACCGCAGAAGACAAAGAGGGAGCAATCCTTGCTCTGAGACAGCGTGACTGCGTCCGTTGCGTCCGCCTTGAAATGCCTGCTATGAATCTGCAGAAGCTCGTCGTGGCTATCGATCACGAATATCCAATCCTCGAATACCTGGTTATCTCGGATTGGAATGAAGACAATAATGCGATCTTGATATTTCCAGAAACACTTCAAGCACCACATCTACGCCACCTCACGCTGAGTGGCTTTGCTCTTCCGATAGGATCTCGATTACTTACGACTGCTGTGGACCTTGTCACACTCTGTCTCTGCATGGTCCACCCATCCACCTACTTCGATCCAAATACTCTACTCCGATGGCTTTCATCCATGCCCCAGTTGGAGGCTCTTGCGATCCTCTTTTTAATCCCTGTTCCCAATCGTGACGTAGAGAGGCAGCTCTCACAAACACTGATCATGACTCCCACCCCACACCCTAACCTTTGCCGTTTCATTTTTCGAGGTGTTAGCACTTACCTAGAAGCACTTGTTCATCGGATCACTACTCCTCGCCTCGAGAAGCTCCGAATCGGCTTCTTCAACCAACTCATGTACTCCGTCCCATGTCTCCTGCAGTTCCTCAACACAACAGAGAGCCTCAGGTTTGAGAGTGCAAAATTCGAATTCCACAAGGAGCATGTTTATGTGGGGATCTATCCCCGTGGGGAGGCTGACATGTATGCCCTTGCCTTACATGTTGACTGCTGGCACCTCGACTGGCAGGTGTCTTCTGTGGCACAATTTTTCGATTTGCTCGGCCAAATTTTCTCTGAGGTTGAGCATCTCACTCTTGAACACAAGGAACATAGTTTGTCTTCTGAAGAGCACAATGAGGTCGACTGCACCGAATGGTGCAAACTTCTTGGCTCGTTTAGGAATGCAAAGACCCTTTGTATCGACGATGGGCTTGTCAGAGGACTGTCTCGCTGTCTGCAATTGGACAATAGAGAGCTCCCTTTAGAGCTGTTACCCGAGCTGGAGGAGCTCACATATTCTGGGAGTGGCAATACCAGTGATGTGTTCACGTCATTCATCAATGCTCGCCAGAACACAGGTCGCTCCATAACTCTGGTCCATCCATTGCTCAAAACAATGCCTTTTGGGGCCGCCCTTTGAAGCCTTAACAATTACAAGCAGTGAGACCGGGGGATTTCTACTTGAGCCCCGGCTTCCACACACAAAACACCGACTTGTTTATCATCTATGTCTATCACCCAAACTATACCTAGTACTCCCCTGTATCTATACCGGTTTTCATCCACGCTGCAGCCACGACCTACTTGTTGAAGATCTTGCAACGCCGAACATCCCTCAGTAATACGACACTCCCATCGATATATATATTAGTTTTGCATCGCTATATACTTATACCCCTTCTCCTATGTTCTCCACATAGTATCTCGGATGATATCCCTATTATACCGTGCCGTATGATAACTGCATGTGGGGCTGCCACTTTAATGTATGTATTCCTGCAAAGGTACAAATGTTGTCTTGTCGTGGTCGTACTAGTAAATTGTCTTCATCAGATAAAGATAATGATGTGAGCGTCTTGATGCTACAGTATGTCTTTCCGCACCCATGTTGTGGCACGTTCCTTGAACTTCCTTCGCAGATTTTGTGCAGCAAGTTCTTGCATGTGCGGGTTCTTCTCAGCTTCCAACAATTTGATTGTTGGGTTGGGTGCTCAAAGTGCTCAAAGCTTAGGCGCCTTAGGCTCTCACAAAACAGTATAGAACGGTGATTTCGTGAGAGACTTGACTGAGCAAAGCATACAGCGGTACTACTGTACAGTAGAGTCTAGACCGGGCAGTTCAGCGCTTGGTTCGGCGCTTCCCGAGTTGAACTGCTCCCGCAAAGTGCCCGCAAAGTGCCCCCATCTTTGCAGGTCACAATTCGTGCTCTGTTAGTGATGAGGTGCGCAGGGGGAGTGGAACAGGGACCAGTGTGTGGACTATCTATTAGGTCGATGGGTAGACCGGCAGTTTACACATTGTGAATATGTACTATAGAATGAAACAGGTGGGGAACCTGTGCAGCAGATGGGTGTAAGCATGCAGTGCTTTCCGATCGAAGATGAGGGAAGCACGTCCGAGGCGAGCTTGCAACACCCGATTGCTAGGAGGCAACGATGCAGAGAGTGAGCCTCGATGCCCCAGAAGTTAGGAGTTACGATGTGGCCGCACTCACCCTTTGTGGCCTTTTTTGGCTGCCCCTCAGCGAGGTGGGGGCATGGTGTATCTGATAAACGTGTCATGTACTGCGGGTACCGCTTGGATATAGGGCGCAATGATGACCACATGCTTTTGTAGGTACAGGAGAAATGCGTCTCCTGCCCAGCGGCCTTTGGCCTTCATCATGTCGAAGGGAACCCCTCTGAGCAGGTACTCCAGGGTGGAGCCGATCCTGATGCTGTGCCCTTGCAGGGGCTCCCGACCAGCGGCGTGCACTGCCTTCCCTACTCTCTCCAGGAACTTTGTCTTGGTGAGGGGCTTGTGCAGGTGCTTGACCCGATAGGCAAAGAGGTGGGAGGCTTCAGAGGGGCAGTTCACCCGCAGGTGGTTTTGAAGCGCGTGGGTCGGGTCAGTGTCCCCTTCTTGGGACACCCAGTAGACATCTTTGCCTTCGATGCCGGCCATTTTGGTCTTGGGCAGGTGTAGCACGGTGACTTTGTGCCTGTTCCGGTCCTGGTTGTAGGAGAGGTCTCTGAGGGTGATGTGGGTACTAGGATGGAAAGTCTGCAGGGTGCATGTGGTAAATTTGCTGAGCCTGGCTGAGGCATAGAAGCAGGTTGTTAGGCAGGTGAAGACAGCTGTGTCGAGGGGGTTGCTGAGGTCCATCTGCTGTCTCAACACACCGATGAACTTGGGGGTGTAGGGGCACCTCCTTTTCTTTTTGGAGGATGGGGGGGTGAGCTTGTCAGCTGTGCACAGCATGGTGTCCATTTCCCACTTTTCGAGTAGCCATGGGACACCATTAAGTATGTGCCACGCTCGGACCCCATGGAGGTAATTTGAGATCATTTTGCCCAAGTACACGGCTGCCAGGTGGGCAACAAAGGCCGACAGTAGGGGTTGGTTTGCTGGGGCTCTCTCGATCTCAGGGATGGCCCCACGGTCGCAAAAGCAGTGCCACATTAACAGGCCAGTGCCATACGCTTCTCGGGTGTCTTCCTCCCAAGCATGGATCATGGTGTCCTTGATCTGCTTGTGTTCTGTGTCGATGAAACCCGGTGCTCCCGATTCTACACCTTGGCTGTGTGCGGGGACCCATTGCCTGAGGCAGTCTTTGGCGAGACAGTGTGGGCAGAGGGGAGACGGGGCAGGGTGAGGTTTCTTTGGTAGGGTGCTGGGTGCTTGGGTGCTGGGTGCCGGGTTGGGGGAATGGGCAGCTGGCATGGCCTGGCCTCTGGCAGTCTGAGCCGCTTCGGTTTGCCTTGTTGCTCCCCTGGTCTATTGTCCTGCTGGGGCACTGGAACTAGCTGCTTCAGTGCAGCTCTTCGGACCAACTCATTGTGGCCCGATACTAAGGAGGAAGGGATGGAGCTCGATGGGGATGGCAAACTCGGTGAAGCAGAGGCTGTCGGGAGGGAACTCTCCTCTTGACGGGGGATCGGCCGGGTTGCTGGCACTCAGGACGTATCTTGTGTGTATGGTCCGAAGGCTCTCTTCTGATAAGTCCAGGATGTGTCAGAACACATTGTTGGTGGGTCTGCTGGGGCTGGATCCCTTCCACCATCCTTTTACAATGCCCCGATTGTCCCTGTAGACCTTGAGATGTTTGCCTTTGTGCGAGATTGGGAGTAGGTGGATGCAGAGAAGCTCAAAGCCGACAGCCTCGGCCCATAGGATGTCCCTCCCTTGAGACTTCCATCCAGGTGCCAGGTGCCAGGCTTGCCATCGTGAGCCGATGGTGATGGTGATTCTGATGTCAGAGGCATCGGAGTACGCTTGGTGGTCGATAAGGCGCCCAGGCTTGGGGATTGGCCAGGGGGAGTTTGGGCAGCTGAGATGCTGTTTCCACCAGTTGAGATCACTTGGGGTGTCTTGGGGTGGGGTGAGTGGTAGGAAAGGACGGTCGTGACAGAGGGCAAGCATGGTTTCCAGGCCGGTGAGGTAAGCGTGTCCTGAAGGGATGACCAGGGACGTGTGCTGGAGTTTTCCGTGCAGCTGTTGTGTTTCGAGGAGATTGTGCGTGCATTTTTTCTCCCAGTCTGCAATCGCTGCCAGGTATTTGAGCCTCTTTTTCTCCAGAAGGCGGACAGTGTGCGCATCCAGGTCCCATAAGAAGCCCAGATAGGGCACTTTGGGGCCGAAGGGGACCACCTTGGACGGCTCCCAGCAGATTCCAAGGTGCTTCGAGAGCGTGTCAATGTCTGCATCTGCATAGGCGAAGGCTTGATCCTCTGCACCTCGGGGGTAAGCCCCAGCCAGGTCTCGGAGTGGGGCACTGCAATCCTTGTCGAATTCCTCTGGGGAGCCCTCATAGAGGGGATTCCCCTCGTACCAGAGGTGTCCACCGTTCTGCTTGCACTCTCCTCGCAGGGCGATGTCACGACACCATTGGGCATGGTCAGCATTGTATGTGGAGAGGTGCTTGCGGGGGACTCGGAAGAAGATATGGTCATCCACCCATTTGGCCAAGGGGCCCATCCTGTTCCCCTGAAAGATGTCTGCTCCGGCATCAGCCACTGCCCCATACACGCCTCCAGCTGAAGTGAGGCCGAAGTTATTGCACACGTTGACAGCATACTGGTCCTCTCCTTGTAGGCGTATGACCAATCCTGGCCACTGCGAGGGCCTGGCCGGAATGGTCCGGTATGCCTCTGCCATGTCGTGTACTGAGGCCTGTGACCCAGGTGGCAAATGTATGATAAGCAGTGCAACAATGTTGAAGGTGCCCCAGGTGCATGGGAAGTCTTCACTGTCAATGTGGGAGTTGATGGGGGTGGCTCCGGATGAGGGGGAATGGGGAAAGGAGAAGTTATGTACAGCCCGGAATTTTCCAGGCTTGGATGTTTTAGGGACAAAGGACAGGGGGGAGGTCTGGAAAGGGCCCAACTCAGCCTCAAGCTGCTCATGTGAGAAGGGCCCAATGTAACGACCAGCTGCAAACTCATTATCAATGATGGATTTATATACATCCAGCAAATTAACAATAGATGGATGATTAGGAGGTGTAAAGGTATGAACAATCTGAGGGATTCCGAGTGAGAAACCAAAACAGAGGCCATCCATGACAGATGGATGTTTGGGGAGCAGAGCCAGTCAGGAGAGCTCTGCTGACCAAGCACTGTGTCTGTGACACTGGCTCAGATCTGCTCTGCTCGAGGGCAGCTTTGAGCTCCATGAGATGACCTCCCACATCCGGAGCATCTGTGTCGCTCGGAGTGTGAAGTGGATGCACATCCTTTGGGTAGTTGCCAGTCATAGCATAAGGGGCCCCCGTCTGTCCCCACCAGCTTTCCCAGTCCATGCTTTCTGACTGCTCCAGCTGATCCGTCCCATAATATGCATCCATCGCACTTTCCGAACGCATGTTTGTGGCGACCGAGGCAGGCTGCACAGACTTCCCCACGCGAGTCTGCGCCGGATCGAAAAAATTGTGGCCTGTCCTTTTTGGGACGCGCGCTGCCCTCCCGGGGACGTGAGTTTGCCTGGCGGCGAGGGGGTGAGCCCCTTCTGGTGGGTGGTGAGTGTGATCGATAGCGTTCTTTAGATGGCCCCACCCACGAGGGCGAAGCAGAACGTACCCGGGGGGCCCTGTGGCGTCCCCGATCACGGCTCCGCCTGGACGCAGCGTACGCAGGTAAAGTCTGAGCAAGCACTGCTCTGCGCACTTGCTGAGGGTGTGATAACCGATGGCAACGGTATGCGTCTCACGTGTCCGGAGAGGGTTGGGGGAAAGGCCACAGCGCGACGGCAAATAGCAACCACGTACGCATAGGCGATACGCAGGGGGTCGGCGCATGGGCAACGAGCGGGTATGGCGCGACGGCAAACAGCAACCACGCACGCACAAAGCGATACGCAGGGGGTCAGCGCACCCATCGGAGAGAGGTCATAGCGCGAGGGCCAATGACAACCACGCATGTCCGCAGGGGGTCAGCGCATCCGGCAGTGGTGGAGGGGAGCCACGTGGCGGTGATTTGGGTAGGCCGGAGATAGGGAGGGAGGGTGTAGGTGAAAGAGGTGGTGAGAGTCAGCAGGGTATCGTCGGGTTGATTGCAGCCTTACGCACCTCTTCGATCAGTTTCTCTGTTGCCTGTCTGTCAACCGTTTCCACATGTGATCGGAGAAGGTCCTCTCTGATGACTTCTATGTTGAAACCCTCGTCGCGCTTGAGAGCGGTGTGCCATTCCTGCCTGGCCTTGCTCTGGTACAGCAGCAGAGCTTGCTTCCCATTGGGCTCGTTGGTGCGGGAGTGCATCTCTAACGCAACATAGAAGCCCGCTAGGGCCTCGGCGTTCGGGGTGGGCCAGATTTTGGCGTCGCCGATGAACTCGAGCATGTTGTTCTTGGCCTGCAGCATCTCCTCCCAGGAGAGGTCTTCGTCCTTTCGGATGTTCTTTGAGGCCTTTTGAGCGTCAAGGGGTCTGATGGAGCCGGAGCCGTCTGCTTGGGTACTAAAGCTGAGGGTGTCCTGATCTATGGATCCATTTGGTCGTGCCGCGGCCTCCCCTAAGCCGCGTGGGGAGAAGTAGTCTAGCTCGACATACTCCATCATGTTGATTTTATTGAGGGCGTACTGTACCGGTCTTGGTTTGATCGTTCTGGGAATTAGGCGGTTGGGATCGATGACGTTCAACTTTGGCTTCTTCTTGTCGGCTTCTCTTCGTTGCTCCTCCGCTTCCCTTTCGTGCTGGATACGTTGTGCTTCCTGCTCTTCCTGCACTTGGCGGGCCTGTTCTTCCAGCTCCACGCGGTCGTGCTCCAGCTGAGCGTTCCATGCGACGACCCTGATGTCGCGGTCCCTGGCCCAGGCATCCTTCAGGTGCTGGACGGCCTCTTCGGGGGTCATCGGCTGGGCCCCCTGGTTGGCGATGATTATTGCTTGTCGCACGTAGTCCCACTGTTGGTCCTCGTAGGGGGGACATATCTCTAAGGCTGGGTCAATGTTCAACCGAGGCATCCTGCTGTTAGAGAGGTAGGGATGTCTTGTGGATTGAAAGAATTGCTGAGATCTATTTTGAGTTCCAGAAAAACGATTTCAAAGCGAGGGGGGTTCTTTGAACCGCCCGATAAATGACGCGGATGGGTGGCGGCACGAACGAGAAGGACGCGTCACGTGCCGCCCTCTCCGCTCACTCAAAGACGAAGTTCTGTGCCTCGCTCGTGCCTCGCTTCGGCTCAGAACACTAAAAGTGTCACACAACGATTACACAAGGCCAGCCAACGTCTGTCTCGAACTTGCCCAATACCCGATTTTCCCTCTCCTAGCATGTCTCATCCCGTACCTTCTACCTCTTCCCTTCAATCCACCGAAAGAATCGGCCAACGTGCATCAACTGGCAAGTCCGAACCGCAGAAGTGGGCTTCCTTCTTCTCTTATTGGCTTATGAGTAAATGCGGCCCATCGGCGACAGTTCACATATTGCATCGATCCATGTCCTCGACGATGATTCCCTTCTCAACGTGTTTTATCTATATCGCCCATTTCTTCTTGGCAAAGACGAGGACGACTATGCCCGTCTCATGGGGGGGTCGGGAGGATGGGTCCGCGGACGCTGGTGGTATACACTTGCCCACGTTTGCCAAAGATGGCGAAATGTCATACTTGAGTCAGCATCCTACCTGGGTGTTTCCCTTGTCTGTACAGAAGGCACGCCCGTTGCAGACATGCTGGCACATTCACCTCCCCTTCCACTCGTTGTCGATTACAATAACCAAGATCACGGCATCACCGCAGAAGATGAAGAGGGTGCAATCCTTGCTCTGAGGCAGCGTGATTGCGTCCGTCGTGTCCGCCTTGGAAACCCTACTACAAATCTGCAGAAGGTCGTCGCGGCCATCGATGAGGAATATCCAATCCTCGAATACCTCGTTATTTCGAATTGGACTGAAGACAATAGTACGATCTTGATATTTCCCGAAACACTTCAAGCACCACATCTACGCCACCTCGCGCTGGATGGCTTTGCCCTTCCGATAGGGTCTCGATTACTTACGACTGCTGTGGGCCTCGTCACACTCTATCTCGTCATGGACCACCCATCCACCTACTTTGATCCAAATACTCTGCTCCGATGGCTTTCATCAATGCCCCAGCTGGAGACTCTCGCGATCTTATTTTTATTCCCTGTTCCCAATGGTGACATAGAGAGGCAGCTCTCACAAATGCTAATCATGACTCCCGTCCCACTCCCTAACCTTCACACTTTCCGTGTCCGAGGTGTTAACACTTACCTAGAGGCACTTGTTCATCGAATCACCACCCCTCGCCTTGAGAAGCTCGAAATTGACTTCTTCCACCAACTCACGTTTTCCGTCCCACGTCTCCTGCAGTTTCTTAAAACAACAGAGAACCTCCGATTTGATAGTGCAAAATTCCAGTTCTTCAGGGAGGAAGTTTATGTGGAGGTCTATCTGCATGGAGAGGCTGAGATGTATGCCCTTGCTTTAAAAGTCTACTGCTGGCACCTCGACTGGCAGGTGTCATCCGTGGCACAAATTTTCGATTTGCTCGGCCAAATTTTCTCTGAGGTGGAGCATCTCACTCTTGAACACGAGGAACACAGTTGGTATTCTGAAGAGCACAATGAGGTCGACTGCACCGAGTGGTGCAAACTTCTTAGCTTGTTTAGGAACGCGAAGACCCTTTGCATCAACGACGGGCTCGTCGGAGAACTGTCTCGCTGTCTGCAATTGGATGATGGAGAGTTCGCTTTAGAGCTGTTACCCGAGCTGCAGGAGCTCACATGTTCTGGGAGTGGCGATACCAGCGATGAATTTACTTCATTCATCGATGCTTGCCAGAGCACAGGTCGTCCTGTAACCCTAGTCTGTAGCTCAAACCAACGTCCTTTGGAGTCGCCCGTTGAAGCTTCCACGATCAAAAGCAGTGAGACTGGAGATGATGTTGATACTTGAGCCCGGTTTCCACACGCAAACCATCGAGCTGTTCATCATCTATCAGGTTTCACGACGCTGAACATCCCTCAGATATATGGCACTCCCATCGATATATATTGGTTTTGGGTGGTTGTATACTTATACCCCCTCTCCCTTGTTCGCCCCTATACCATATGATTACAGTGTGACATACGTATACACCCATGTCAGTATTCTGTCCGACGCACGATTAACACTCTCATCTTGTGTACGTAAAGATATACCTCTATCGCTGAATATTTTGTAGGGTGTG
Organism: Russula ochroleuca; assembly: GCA_015178965.1. Lineage (NCBI taxonomy): Eukaryota > Fungi > Basidiomycota > Agaricomycetes > Russulales > Russulaceae > Russula > Russula ochroleuca. Next base: position 181,296 of record WHVB01000031.1, on the reverse strand, counting down.
GGTACCAGTATAATGTAGATGTTGAGGCGAAGGTACAAGGGTTGTCTTGTTGGGGTCGTAGCTGAGATCACACCTGCTGCCGCCTCGACTGTCCCAGATGGTGCCTTTCCCGGTGGCGTATGAGCATGGATTTGGATTCTGGTGGCACCAATGATTAGTGGTGCCAATTGCGGTGGTGACGAGAAGTGTGAAGCAAGAAAGCAGCGGCCATGTTGGTTGTATATGGACTGGTTTTTGGATTTCGAAGGTGTAGAGTTGATGGGGATAGTGACGATGATATAGCGATGCACGTGGTGGAGTTTCTGCTCAGCGCTCAGTACTCAGTTGCAGGAGTTGTTGGTCAGATCTTTTGTTATCGCCACTTAGTTGAGGAGTAACTGAACTCAGATACGGAGGTCTGGCCATTTTGGGATAGCACAACACTATGCCAGTGATACTTGACAATAAATTATGTTTACACATAGCAACACCCCGTTGACGCAAAGGGGCATTGATGTACCAAGCAATGTACGCACCTCTGCATTTTCTCGAGCTAAACACATGCCTCTTTCCACTCCCACTTACAGTACCTTCACTGGGTTTTCCAGTGATCATTGGGCTGCCCAAAGCTAGACTCTCTCGGAAACATGACAAATTGTCTGCACAGCGAATGCACAGGGGTGCATAGCGCTTCTCGATCGAAGATGAGGGATGCGTGTCCGGGGCCGAGCTCGCGACAGGTGGGTGGCTGATTGCTGTCGGATCACAAGGCTCACCATCGATGTGTCTTTAGAAATCAACCTGGTGGCGAGAGGGCAAAAACCGTGGAAGATGGCGGCAGGGACGACGAGACGAACATCACATGCCAACCTCTTCGCTATGCTCGTGTCTCACTTTGGCCCAGAACCACCAACACTGTTCCTACAAGGCACGAGGTTATCCAACATCGTCTTTAACCACATCCAATACTATCCTTGGAATGGGTCTCTGCATACCTATTGCCTTCGTTCCACCGAAAGAATCGGTCAGGGTCCAATAGGTGGCAAGTCCCAACTGCAATGGTTTGCTCCGTTCTCCTGTTATGCTTATCGGCTTATAAGTGAATGCAGGCCATGGGCAACAGTCCACATATTTCATCACCCCAATAAGGCCGACCATCGTGGAAATCCATTAAGAAGCTCACGAAAACCCCATACCTCCACTTGAGCTGAGAGCAGTATACACTGTGCATGCCTTGCCTCACGCCCTCACTCTCAACCCATGCATTGCTCTTGGCTAGGGACCTTTGTAACTTATGTCACGTCCGGGTCTTTGAACTAGAAGTTTGCACCACGGGGAGATAAGTTGTCAAAGTTCATGCTTGATAGGATACCCACTTGTTTGTGTAAGTCTCGCCAATTGTAGAGCCTGTAGATCTTGTACCCAGGCCATTGCCAAGCCATGACAAGGTACTGTATGCCCCCTGTACCACACTGGATCCAATTTAGGTGCCACAACAAAAACAACCCGAAATCACAGCAGTGCAAAATCTTCAATTCACCCAGAAGAGTTCCGGATCATCTGAAATCCCTTTGTTCTTTACAGTAATACTTCCGCTGTAACTATGTGTGGTGTGTGAATACAAGACTTCTGGTGGCTATCAACCTCAGATTCAGGTAACTGCTGCATGTAAGAGCCACATTCAGGCCCAGGCTCTTGGATCAGATACAGTGCCTCTGTTTTGAAGGAATTGCGGATCGTGGAAATATCGCATGAATTGAGGGATGCCATCGTGAATAGTCTTTATTAGATCAGATAAGGATAATGATGTGGGCATGCGTCTTTCCGCACCCACATTCATTCGCAGATTTTGTGCAGCAAGTTCATGCACATGCAGTGCTGGTTTGTCTCAGCTTCCAACACTTTGGTCATTGGGTTGGGTATTACAAACACTCAAAGCTTAGACTCTCATGGAAAGCAGTATAGAGCTGTGATTTCGTGAGAGACTTGACCGAGCGGAGCATCTGTAACCAGGGCCCAAATGGGTCCCCGGTCCCAGTCAAAGCTGTCTGCCAGAATGAAGGCATTTCCAAGCCGTACACTTTAGGAATGAATTGGGACCACGTGCTTATGCTTTCATTTTGGCAGACAGCTTTAGCTGGGACTGGGGACCCTGTCACCGCTGCTTACACGACGATAACGAGTAGACTCGGAGTGGTAATGACAAGGCTCTTAGCGGCCGCCTTCTGGCTAGGAGTGGGAGAATAGATGATATTGCTGTCGTAAGACGGACAGGAGACTCAACTTGGCAACTTAGGGTCACAGTTGAGTCGTACTTATACTACTACAAGGTCGACAGGGTACAGGGTACGGGAACACGATGATACGGGCTACGAAACACGTACATAGGGGCCGAGTCACAAGGCGACTCGTGTAGTCCATCCACATCAGACGAGGCATATACTAATATATACTAATCAGTCCTTACCGCTATTCTGGGTCATCCAGCTCCATTGGGTCGTCCACGCGGCTGATGTCCCCATCAATCGAAGGGGGGAAGTCCCAGGGATGAGGGGACGGTAACATCACCCTCCGGTTAGATGCGAGCACGACCACGTGTCGCATAGCGGATGATCCCCCCCCCGTGGCGTTGGTCGTGATGGTTGGCATCGTTGCCTGCAAGGTGGGCGAGGGTTTCTCTGGTGTTGGCGGTGCAGAGGCGGCGGCGGCAGTTGGCGAGGGTGTTGCGGGTCTTGGCCTCCTCGGCTTCGAGGGCGCAGATGCGGGCGGTGATGTGGGTGAGCTCGGTGTCGACATGGTGGTACCGGCATATGTCTGTGTAGAGACCCCAGTCCTGGGTCGTATCTTGGACCTCCAATGCGAAGGCATCAAAGATCTCGGAGTCTCCATCGATGGCACGGAGTAGCCACTTGGGTACCGGCGGATTGGCGACACCAACATTCGAGCTGGGCTGGGCATAGACTTCTGTAGTGAAGACAGGGTCGCCAGGGCCTCCCAGGGTACCGGCAGCGCGGGGAACGGGACCATCAAGAAGTTGGATGTAGGGGGCAATGCGGCGGTTGTTGCTGCTGCCTTGGAGGGGGATGGAGAAATAGTGGAGTTGGCCATTGTTCTCGACAAAGCCTGTAGGGGGTTCAGACTGGATACCCTGTTGAATATCCGCCCTCGCGGGTTGGTTGGCCAGGTTGTGGATGGTGAGGTCGGCGATGTGGAGGGATTTGGTCTTGGAGTCGCATTCGAGCTGGAGGGTCCTGGCTCCGAGGGCGAGGATGTCATGCTGGTCGTTGCTCTGCTCGAGCTCTGCGGCTTGTTCTTCGGCCGTGATTCTAACAGCTTCCATCCGGTCCTCGGTGTGCTTGGTGGTGAGGATGAGACTGCGGACCATGCAGAGGAGAATTGGAGTCGTGAGGGTGTCGGTTTGTCCCTCGACAAGAGTGCTAACAGCTCGGGGCGATAGGGGTATGGCTGGCTGTGTAGTGCCGACAGCAAGGTCCACTGCAAGCACCCATGCTGCGTTAGTGGGTGCAGGGTCCTCAACAAGAGGAAGGGCTCCAGAGGAACCGGTCATCTGATAGGGGGTTCCAGGGGCGGGGATGTAGAGGGCCTCGGTGGAGGCATAGGAGTCGGTGGGCGAGGCGGGGGCATACTCATAGTTGTCTTCAGCGGGGGAGATGTGAATGATCTGGTGGGACATGGTTGATTGGGATGTAGGAGGAGGATGGTATTCCGAGCTCTCAACCCTCTCCTTTTATGCGGTTGTGTGAGTGGGTGTCTCTCGTGGTATGACTCAACTAGTGCCGGGGCGTGTACTTGACCGGCTGGTTCCCAGGTGTTGTCTGCGTGTGGGTATCCCTTCCATTTGAGAAGGTATTGCAGGGCCTTCGCCTTTCTGTGGAGGCGGTGATTAATGATGGCCTCGACTTCGTACTCGTGTTCACCCTCGATCAGTTCGGGGGTGGCTTGACATAGTTGGGGCCGTGCTGCAGAGTCTCGTGGTAGGGTGTGAGGAGACTGGCATGAAACACGTTGTGGATCTTCCAGGTGTCGGGTAGTTGGAGCTGATACACCACCGGTGATACCTGCTTGCTGATGCAGAAGGGTCCGTGTCGCTTAGGGGCTAGTTTGGGGGTCTGGTAGGGCAGTTGGAGGTTCTTGGCCTTGAGCCAGACTTCTTGGCCCACGTTGAACTGGGGTGGTGGCGTTTGATGGGCGGTGCGGTTGATGGCCTCGATTGCTTATGCACGCCTTTCAAGGGCGGTCTGCTTCCTGTCTTCCACGTGTTGGTTAAGTGACGGAGGGGGGTCCATCGGGTGTAATCGAGGGGTATAGCCTAGAAGTGCCTCCGAGGGGGCAATGTTGATGGTGGCGTTTTTATGATTGTTATGCACCGTGGTGGCTATCCCCAGCCAATTGCTCCAGTCAGTTTGGGTGCTGTTGATGGTCAGGCGGAGGTATTGCTCCACCCACTGATTTGTCCGTTCTGATAGGCCATCGGTTTGGGGGTGGAACGCCGAGGACATGTTCTGTTTGATCCCTAGTTGTTGAGCGAGTGCCTTCGCGAAGAAAGATGTAAATCGAGGGTCTCTGTCGGATATGACCTTGTTGGGTAGGCCAAACCATCGGTAGACATTGTCATAGTATAGTTTGGCTACCTCTTGTCCGGTGATAGTTGTTTTGCAGGGGAGGAATACGGCCGCCCTCGTGCATCTGTGATCTACTATCGTGAGGATGGCGTCATACCCGTTGCTGGTTGGGAGTTGGGTGATCAAATCCATTGCCACAATCTGGAATGGGAGTGCCTCGGTTGGTGTGGGGATGTGGTAGAGGGGCACTTTTGTTTGTCTCGTGAGGTTTTTGCTTTGCTGGCATTTGGTGCATCCCCTTACGTATTGTGCAATCCACTCGTTCATGTTTGGCCACCAGAAGTGTTGACAGATGGTCGTGGTGGTGGGGTCTCGTCCCAGATGTCCCCTGATCTCCAAGTCGTGGAATTGGTGGAGGATTTCCTTTTTCAGGGTGTTGTCGGGTGGGACAGCGATCCTCCCTTGTACGTGCCAGTGTTTCAGGTCTCCGCTGTTGTGCGAGTGGTCCTTAGTCGCTCGATGGCGTTTAATCCACTGTGTGATCTCAGCGGGGTGCTTCTGTTGTGCTTCTCCTATCTGTTGCTCCAGCTCCCACCATTCGTCCTTGGGGTCTTCGGCAGTGGTTAGTCTGATAAAGGCATCTGGGTCGAGGAGGGTTATGTCCTGGTTGTCTGTCTCGCCTCTGTCCACTCCTGGAGGTCGGGAGAGGAGGTCTGCTGAGGTGTGGAGCTTCCCTGGCACGTGTTGGATCTTCAAGTGGTATTCCTGGAGTTCTGCGAACCAGCGTGCTACGCAGCGGTTTACCTTACGTGGGGATTTCCAGAAGGTCAGGTTTGTGTGGTCGGTGAGGACTGTGACTGGGATTGTTGATCCTGCTAGGTGGGGTTGCCAGTGGGCTAGGGCTTTCATCAGTGCTAGGAGTTCCCTCTCGTAGATGTCGTAGTTGCGCTCGGTTGGGGTGAACGTTGCGGAGTAGTAGGCTATGGGGTGTTTGGTTGGTGAGGTTTTTCTGGGGTGTTTGTCTCCCTCCTGTAAGAGTACGGCTCCCACACTGTATGCAGACACGTCTGTGGCTAGGAAGAATGGTTTGGTATAGTCGGGTTGGCGCAAGATTGGGTTCTGGCACATGTGTTTCTTGAGGGTTTCGAAGGCTTTCACTTGGGCTTCCTCCCATGTGAATGGTGTTGCCTTTTTAGTCAGGTGGATTAGTGGTCTTGCAATCTTCGAGTAATCCTTGATGAAGTATCGGTAGTACCCTGTGAACCCTAAGAAGGCTCTGACATCTCGGACCGTTCACAGAGGTTTCCAGTCTGCTACTCCTTGCACCTTGGCTGGGTCCATCCGGATGGTGTTGTGACCCAGGATGACGCCTAGGAACTCGACCTCTTTTTGTTCGAAGACACACTTCTCTGGTTTGAGGAAGAGGTCATGTTTGCACAGTTTATCAAGGATTTGGTGGACTCTTGTTCGGTGGTACGGGAGGTCTGATCGGGTGTGTATGAGGATGTCGTCCATATAGATTGACAGCCAGTCTTGTCGGAGTTCTTCTCTGAACAGTGTGTTCATCATGGTTTGGAAGGTGGCTGGGGAATTGGTCATCCCGAAGAACATTACTTGGGGTTCGAAAAGGCTGTGGTTCGTGATGAATGCTGCCTTCCACTGGTCTCCATCGCGTATTTGTATGTTGTTGTATCCCCATTGAATGTCGAACTTGGTGAATAAGCTGGCTCCTCGGACTCTTGCAATGAGCTCGGGGATGAGTGGGAGCAGTGTGGCGTTTCGGCGGGTCCATTCATTGAGCTTTCGGTAGTCCTGCACTGGTCGGAGTTTCCCGTCTTTCTTTTTGACGAAGAAGAATGGGGCTGCGAATTGACTTTTGGACTTGGTGATGTATCCCTTGTCGAGGTGCTCCTTGAGGAATGTTGCGAGTGCTTCCTGTTCCGGCTGGGTTAGGGCGTACACTTTTCCTGGCATATTTTCTGGGTGGCCTGGTTTTAGTTCGATGGCATGGTCCCATTCTCGTGGTGGCGGGAACCGTTTTGACTCTGCTTCGCTAAATACAAAGGAGTGTCGGTGGTACTCCTTTGGGATAGGTAGGGGTGGGGTCGCATGTTTCTCAGCTAGCTTTGAAGCTAGTGTTTGCCGGTCTAATGCCGTGGCGGTGTGGATTTTTGCCGTTGTCCGTCTGATCCTGGCTTTAATGACTACGGGTAGTTGTTCATAGGCGATCCATCCCTTTGCCCAGTCGATGACTGGTTGGACTGCGGCGAACCATGGGTATCCCAGGATCACTTTTTGTTTGCCTAGGTTAGTGAGGAAGAAGCGCATTGTGCGCGTTTGGTCGCCCGTTCGTACGTCCAGGTCTGTGTAGTGGGTGATCTGCCCGTGGCAGTTCTGCGTTCTGTCCACGTTGAACACCTTGCAGGGTTCTGCCAGCTCTTCGATTGGGAGTTTGAGCTCTCTTGCATAGCCGGGGTTGATGAAGTTCTCTGTGGCGCCGGAGTCTAGTAATGCGAAGGTTTCGGCCCTCTTAAACAAGGAGTTTAGATATATGCAAATTGTCATTGATCGACGGTTCGATAGATACACGCTCCTTGTACTTAATGCCCTAACCAAGGCCGAACTGGTTAGGCGTCCTGAAAACCCTCTTCCTCGGCTGCTACTATTCCTCCTCCGAAGTGTGCTGCTACTTGGTCTCGTTGATCGGTGGACATGGCCGCCAGTCTGGTGGCTATTTCGTCCACTGGATTCTCATTAGTGGTCGTGGTGTCTGACATCCAGTCGACCAGTTGTGCCGTGGCTACGCGAGGTTTCTTCTTTCGGTTAGGGCAGTTGCACACGAAGTGTCTGACTTGGTTGCATTCGTAGCAGGTGCCGCAGGGGGCTCGGTCAGCGCCGCGGGGGTCCCGGTCAGTCGATTGGGTTTGGGCAACGTTCACTTGGTAGACGTTTCCTTGTTCGTCTTGCATTTGGACCGTCCTTCCTTGGGGGTTTCGGTTCCTCCAATTGTTGTTCCGGTTTGTGCATGCTCGGTCCGCATCGACGTCCATTGGGACAGGTGCATTGTTCAAGTGGCGGGGGGTGTTGGTGGAATTATACCCTCGGATGTTGGGGCGGCTGGATTGTTGGTTGGTAGGGTTGGGCTGTGCAAACCGGTTCCAACACAATGATGGTGGTCAGCTCGTGGTGTTCTTGTCCTGCTTGAACATCTCGTAGATGAGAAGTTGGGACACTATGCTGTCGATCGCTCGTTGTTTGATCTCTGCATAGGTGTTGACCTTGGGGGGTTTGACTATGTTGTTGACAATGGACTTGGTTAGTCCTTTCAAGAAGTATCTGACGGTCGCAGGTGCTGTGAGCGGGTATTTGGCCTTCCGGGCGACCCTCTCGAAGTCTTGGATGTATTGGTCGACATCGGGCCATTTCATCTTCATGCTTTCTATCTGAAGACGTGCTCGCTCTTCGGCTTGTGTATCTTGGAACTGGTTCAGGAAATGTACCCAAATGTCGGGAACGTCTTCAAGGAGTGGGTCCAATCGGTCCACCCAGTCTCCTTGGTTGAGGGCCCATTCATCCACTGTTGGGCCTTTGATGAATGTTAGCACTATTGCTATGCGGCGGATCCAGGATTGGAGGCCGGGGACCGTGGCGTTTACGCAGAAGTAATGCCGCAGTTCGTTTATGAACTGGTCCGCCTTTGCTTGGTCTCCGTCGAACTCCGTGGGGGCGCTCCCCATGAGGCGGGCATCTTGGTTTGCCGGGGGCATGGGTGGTGCTGCCGGAGGGTTGGGGGCTCCAGGGTCTCCTCCCGGGTTGCCTCCCCCTCCTCCGGGGTTGCCTCCTCCTCCTCCGGGGTTGCCTCCTCCTCCTCCGGGGTTGTTGCTCGGCTGTCACTTCATTGCTGTGTCTAGCTTCTTCTGCACAGAGGCCACTATCTTAGGTTTGGTGGTTGTGGTGGCAGTAGTGGTTGCTGTGGTGGTTGCCATGGTGTGCTCGTGTATTAACGAGGCAAATGGTCGGGTGTCGATAAGTGGGGAGTGTCTGATGATGGTGTTGGTGCGATCCTCTGTGGGTTCTTCATCTGTGGTGGGCGAGTCGGGTTGCTGGTCTGTGGAGACAGGGGATGGGGGTCGGACGTTTTCTTCGTCGTTGTCGGAGTCAGGTGGGATGGGTAGGAATGTCCCTCCTTTGCATCTGCGGCGGAGTCTTTCTAGTGCGTTTAGCTCATTGTGGGCCTCGATGTCGGGTCTTCTAGGTCCTCGCACTAGTTTGAACTTGTCTCCGTCTTCTTCGAGGTAGACTTGGGTGAGGAATCCCTTCTCGTTGTGTATCCAGACATGGGTTCCGTCTATGCAGTCCTGTGCCTTCTTGGTCATATCGGGATGGTATAGTATTGCTATCCCGTCGTATCTGGGGATGACTCCTTTGTCGATTCTTTGCAGATGTGCGTTCTTTGGTGGTTTGTCCTCGTCTCCGAAGTCCATGAGGTATTCCTTGGGTGGGGCCTCTGTGATGATAAGAAAGTTGAGTCTAATGTCACCGCTGCTTACACGACGATAACGAGTAGACTCAGAGTGGTAATGACAAGGCTCTTAGCGGCCGCCTTCTGGCTAGGAGTGGGAGAATAGATGATATTGCTGTCGTAAGACGGACAGGAGACTCAACTTGGCAACTTAGGGTCACAGTTGAGTCGTACTTATACTACTACAAGGTCGACAGGGTACAGGGTATGGGAACACGATGATACGGGCTACGAAACACGTACATAGGGGCTGAGTCACAAGGCAACTTGTGTAGTCCATCCACATCAGACGAGGCGTATACTAATATATACTAATCAGTCCTTACCACTATTCTGGGTCATCCAGCTCCATTGGGTCGTCCGCGCAGCTGATGTCCCTGTCAATCGAAGGGGGGAAGTCCCAGGGACGAGGGGATGGTAACAGACCCGTTCAGGTCCTAAGAAAGAGTCTGCAGTTCAGTGCTTCCGGAGTTGAACCGCTCCCACAAGTGTCACACAAAATCTGTTTTGAACTGCATCTTGCCCAATACTCGATACTCGCTCTCCTGGCATGTCTCATCCCGCACCTTCTACCTCTTCCCCTCAAGCCACCGAAAGAATCGGCCAACATGCATCGACTGGCGAGTCCAAACAGCAGCAGTACGCTTTCTTCTGCTGACATGTCTATTGGCTAATGAGTAAACGCAGCCCATGGGTGACAGTTCACATTCACATATTGCATCGATCCACATCCTCGATGGTGATTCCATTCTCAATGTGTTTTATCTGTATCGTCCAATTCTTTTAGGCAAAGACGAGGACGACAATTATCGTCTCATTGGGGGGTCGGGAGGATGGGTCCATGGACACTGGTGGTATAAACTCGCCCATGTTTGCCAAAGATGGTGACACCTCCTTATTGGGTCTGCATCTTACCTGGGTCTTTCTCTTGTCTGTAAGAATGGCACGCCCATTGCAGACATGCTGGCACATTCACCTCCTCTTCTGCTCCTCATCAATTACCATAACGCAGAAGACAAAGAGGCAGCAATCTTTTCTCTGAGGCAACATGATTGCATCCATTGTGTCCGCTCTGGAATCCCTGCTATGAATCTGCAGAAGGTCATCACGGTCATCGATGAGGAATATCCAATCCTCGAATATCTGGTTATCATGGGTTGGAGTGGAGGCAATAGTACAATGTTGATGTTTCCGGAAACATTTCAAGCACCACACCTATGCCACCTCATGCTGATTGGCTTTACCCTTCCGATAACATCTAGATTACTTACAACTGCTGTGGGGCTTGTCACACTCTATCTCATCATGGACCACCCATCCACCTACTTTCATCCAAATACTCTGCTCCGATGGCTTTCATCCATCCCTCTGCTTGAGACTCTCGTGATCGGCTTTTTACACCCTGTTCCCAGTCGCGACATAGAGAGGCAGCTCTCACAAATGCTGATCATGACTCCCATCCCACTCCCTAACCTTCACAGTTTTGGTGTCCGAGGTGTTAACACTTACCTGGAAGCACTTGTTCATCGGATCACCACCCCTCGCCTCCAGAAGCTCCAAATTGACTTCTTCCACCAACAGATGTTTTCTGTCCCATGTCTCCTGCAGTTTCTCAACACAACAGAGAACCTCCGATTTGATAGTGCAAAATTCCAGTTCTTCAGGGAGGAAGTTTATGTGGAGGTCTATCCCCATGGAGAGGCTGAGATGTATGCCCTTGCCTTAAAAGTTTACTGCTGGCACCTCGACTGGCAGGTGTCTTCCGTGGCACAATTTTTCGATTCGCTCGGCCAAATTTTCTCTGAGGTGGAGCATCTCACCCTTGAACACAAGGAACATAGTTTGTCTTCTGAAGAGCACAATGAGGTCGACCACACCAAATGGCACAAACTTCTTGGCTCATTTAGGAACGTGAGGACCATTCGCATCGACAATGGGCTCGTTGGAGAACTGTCTCGCTGTCTGGAGTTGGACGATGGAGAGTTTGTTTTAGAGCTGTTACCCGAGCTGGAGGAGCTCACATATTCTGGGAGCGGCAATACTGGTGATGGATTTACTTCATTCATCAATGCTTGCCAGAACACAGGTCGACCCATAACCCTAGTCTGTAGCTCAAATCAACGCCCTCCGAAGTCACCCCGTTGAAGCTTCCACAATCACAATCAATGAGGCTGGGGAGGGTTTCGATAGAATCAATACTTGAGCTTGGCTTCCTCATGCGAACTACCGAGCTGTTCATCATTTATCACCCAGACTATACAATATCTTACTTCCTTGTATCTATGCCAGCTTTCATTCACACCACGGCCAGAAGTTTCATGTGGCCATATACTTATATCCCTCTCGCTTGTTCATCTGCTTGGTTTCTCGGATGATAACCCTAACTGTACTGTACGATGACTATGTGATGTATGCATGCATTCGTGTCAGTGTTCTGTCTGTCCGAATCACGATTGATATTCTCATCTTGTATGTGCACCGGCTTGGGGTTTCGAAGGTATATAGCGATGTCAGACATCATTAGTGAATCCGTGATTGAATATGAAACCATGTCATTGAAATGTGGATGGGGGCATAAGCGCGGTGAATGAGGTGTGTATTTATGCTGTAATAGTGTTGATGATGGTGGTGACAATAATATTGTGATGTGTGCCGGTGTGTGGTGAAGTTGCAGGACTCACCAGCAGTTCAACTGCAGTTGTCGGCCATTATTGTGTTATCGCCTGTTGTGTCTCTGTACTACCAGTGTTGCCTGAATTACATTTACATGTAGCAAGCCCGTTGACTTGCAAAAAGCAGGTACACTTGAGTACTTGAGTAGGAGGAGGGCGATGCGTGTTTAGTCCGTTTCTGGGATAATGAGAAGAATTTTGAGCATGTGCATACAGTAACACGCTTACAAAGACACTTACATGGTACTGTAACTTCCACCCCGGGCCGCCATGTGAGCTGCATATGCCGCAGTGTCATTACTGTAATGTCATTCGCACCCACTTACTTTCACCGCTAGCCTGAGTGGTTGGGCTGGGTGCCCATAGCTGACGCTCGTGGAAATGTCGAAAAAATCTACCTCGAATATGTGACAGACTTGACTGAGTGGTACAAGTTGGGATCTGGAGACTAGTTGGGAGCTGTATGCTGGCGCTTTAGACCGTGGACAGCACGTTTCAGTGCCTACCAGGTTGAACTGTTCCCACAAGGATCACGGGGCTTAGCCAACATTGTCTTTAACCACATCCAATACTATCCTCGACATGGATCTTCACATATCAACTACCTCCCGCCTTCCATCTACCGAGAGAATCGGCCAAAGTGCAATAAATGGCAAGTCCCAACAGCAGAGGTATGCTTTGTTCTCCTGTTATGCTTGATGGCTTGTGGGTAAACACAACCCATGGGTAACAGTCCACATACTGCATCAATCCACATCCTTGATGATGATTCCCTTCTCAACATGTTTTATCTCTATTGCCCATTTCTTTTAGGTGAAGACAAAGACAACAATAACTGTCTCATTGGGGGGTTGGGAAGATGGGTTTGCAGACACTGGTGGCATAAACTTGTCCATGTTTGCCGAAGATGGAGAAATATCACACTCGGGTCAGTATCTTACCTGGGTCTTTCCCTTGTCTGTACAAATGGCACACCAGTTGCAGACATGCTGGCACATTCACTTCCTCTTCCACTCCTCATTGATTACTGTAACAATTATCACAACATCACTGCAGAAGACAAAGAGGGAGCAATCCTTGCTTTGAGGCAATGTGATCATGTCTGTCGTATCCACTTTTCCATGCCTGCTACAAATCTGCAGAAGCTTATTGTGGCCATCGACGAGGAATATCCAATCCTGGAGTACCTGGTTATCTGGGATTGGACTGGGGTCAATAGTACAACCTTGATACTTCCTGAGACACTTCAAGCACCACATCTATGCCACCTCACACTAATTGGCTTTGCCCTTCTGATAGGATTGCGATTACTTATGACTGCTGTGGGCCTTGTCACACTCTGTCTCCGCATGGTCCACCCATCTACCTACTTCGATCCAAATACTCTGCTCTAATGGCTTTCATCCATGCCCCAGCTGGAGACTCTCGGAATCATCTTCTCGTTCCCTGTTCCCAATCGTGACATAGAGAGGCAGCTCTCACATACCCAAATCACAACACCCATCTCACTCCCTAACCTCCACCGTTTCAGTTTTCAAGGTGTCAGTACTTACCTGGAAGTACTTGTTCGTCGGATCACCGCCCCTCGCCTCAAGAAGCTCTGAATTCACTTCTTCAATCAACTCACGTACTCTGTCCCATGTTTCCTGCAGTTTATCAACACAACAGAGAACCTCAGGTTTAAGAGTGCAAAATTCAAGTTTCTCATCGGGCAAGTTTATGTGGGGGTCTATCCCCACAAGGTTGAGACATATGCCCTTGCTATAAATGTCGATTGCTGGCACCTTGACTGGCAGGTATCTTTTGCGGCACAATTTTTCAAACTTCTCAGCCAAATTTTCTCTGAGGTGGAGCATCTCACTCTTGAACACAAGGAATGCAGTTGGCATTCTGAAGAACACAATGAGGTTGACTGCACCAAGTGGCACAAACTTCTTGACTCGTTTAGGAATGCAAAGACCCTTCACATCAGCGATGGGCTCGTCGAGGAACTGTCTTGCTGTCTGCAATTGGACGATGAAGAGCTTCCTTTAGAAGTGTTGCCCGAGCTGAAGGAGCTCACATATTCTGGGAACAGTAATACCGGTGATGGATTTACTTCATTCATCGATGCTTGCCAGAACGCAGGTCGCCCTGTAACCCTTGTCCATAGTTCAAACCAACGCCCTCTGGAGTCGTCCTTTGAAGCCTCCACAATCACAAGCAGTGAGGCTGGTGACAATGTTGATACTTGAGCCCAGGATCCCTTGATCCCACTGGGCTGTTCATCATCTATCACCCAGACTATAACCCACTCCCCTGTATCTATGCCGCTTTTCATCCACACTGCAGCCAGTTGAGGATCTCGTGATGCCGACCATCCCTCAGTCATCAGGAAAATATGAGTTTTTCTTAAACACACTTAAGAGCACTTAAACATACTTAAAGCTACTTAGAGGATGTTCTAAGAAATGTGAGCTCGGCTCAAGCTAAGCTTAATATGCTTAGGCTAAGCAAATTTACTTAGGCTAAGCTAGGTCTTCTACTGATTTTGCTTATTTTCCAGCTTATAAGGCTTATTTCTAACTTGAAAGGCTTATCATTTTGCTTATTCTGAACTTAATGTTTTTTCATGTTTTAATTTCATATGTTTTTTCCTATTTTAATTTCATATGTTTTTGTTTCTATTTTAATTTCATATGTTTATTTGTTTTTTATCCTACTACAGCATAAAATACTACTGCTACAAGAGCGTGCAAGTACGTGCACAAGGTCACCTAGTGAGCACAAGCATGTGGGGATCAGCATGTATGTCTGCGTGCATCCTTCCAACGTGTGTGCCAACGCACGCATGTGCCCCCGGAATGCATGCATACCCCCAACGTGCCTGTGTGCCCCTAGTGTGCATGCATGCCCACAACACACCGGTGTGCCCCTAGCATGAACACATGCCCACAACGCGCGCTCGTGCCCCTAGCATGCATGTGTGCCCCTAATGCGTGCATGAACGAGGAGGGCTCTGGCACTGACACGTCTGGGTGGGCATCCAGCGAGTGTGAAGGTGCATGGACGCGTGTCCAGTGTGCATGTTGGTATGCATGTGGGCCACGAGGGGGGGAAAGAAAGCTGTGAGCAAATGCGAGGTAACAGCTAGTGGGGATAACACTTACCTAAAGAGCCCCTCTATAGGGGTGTGTTGTCCCAGGGCAAACATGCATGATGTCTGCATGTGGATGAAGGTGTCAGCATCGTGAGCGAGGACATTGTTGAGCATCCGCATGCACGATGGCGTCCGGCGTGGGCGTGGGCGTGGGCATGGGCATAGGTGTGCAGGGGCGTGGGCATGGGTGTGGGTGTGGGTGTGGGTGTGGGCGTGGGCATCCATAGCCTACAGAGCAGAGACATACCTAACCCAGCCCTCTTCAGAAGGTGGGCACATGGGCGTGGGTGAAGACATCGAGGACGTGGGATGGCATAGGGGCGTCAAGTGGGCATCTGCATTGGTGTGTGGACAGGGGTAGGGCAGTGGCGAAGGCGTGCGGACGGGGAGGGCGAGGGCAAAGACTGGGCAAAGCTGGGTGAAGGCATCGTGAGTGGGGGAGAGGAGTTTTGGAGGCGAAGTCGAACAAAAGTTCAATGTTCAACATTGAACATGTGCCAGTTAGATTTTCGCATGTGATGTTGAAGTTGGTTGGCGACTTCAGCGACTTTGCGACTTACAATTTTTTTTTTGAGATTGGAATGGACACACCGGTGTGGCCTGAGTTTCTCACACTCACCAGTGTTGCCAGCTAAGCCAAATATAACTATATCTCTGGAAATAAAATAGATAAAATTATGAAAATATTTGTACTAACAGATAAGACAAAAAGATAGAGGGTTCTCTGCCAACATTAAGCAATATAATCAGCAGTTTCTGAGTTATTTAAACATTTCCAAAATTTCTAGCTGTGTCAATTAAATTAAATTTTAAATCTGGTCAAATAATGCTTACATCCTTTTACTGGCTTAGTGTACTTGCCATTCCTTATGGAACTTTTTTTCTTAGAATGCTTATCTTATGTCTTACTATATTTGCTGTAACATTCATTAACTGGCTTAGTGTACTTGTTAAAACTTCTGTTTGCTTAGAATCCTTATCTTTTGTCTTACCATATTTACTGTGCTTACATTTATTCTATGTAAGTTTGTCAAGTAAAATAAGAGCAACTTAATATGCTTAGTAGGCTTATCCATAAAATAAGTAAGCTAAGCCCAGTAAGTTTTTTCGATATTTTCCTGATGCAGATATATGGCACTCTCATCAATATATATATTAGTTTAGCGTGGTCATATACTTATAACCCCTTTCCCTTGATCACCCCCTAGATTCTTAGATGATATCCCTAACTGTACCATACGATGATTATGTTACATATGCATGCATTCATGTCAGTATTCTGTCTGTCTGAAGTGCGATTGACATTCTTGTCTTGTGTATTTAAGATACAATTCTGCTGCTGAATATTATTCCGACCGAGGGCCATAGGCCTGAGGGAGTCTATTGTACTGAATTCTCACATTTCCTTATTTGGGCCGTAACGTTCGTTTTTTGTGGCCTTGTTTGTTCCTTGTATGCATATGTTTGTCCTTTCCGCCTGTCGGACCAATCTCGTTCAAAATCTCCCATTGACTACATGACACGTACTATGAGCACCACAAGCGCCACAGGCCGTATGTGGCTTGGCTCATGTTTGAATGGTGTTTCCTTCCTGCTTGTGGCCACCGTCTATACCCACTCGCCGCCAACAACCTCTCATCAATCATCGATTCATCATGATTCCATCCCCATTTACAACTGTTGAACAGCATTGACACACCCGCATCTTATGTTATCCTTGCTTAAAAAAACCTGTCTGCCTCAAGTCCAGTCATTGACGCGCCACAGAGGTGTCATGGGGCACTGTCTGAGCGCTCTCATTTGAGACTCTATTGTCAGACTACCTCGACATGATGCGCTCCATCGGACTGTCCCTAACCTTCCTGCATTGGGCAGGTTCTTCTCCACCCCACCAGCCGCCACCCGTCGACACGTGCAAGCAGTCAAACACCGCTCTATTCACTCATCTGTTTATCTCCCGACAATCTCATTCTCGACAATGCTGCAGAGGTCATGGGGTGCTCTTTGGGTGTTCCAGGTTCCGATTCAATTGTCTGACGAGCTCATGGTCAGGTCGGGTCCTTGTGTCGGGGTGTGATGTGTGTTATCTGTATAAAACAACCACGCGTGGCTGCTCGTCATGCCAGCATCTTTTCTCATGTCTTCCTGCACTATCGTTGGCTTCTTCGGACTGACACACGGCATTCGCACACGCACAGACATCAAGAAGGCCGATGGCACGTCGTTTGCAACGTGGCATGGTGATCTGTTCGGATTCTGTGTTGCTCCCTCCTCAACGTGCTCCCCCTCAATGTGCTCTCTCCTCCGACGCGCTCCCCTCTCAACTCACTCCCTCTCCACTCCCGCTCAATCTCCGTGACGAGGCCACACACACCTCGGTGTACGACGGCGCGCGTGCCTCCCGCGTCGCGTCGCACATGCGCAGTCCCTTCGCGCACAGCGACATGTGTGCGTTACATCAGACGCCATCTCCCCGATCCTTCCCTTTCGTTGTCCCTGTCAATTCCCAGAACCGTCTCCGATGTCACGATTGATGTAAGGGCCACCACCGCCACCTACTAGTCCCACACCGCGACCGCAGTACGTAGCGCCGGTCGTCTTCCCCTTTAACAACAACCTCTCCCTTTCCCCTTCTCCGCGCGCGTGTCCTTGCCGCACTCTGCTCAGCACCAGCCATCCTCAGTTCAGGCGGCTCCTGCCTTGTATACAACCACACCCACGCAGCGCTCGAAGCCCGCCTCATGCGGACCTTCCCCTTCCCTGCGGCTCTCCTCTTCAACTCTGGCTTTGACGCCCCCACGGACTTTTTCATGTGTGTCTCGCGGTCGGGCGATGCCATACTCCACAACGAGGCTATCCATGCCTCTGTGCACGCCGGTGCGCGTGCCTTCTGCATCGCATCGCGCAAGCTCGAGCACAGTGGAGTGCGTGCGTTGCACGCTGCGCTCCTGCCTTTCCGGGATGGGTGGAGGACAGGTGCTGTGTGATCGTCGCCGTCGAGAGCATGATAAAATGGATGGCACGGTTGCTCCGCTCCGCGCAATGCTCGATGCCATGCATGAGGTCTTCCCTGCTGGCAACGCACATTTGGTCGTTGACGAGGCGCACTCAACGGGGTTATATGGGTCTGGAGGCCGCGGGATGGTCGTGCTGATCGGGCTGGAGGATCGTGTACACGCCCAGTTGCACACGTTCGGCAAGGCGCTCGCGGCATCGACTGGTGCATTCATCCCGTACAATTTTTTGGGGGTTCTCAACACTGACACGTCTTTTTGCGTGGCGTTGTACCCTCTGAAGATGCTCATCAATCTGAATACCCCACCGAAGCTGACAAGCGCAGGGAATGGACAACAAGTACGTGACGCCGCAGTCTTTGACTCGTTCGAATGTTATTACTAATCTAAGTCTAGCATTACGGGCTCGGGTGGCATAGTCATCGTGTCAAAGACTGCCGCTTATCTCATAGTTGGCCCCCGCTATTGGCTTCAGGCTGAAAATGAGCTTGACGAAAACTGGTTTTTGATTCGCATGGGACTGAATTCGGGCCACGGAATTGGGTGGGCTGGATTTTCGTTCGTCTCCCCTCCAGTATCCTGTGGACTTTGAGATTGAGACTCCTTTCCCCCTTTGCAGGACCGGGTCAATGAATCAAGGGTTGGACTTGATGCGCGTATGATCTCTAATGAGGCCGCACAACTCCTCTATATGCCAATATGAGCTTTGGTGGACTGGCACCCACAGCTGTGTTGTTGACGATGATGCGCCGGAGGCGCAGCAGCGCGCGTAGAGCACTGGCTTTAGCCATCGGAGCACGCGGCGGAGCGGCGGCCCAGCATGCCGGTGGCGTAGTAGAACACGCAAGAGCAAACCACCCACTCTCCTCACTCTCCTCGACCGCGCGCTCCCTCCGACGACACAACACACTACCACACACCTCAAGCAGATCGTATCTGAGCCAACCCTTCAATAACCCCCCAAATGGGTTAGGACAAGCCAGGACGACATTGCGCGCTCGGACACCCCGGACGACCTCAAGGCGCGAACAGGACATACCCCCAGAGGGTTATAGCGCGGCCACGTCGATACCGCGACCCCAGGACCGATGCCGAGGCCTAGGACCCAGGAGCGAGCGCGTTAGGACGCGCGCAGGAACCAGGCTGCGCAGGCCGATTGGCCGACGCAGGGCGACCCCAAATCGCACGGGAACGAGGGTAGAACGCACGGGCCGGCGGGATAGGTATATTAGATAGTAATGTACATGGTTTTACAAAAGAATTCGAGGAGGGCCGTGTGGCCCGTGTCCCTCAGTTCTCCCCCATTTCAGCGCGCGTTTGTCCTTAGTTCTCTTTCGTTTCTCTTTCATTATTCTCATTTTTTTCTCTCAGTCTCGTTAAAACCACGGTTCAGCGTCGAACCGTCCGCGCCAAGAACTCCCGAGCGAGTTCTAATCCCCCTAGCGAGCCGCGCGTTGCCCAACCCCGAGTGGCTGGGACCTTGGCTGGGACGCGTCCTAAAGCGGAAGTGCCGCACGTGACAGACCGGAGGTGCAGCGACTCGCCTTACTGTATATATTACGTTTCGCGGACCCAGGAAAGCTCGAAACCGCTCGCTATCGCGCACAGCGGCTGGTTAGAGTATCAACAAAGACATTGATTAGGGTTTATCTACTCAATTACATGTGCCCCATTAATATATACGACATCTTTCAGTAATGCCACCATCATCGCTGCCTCGTGCTCCTTTGGCCTCCTCAAGGACGGCACAGCCGTAAGGGTATGTATCCCTGCTATCCGTCCAATCGTTTAGCGACGCTGTCCAGTTATTCATCAAAATTTTGCGGCGCAAGAAGATCCAAGAACCCCCAATGACACAACCGCCTATGCCAATCATACCATCACCATCCCCTCCAGACGCGAGCGGACATGTTCGTTTCCCTTCATCCGCACCCCTCCTCGCTCCAAATGCGACTGGAGGGTTTATTTCACACCGCTGCCCCTCCCTCGCTTCGAGCCGAATCAAGTACGAAACAGGGGGGTTTTCCTCTCTTTCTCTTGCCCGACCCCATTCTCGCATCAAATGCGAGTGGCTGGGGTCTCCCTCTTGTACCCCTCTCTCTCGTGCACGCTGCCCTCCCTTGCTTCAAGTTCGTTTTCTTTAGTTTTCCGATAATTGTAAATCTTTAGATAATAAAATAAGATAAACTCAAATGAGTACTAGTAGTACGATGATTATGGGTATGGGCATTATGGAAATGTGTATGCATGTCAATGAGGCCTTTGCAAACAGTTGTGTGGACCCATTGTGGACCGGTCGGACCCATCGTCACGCGTGTGGCGCCCCTAGTGTAGTGTTCGGTAGGTGCAACTATAATGTAGATGTTACCGCAAAGGAACAAGCGTTGTCTCGTCGCGGTCGTAGTAGTAGACCGTCGTACCCAGCCAAGATCATGCCGCCTCGACCGTGCCGGGTGCAGGTGCCTTGCCCGATGGCATAGAAGTATGGATTTGGATTTGCTGGTGGCACCAATGAGTAGTGTTGCCAGTGGCGGTGGCGACGAGAAGTGTGGAGCGAGAAAGAAGCACTTGTGTTGGTCGTATGTGCGCTGGTTTTGGATTTCAAAGGTGTAGAGCGATGTGACTGACTCTGTGATTGAATATGAAGGGGGAATGAGCGCGGTGGATGGTTGACTATGTAGAGTTTATAACGGTAGTGATGATGAGATAGCAATGCGCGGCGGCACGTCGCGTGGTGGAGTTGCTGCTCGGTTGTAAAAGTTGTTGGTCAGGTCTTTCGTAATCGCTGCTTGAAGTGTAACCAAACTTGGATACGGAGGTCTGGACATTTCAGGATAACATGACGCTATTTCTGTGCTGCGAATGTTGCAGAATTATTGTTGCTTACAACAAACAAGGGGCGCCACGGAGATGAGGCAATGGCCCGACCGCCCCATGCTTCTGGCACGTCTCGAGCTCATGGCACCCGACACCAACCACTCAAGTACTCATGAGTCAGTTGTCGTTCTGTGGATGATTGGATCGTCGTGCATCTGAGTCGGGCCCCGTGGCGAGGTCGTGATCACGTCGATAGCGCCTCTCAGCTTCTGTATTTCTGACCATCGAGAGAAATGAACGAAGGAGACATGACCACGACAAGACCGCAAGAGCCTGAGATTGGAGCGGTGTGCGCTCACCGCGGTACCATAGTGGTACCGTAGTCATGACCGGGCCGGAAAGTCCGGGGGAAACGGAACCACTACAAGCATAACAGGCCCTACAGCTTCAGCGCTCATGATCAGCATTCCATTACTGTACTCCCGCCCATTCATCAGTATTTGTCATCCGATGTAAAACACGTATCCCCGACACCGCATGGAAGAACCGCGATAGCTATCGTAGAAACAGGACCGAGAGTTATCACCGCTGGAGGAAATCTGCCGAGTTGCTTGAGAGGTATGTCCGCCGCCTTTCGGATGAACCTGAGTCACCACTCCATCTGCGCCTTGTCGGCGCCAACGTCGAATGCTCTTGCCGTACGGCACCTCCTCCGGATCACCACCCCAACACAACAAGGCCGACCATCGTGGAAATTTATTAAGAAGCTCACGAAACAACCAACCACGAACCACGAACGACCCCGCACCCCCACTTGGGCTGAGAGCAGTATACACCGCGTATGGTTTGCCTCACGCCCTCACTCAGACCCATGCGTTGCTCTTGGCTACTACAGTCCAGACTGTCCAGGGACCCTTTTCCGGTGGCATGCTCTCCGAGATGACATGTACACGTGAACTTTGTGTTACGTTATGTACGTCCGCGTGGGTCTTTGAACTAGAAGTTTGCGCCACGAGAACGTAGGTTGTCAGCAAGAAACAAAGTTCATGCCTCGATAGGACACCCACAGACCCACTTCGTCCCGTGTTGCGTGCATTAGTCGCGCCAACCATGGATCCCGTAGATTTTGTACCCAGGTCTCTGCCAAGTCATGACAAGGTATGTACGTGGCGGCATTGCCAGTGGATCCAATTTAGAAGATGACAAAAATGACAAAATCACCCGAGAGTCCGGCAGGACCGGATCTGAAAACATTGCCTGAAACACCTTTGTTCTTTAACAGAACTGTGATTTCGTGAGACTTGACTGAGCGGGGCCCGGGAGCGTCTGTACAGCCGCTCTATAGAGTCTGGACCTGGGTAGTTCAGCGCTTCCGAAGTTGAACCGCTTCCACAAGTGTTACTCGAGGATTACACGAGGCCAGCCAACGTCTGTCTTGAACCACATCTTGCCCAATACTCGATACTCACTCTCCTGGAATGTCTCATCCCGCACCTTCTACCTCTTCCATTCAATCCACCGAAAGAATCGGCCAACGTGCATCAACTGGCGAGTCCGAACAGCAGAAGTACGCTTTCTTCTCTTGTTATGTTTATTGGCTTATGAGTAAACGCGGCCATGGGCAACAGTTCACATATTGCATCGATCCACGTCCTCGATGATGATTCCCTTCTCAACGTGTTTTATCTCTATCGCCCATTTCTTTTAGGCGAAGACGAGGATGACAACGCCCGTCTCTTCGGGGGGACGGGGGCATGGGTCCGCGGACGCTGGTGGTATAGGCTCGCGCATGTATGCCAAAGATGGCGAAACCTCATCTTTGGCTCAGCGTCCTACCTGGGTCTTTCCCTCGTCTGTACAAATGGCACGCCCATTGCGGACATGCTGGCACATTCACCTCTCCTTCCACTCGTCATCGATTATGGCGACATCACCGCCGCAGAAGATGAAGAGGGAGCAATCCTTGCTCTGAGGCAGCGTGGTCGCCTCCGTTGTATCCGCGTTGACATGCCTGCTTCGAATCTGCAGAAACTCATTGTGGCCATCGATGACGAATATCCAATCCTGGAATACCTGATTATTGCGTCACCGATTGAGGACCATATTATGACCCTGATGATTCCCGAAACATTTCAAGCACCACATCTACGCCACCTCACGCTGATTGGCTTTGCCCTTCCGATAGGATCTCGATTACTTACAACTGCTGTGGGCCTCGTCACACTCTGTCTCCGTATGGACCACCCATCTACCTACTTTCATCCAAATACTCTGCTCCAATGGCTTTCATTCATGCCCCAGCTGGAGACCCTCGTGATCTACTTTAGATCTCCTGTTTCCAGCCATGATTTAGAGAGGCAACTGACGCATACGCCGATCACGACACCCGTCACACTTTCTAACCTTCACTATGTCAGGTTCCGAGGTGTTAACACTTACTTGGAAGCAATTGTTCGTCGGATCACCACCCCTCGACTCGAGAAGCTCAGAATTGACTTCTTCAGCCAACTCACATTTTCCCTCCCACGTCTCCTGCAGTTTATGACAAGGTTTATGAACACAACAGAAAACCTCAGGTTTGAGAGTGCAAAATTCGGGTTCTTCAAGGGGCGCGTTTATGTGGAGGTCCGTCCACATGGGGAGGCCGAGAACTTAGAGCTTGCCCTTTCCATAAATGTCTGCGTCCAGCACCTCGACTGGCAAGTATCTTCTGTGGCACGTATTTTCCGTTCTCTCAGCCAAATATTCTCTGCGGTGGAGCATCTCACTCTTGAACACGAAGAACACAGTTTGTCTTCTGAAGAGCACAATGATGTCGACCGCACAGAGTGGCGCAAACTTCTTGGCGCGTTTAGAAACGTGAAGACCCTTCGCATCGACGATGGGCTCGTCGAGCAACTCTCTCGCTGTCTGCAATTGGACGATGGAGAGCGCCCTTTAGAGCTGTTGCCCGAGCTGCGGGAGCTCACGTATTCTGGGAGCGGCAATACCAGTGATGCATTCTCTTCATTCATCGATGCTCGCCAGAACGCAGGTCGCCCCGTAACTCTTGTCCGTCCGCAGCTCAAACCAACGCCCTTCAGAGTCGTTCTTTGAAGCCTCCACGATTACAAGCATTAATGCTAAGAAGGATTTCGATGCTTGAGCCCGGCTTCGACACGCGAACCACCGAGCTGTTCATCATCTATCACCCAGACTATAGCCCACTCCCATGTATCTATACCGGCTTTCATCTTCACCGCAGCCAGGTCCTTCTCGTTGAAGTTCTCGCGAAGCCAACCCCCCCAAATATATGACACTCCCGTCGATATATATTAGTGTCGCGTGGTCATATACTTGTACTCCTTCTCCCTTATTCACCCCCTTGGTTCAGTTTCTCGGATAATAACGCTTACTGTACCGTTACTACCGTACGATGACTATGTGACGTACGCATGGTATTCTGTCCGACGCGCGATTATCATTCTCATGTTGTGTATGCAAAGCTACAATTCTATCGCTGAATATTTTATACGGTGTGGGTGCCACTATAGTGTAGATTTTGATGCGAAGGTACAAGCGCTGTCTCGTCGCGGTCATACCCAGCCTGAGTACTCAGTGTACTCTTGACAGTACTACTCTTGGTACTACTTCTCCTGTTCGCTGTGACCTCGCCTCAATCTCAGAATGCCGCCGCACTTTTGACGGTCCTTCTCACGCGGCTCAACCGCTCAGCATTCAACGTTCAACATTCAACCGCCAGGCGCGCCGGGCTCCATCTGCGCCGACATTATCCTCCTCATCATTGCATCATTGGTCACCCGCACCGGCCCCACTGTCGGAAAACTCCGTCGGACGCTTCCGGAAGCCGTACAAATCCCTCGGCTCTCTCGGAACTACTGACTCGGACTCGGACTCGGACTCGTCGCCCTTACTGTAAGAATTCGTTTGTCACACTTGTACTTTTCTTTCTATCAACGCATATATGGCCGCGCCACGTTCCGGCAAGATGTCCGTGCTGCGAGGCGAGGTGTAATGGAGCCCAGTTCAAGTTCTCGTTATTCTGCGCGTTCATGTCCGAGGCGGCCCTCGCCCAATGAGGAAGCGCCCGACTTCGACACTTCCCTTGTTCGACACCAAGGCCAACGGGGTACTTTGAGCCACGTTCCGAATATCGATTGGGGTGCCAGAGTCGAGCAAAAGTAGGAAGACGTCGAGATGCCCGGCTTGCCAGTGTGATGCGAGGTGCAGTGGATTCCGGCCCTTGTTATCTCTGACACGTTGATATCCGCGCCATGCTCGATTAGGAAGCGTACAACGTCGAGACTCCCGCTGCCGGATGCCTTGTGGAACAGAGTCCAGCCGTTGTCATCATGCGGTCTCTAGATACCCAAATCCTGATGCCAGGTCCAAGGGTGTCTCTCCTATGTCGTTCCGGCTGCCAACATCCGCATCATGGCTGAAAGTCACACACGGCCGCGACAACGAATGTCCTGATAATACAGTACAGTACGGGACCGTGACACATGTATCTGCTCTGAGAAGAAAACCACTACTAGTATGTAAGCAAAAGCGTCTGTTGTTCCAAGAGGCAATACTGTAGGCAATACTGTAGCTACAGACACTGAGGGTACAATATTAGGTCTCAAACTTGGTGACAGTGGGCGGTACTGAATCACAGCACTTGGGAATCATCATCGCTCTCTGTGTCCGATGCGGTGGAATCATGAGAAGCTAGATCTGAGTAAACGTCCGCAAACCGGCGGCCCGCGAGAGCCCTATCCCATACTTCACGCCAACTCTTTGGGCTTCCTATCGATGCGAGATGATCTATTGTCCTCCCAGGTGCGCATCCGCGGAACAGGGGGTGATCCTCAGGCTGCAAGGCCAACGTTACCTCTGGGAAGGACCCTGACATGCTCTTCTTCGGCGATTGCGACATCGCGACAGATACGTCGAGATTGATCAGGTATTCGTCAACGAACATGTTGCAACCAAGGGTGATCCGACAGCGCGCGATGGGCTCACCCAGCTTGTCGCAGAGGTCATATCCTTGGGACCGGGCAGCCTCCTCGTCGAGGTAAACAGACAAGTCGAGCTTCGCACCGGGGTGGAAGAAGGACTCAAGGCGATCTGAAGTGAACGGCCGCATCAAGTGCTCTGGGAGGGCGTCTGCTACCGCAATGAGGCCATTTCTCAGCCCTGCCGAGAAGACAGGCTCGCTTCCCTCGATAAGCTCAGCTGTTACTTCGCCTGCTGACAGCTGTGCATTTGGCGCCTGTACGAGTATGTGATCGATATGCATTTCCTGTCTTGTGCCGTACAGGTAGAATGGCATCCTTGAAGGGTAAGCCATGTCGAGGTGACGAGAGCACAGCGGCCGGTTCTTAATGACCCTGATGTTCCTGACCTCCGCTTCCGCAATAACGCTGTCGCTAAGTTGAGATAGCATTAGCGACTACCATAACAGGTTGATAAACGGAAGAGGTACCCGTCGGAGGTCAGCTTTGATATCAAACACCTGAAAGATTTCCGCCGAATAATTGTCGAAAGCTCTTCTCTCTCCAACGTGCACACCAAATAAGTAGAAGTGGGATCCGCCCTCTTTGCCTCCAAGTAAGCCTCGAGACCGTCATCCGATAGTTCGCCATTTAAAATGCACTGTTGACGCTGACTAGCCGTACCAAAACAGGGCATGTGGACCAAACTGACGGGGCCGCTGCCCTGTAGAACAAATGCTCTTAGAGCAGACCGGGATCTATTGAGCGCCACAGAGACCTGCTCATCCAGAATCGAATTTAGCCCGAAGACCACCGCTGCACATGGTGAAATCATACCTCAACTTCCTCCTCGGCCACTTCGCGGAAGGCATCTGCAAGGACTTGTTCGAAATTGGAAGCCGACGTAAACGGCGACATAGAGACGTTCACGAGGATGACGAGGTCTTCTTGTCCTCTGAGGCCGAGGCGCTCCTTGAACTTTGAGAGGCACCCTCCATACCCCTTCTGCGAGAGCACGCTGGTCATGATGATGACCTTCTTGCTCTCGAGCTTCTCAGTCATTGTCTTGAGCGAGAGCCTGTCGTATATGCGAGAATTCAAAGAGTTTGCCTCCGAGACGTCCTGATTGATGACACCACCGACGCGAAAATTGCAAGCAAATGAATTGACCACGAGATCGGAACCCATCTGACGCATGAGGGCGCATGCTCTGGGGTCTTTGGCGAGCTCTTCTCGAGTTCCCTTAAGGATAACGTCCTGTATGAAACGACGTTCCTCATCCACCTTTCTTGCGGACATTTCTGGGTGCGTTTCGCTTGGCAGCATCTGGAACGGGACGACGAGGAGGTTGGGGTGATCGAGCGACATAGTTGCCCAGTGTCCATACATCTTTTGACAAAATGCGTCTTAACCACGACGATACACAGGGACCAGTGACAAATAACTCACCTTCGTGGATGTAAACACAGACTGCCCCAGCAGGAAGCCAAACCCGCCTTTGTGCAAACCAATTACTTCATGTCCTAGCCACACAGCGACCGGGGGTGCACCCGGCTTGCTGACGAAAATTACGTTGACCATTACACGTAAGTTATACGATGCTCGCACCCACCTTCCTTCGAGACCATAAACACCCATCTCCGTCGCGTCTGAACCAGTAACGGGACTTTTGCAAGTGACCATGAACCGCAGACGACCATCCCTGTAACACAAGGCACCGGCGGGAAATGGCACGTAGCCGCTCTTATGTGGGTCAATGGTGACGGAATCTGCGAATCGCAGATGGCGCAGTTCGTTCTCAGCGTATGGGTTCAAGAACAGCGCAGGGTCGTCAAGATGGCTTTCAAACTCCGAGCCCGCGGGATTGGGCAAAAGCATCGATGTGAAGTACCCTCCCCAAGCTGCGTCAGCGTGGATTAGGAACGATAATCCGCGCTTCTGGTACTTCCGGCGAAGTGCGAGGACTTTGGAAAGTGGGTCGACGGAGCCATGCTCAGTAGTGCCCATGATTACGACAACTGCATAGACAGCCTGGTGGTGCTGTACGGACTCTGCGAGTAGCCTACCCAGTGCCTGGCAATCCATTCGCGCTTGTTCGTCGACAGGAACACCTATAATATTTCTTGATCCAATCCCAGTGACGCCTTTCAGATGTGGATTAGTAGCCGTCCCCCACGGCTGGAATGCAATACTCACCTGCACCTTTCTGCCATGAGTAATGGGCGGTGTTAGGGCATAAATACTGCGGCGGGCGTTGAATCCCAAAATATTTCTCAAGGTCATCTTTACCCGTCACTTGGATGAGGTATTTGTCTAATATAGCCTGTAGAACCGGTGTCGAAAGCCAAAATTTCTCCGCGATACGAGTTAGGAGAGAGACGATCTCATCAGGGGTCAAGTTTAGAAGGTCCCATGCCTCGCAGTCTGCCAGTATCTTTTCCTCCCCGGTGCAAAGCCTGAGTTTGAAATGAGTAGCCACATGCGCTAGACAAGGCTCGTTATCGGTCGCTCTTTTCAGCGCTAGTGGATAAAACTTCAGGTTTCGCGCTGCGCAAGTAAGTACGGAGTACAGGAGGACATTGTAATCATACTCACCAACCCTGTCATCAAGGAAAAAAGCTGTCAATAGTCTCGTCACGACAATTCGAATTACTCGATGCTTACCACATCGACTCCATGTTTGCGATAGAGCCGCCACAAGTAATGTGTCCCCACGCTATTGGTCCCTCCAGTGGTGGCACGGCGCCCAATTGAGCGTTATATCCGAGCATACTGCAGAATTGTTGTCCCACGTCATATTCAATAATGTGAGTGAGAGGGCCAGCCTCGGGAGAGATATTGTTAGGATTATACATGAGTCCCATAAGGTAACCTAACGTCGCCGGCATGGACACATCATTCACCATATGGGCCATGTATCGAGGGGAATAGAATGGGACAGAGTGTTGTGGGAGTAGTCCAGAAAGAAATGTGAGGTTGGTCCTAAGTATAGACATACTCTTTTTAAACGCTGGTGAAGAAGCTATTCTGCCATTGACGAAGTCCTGTATTGGTGACGATGTCATCACGTGACTGAATCACGTCTCGACAACGAAGTTTTACTGACCTCGTCTTCTCGAGAGAAGTTCCGTCTGCATTGCACGAGGTCATTCAGAATGGTCTCCACATACATTTTGAGGTAGTCAGCATTCTCAGCCTTGGGACCTAAAAACCAGGCACAGGCAGCATCGTAAGCATTGTTTGGCGAGTCGGGAGCAGGGAGTGGCCCTGGCGTCGCAGAACCCCGCCCGTTGTTCAACGAAAAAAATGAGCTGAGGCCAGGGATCCATCTCATCACCTTGGCTGTCGCACTAGACATTGTCGACAAATGACGGTGTAGTCCCGGCTCCATGTAGGGGCACTCCGGACAGTCAAAGAGCCAGCTAGCTAGCATGTTTTTTTATACCGAGGGTAGATATCTGATGTTCGGGGATGTCGGTTAAATACAGGCACCGAATAAAAAAGGATGCCTCTCGCTTACTGC
Organism: Russula ochroleuca; assembly: GCA_015178965.1. Classification (NCBI taxonomy): domain Eukaryota; kingdom Fungi; phylum Basidiomycota; class Agaricomycetes; order Russulales; family Russulaceae; genus Russula; species Russula ochroleuca. The sequence continues at coordinate 152,068 of WHVB01000031.1, read as the reverse complement.
CCCGGCATAACTTAGTAGACATTGCCAGGGTGCCTCGCCAAATCCTCGGTTTTCCGCACTCGCGATAAGATTTCTACGAAGTGGACCCACGGATGGGATCCGCTCAACTTCACTGTCGCGTATTGAGGCCTGAGGTGTCGTTCTGTGCCGGACTATGGGATGTTTGACTTGCCAGGACTCGAAAACTTGTACCGTAGGGTGAAGGCGGTCTCGTTATAAATGGCCACCGCGCAGCCCGCGGCTCTCGAAGGTCAGCTCCAGACTCGACTGTCCGGATCTTAGGAGGGGAATGAATTTGTGAGTCATGAGTAAGCGAAAAGGAAGGGAAGAAAATCATATTTGCGCCAAGTATCGTCCCTCTAATATTACCATTTGACGGCATTACTTGGCGTTGGACAAATGGGAACGCGTGACAGGACAGTGCGGGGTCATTCCGAATCATACTCACTATGTTTAGATCAAGATGACAGCAAATCCGGCAAGGCGGAGCGAGAGTTGTGTCATTGAGCATACCAACCGCGTCTCCACTGGCGTAACATCATTTGACGTGATTGCCGCGGAGAGCGGTATACACGGAAGGCGGTAGAGTCCAACGGACGTCCAGGTTAAGAAAGTGGGCAGCGGACATCGACCTGGAAGCTCGGGGAATGATGGGGTAGAAGAGTCCAATCTGTTGACCACTCGATGAATGTGCATGTGGCCCAGTTCTTGTCTCTTCGGAGACGTAAAGCCTCGTGATAAAGTTAGATGAGGTAAACTGACATGCGAAGGACCTGATGCTCCAAGACTCGGCGGGCGGCAGGATATAGAAATGGCAGTGCATGAGTAATGTATCATGGGTGACAGAAAGGGTAATAAATGGGCAATAAGTCGGTGATATACAGCGCGGAAATTGTCACGAAAGTATCATCCGTACGGCCATTGCGATGCACGCCAACGCCACATAAGGTGATAACCGCTCTCCTGCAAACACGCATTTTGGCCAGTCGTTACCAAGGCATATATAGATGAGAAATGACGAAACGCACCGATTCGCGCGGACATGAAGAAGATACCAAGGAATCTTGCAGGGGGAACAGTTAGCACAGGAAAACACGATAAGCGGGTGTACGCATGCGTCCGAAAATTTGACGGGTACCATATGGGTATTCGAAGAAAAGGGCCACATTGCGAAGAAAAAACGGAAGGTACGTACCCTTGCTTGTTACTGTCGATGAGCCGAGGCGCAACAGCGCGGATGTACGTGCAGGTGCAGATGAGTAGGAGGATGACAAGCAGGAGAGATTGGAAGTTGAAGAGCGCGGACTGAGATAGAGTTCCGGTGCGCAGTCAGTCATCAGTCACGTCGAGACAGAAATTCCGTGGAAAGAGACCGACCATGGTGCTGTTGAAGCTCGTTTGTTGCTGATAGCGTCGTCGCGACGAAGTGAGGCAGGCCCGGGCCACGTGGAACGCACGGAATAAGCCAGCCATCCACGTGGCGTTCACGGAATAAGCCGACCAGCCACAACGGTACCGTAACTCGCCGCCACATGGCTCAGTTCCTCCCCCCAGTCCCTTAGTCCAGTTCATGGACACATTTTTGTCCATCCACTCGGCAAAAAATGGCGCTAGCATTGGACAGTTTTCGCACACTGTCGCCTTTGGGTACACTTCTGTTGCCGTTGACATTCTCGTCGGTTTCTCTCTCATGTCTGCTGATATGGTGATCGCAGGGTATAACCAAAGGCTACAATCGGAGAAATCAATGTGCGGGGCAAGGGAGATGAATAGTATGACGTACGTGGGAGCACAAGCTGGTACAAGCCCATGATGGCGTTTTTCATGGGGTACAGTATGTTTACTTGTTTACCATCGTGATCTTCTTAACGGCCGTGATGATCGTGATCGTGATTAGGTCAACGAAAAGCCAGCCGCTGGCGCGTTCGACACGCAGCTCATGGTCATTCCCAACGGGCAAGTATATCTCGATGGACCACGGTTATGCCACGGCCTGCATTCCGACAAGCATCGATGAATGGTGTGAGTATGTCGCCAGCGGCGACTCCATCACACAGCTATCCGATGATGCCATGGAAATGACCGAAGAAGCGAGCGCCAGTGCGTACTGTAAGCTTATTTGTGCCTCTCTGTCGCTATAAAGTCCTCATACTCGAGAGTAGGGTAATTCACCGCCGAACACACTGGGCTGAGCGCGTATGCTGCAGAAGATATCTACTAATCAAGGCTCTGCAGACTAGGCGTACATGCTGTTCCCTTCAAGAGGGCGTCTCCAGTGCAACTCTGACATCATAGAACCCGAACCTGGCCCCGAGAAACCCGCGGTTCCCTGTTGTGGTGATAAACTCCAGGAATGGAAAAAGTGGGCTGGTTGAAGAGCCCAATTTGGAACTCTCAAGGTGAGTGGTCATCCAAGGACGAAGCGCATTCACGTATGCGTGGACTCCTCTCAACGCCAACCAGCGAAGGTTTGGAAGTGTGATGTGTGTCATGATCTAAACTGCAACAGTTGCTTCAACATCACGGTTAGGAACAGGGGAGTAAAAAGGTGATTCTGAGTGTCTCCAGCTGAGGCATGAATGAAAGCTCTCGGGTCAAGTCGTCTGAGCGGAAGTAGGCGGATGAGTGGATCTCTTGAAGCGAGAGCGTAAAGAAACCCAACGAAGACCCGTCGCAGAACCGTCTTAGTAAGGCTATGGTCATGATTATGGGCTTCTGCAGATTCGGAACAGGCATGAACAGCCGTATGCGGCACACGCGATCATGGTGCTGGAGTGCATGGATTATTCCCTCTTCTGCTGCGATGTCGTGGTCTTGAATCAAATAATAAGGAGATGGTGAGCTAGAACAAGGCGGAAAGACCGGGTGATCCGAGTATGAGGTATCGCCATCTGCGGCACAACTTGTGTGGACTTGTGCCACCAGCGTTCACGGACCCCCTCCCGTCTGAGATGTAGGCATCGTTGGCCTCGTCTTAGTCTGCTAAAGTCGGCTGAAGAGATAAAATATGTTGAGAAGTGAATTTTAACGTCGGGGATGTGGATAATGTACTATGTGGTCTCTGCTGTCCGTGGCCTGTGCTTTACCCTGTCAACACGTAGGAGGAGCGAGGAGCGTACATCTAGCCCTGGGACCCATCTGGCACTGACACTCGGCGCAATTTGGTTTTCATCAATTGCTTCTCTGCGATGACACATCCTTCACATCTACCTACACCAGACGAACAGCCCCGCCGCTGTGCTACTTTCTTACCATCACTGTTACTGGTAGGTCCACTCATTGGTGCCATCATCCGGTCTGCCCTTGTCCTCGTCCTGGGGCGGGACACATACCCGCGGGGCGGTGCCGCCCAGGTGGTACACGAGCCGTGCCATACAACTGACGTAGCGTTGCCGCTACTGTTGCTATAAGGTACGTCCCATGATGCCAGTGGGTGTTCGTTACAGTATGATTTTTTTTTCTTTCGACACGAAGCGCTCAGCAACCGAGTTATGCACTCGAAGGGTCAGGTTTACTTTGAGTCTCACCGACGGAACTACCAGAATCACAATCTCTGCAGCTCAAGCTAGGACCTGCTCGGAGGAACTACCGAATTTGCACAAACTTATGAGCCATCCGAAATGCAAGCGAACAGCACCTGGTATTTATTTATGGCCGCCATCCGCCTAGCCGGACAGAAATCACAGTATGGTTTATGAATCTGTGACTAGAGCGTATTCACCTCATTCTGGAACTTGAAGGTAAAAAGATTGTCTTTTTCGGTTTCGGAGACCATGATGCGCGTGCCGTTATCGATGCTCTTTCACATGGTTCCCTCGTCCTAACCGCCCCCTTCATTGAGCATACAGTTGATTCAAAGTCACATACTAGCTGTGGCCGCTGAAACGATCGCTCGCTTCTTCATTTATCGTTTCTGCGGCGACAATGCGGAGAAACCTAGAGCTAACCACACTCGTGACCCACACCAGCAATCTCGGGCATGTCGCCATCAGGCCCAAACCCTCTCCATATAGCTATCTGGCCACCTTATTTCATCCGGTTATCGTGGTCGTCCTCAGCTGCGTTCCTAAATCTGTGCTTGCCCTCAACTGACCGACAGAACGTGATCTCAAACCATCTATGAAAGTGCTGTCGGACTTCCTATTAGGTTTTTTCTGATGAACCAAGAATAGAACATGGTCTGTCTCCGCCTTTTCTCATATCACGCCATGTTATATGGTCTTAAACACTTTTAGGCTGGGATCGGGTTCCTGGGATTTCCCTTCGGAGAAGAATATGATGGTGATCCCTCCCCCCGTGGCGCGCGCCGCACATTCCAGAATGCGCTCACATCATAGAAGCCAACTATCATGCCCCCGGCGGGCGGAGAAGTATCGATAACGTCACTCTAAACAAGAACAACATGGGTTTTACGCGTGGTTACAGTTGAAAACCCATCATCGCACTACAGCGGCCGAGGCTGCCTTTCTGTCTGTATCGTCTGGACTGCGACGTACCGACGCCAGAGGAATCCAGGCTACAACTGGGTACATAACGAGGCTAATTGTTCGACCCTCTTTTTTAATGCAGCAATCTCACACTTTCTTCACCCAGAGGAGGTACAGCGGACGGGTAGCAAGGTGACATCACACCTATCGGAAAAAGCGGGAAGTTTTACAACACGCAATGAACGGACCTGCGTATCGCGTCATTATCGCATTATCCCTTGGGGGTGATGGGGTGAATGGAAGAGACGTTCTGGATGCGGTATATTCTCTCCCCCTGCTTCGAATATTTATGAGACAGACGTTTCACTGCCGATAAGAGACGCGGGTGTTTATCACCCTGTCTACCTCCCCACATGCTATCCCTCCACGAGACTCTGACTCGCCCAGCCCGGCGGCGCTATATCCCCCCACGCAAAATTAGGTAATGGTGATTGTGGCTCCTGTTCTTCCTTTGCATGTGTTTACAAATCATCAGGACATCGAAGCTGCTACTGTAGCAGGTTCAATGTGATCCCATGTCGGGTTTTAATTGGTGGGACCTTGGGTGAAATTGCCCACGGTGGGTTCTCTCCATCGCGTGGTTACGTACCAGCGGGCGGAAGCCGCAACTGACTGTGATGCGCGACAAAAATAGTCCGAAGGTGGGGAGACGTATCTGATGGGACCAATGATAAGATGAAATTGGCCCGTTGGTAATTATAATTCTCTCCCCTATTTCCTTCTGCATCTCGCGCGGTGGTTCACTTGGAAGAGAGACGTATTTGTCCTGCTCTCGGGTGAGAAAAAGAAAGGAAGGAATATACGTCTTTTCGCAGGAAAAGCGTGCCGGTAAGAGCGCAGCGCGGGTTGTGAGAAGAGCAGCGGGGATCAATCGTCACATTACTACTACATCGCGATCATATACAGTGATACCGTACTTACGAATCAAAGGGGATGCCAAAGAGAAAGGAGATTGCCATACGATGACGGGGCCTTGCCCGCGGGCATTGTATGTAATGGGGGATGACTCGCGGCTTAAAGGGAGGCTGCGCGGAGGTCTGGTAAGCGATGTATTGTAGCGTAAGGCGTCCTGGAGACGGCCTGTGGTGCAGTCGAGGCGAACGCTCGGACTCGTGCACGCTTGTTTTGGAGGTCGTGTCGTAAAAATACAAGCGTATCTAAAATCAGTCCGAATCCAAGAAACACAAGAGAAAATCGACCGAAATCGATCAGCGGGGATCGCGGGATCGCTTAAGCCGCATGGCCGAAGCTTCTTCGTTTCTGGGGCCCGTGTTCAACGTTCTCAGTACGAGAAGGAAGGAAGGGGAGACAACGTGGTGGTTATGGCTGTGCATTCAATTGTCCGAGAGGCGCACCATTAGGGCTGCACCGTGAACCCTCATAATTTGTGGATGGCTAAGATATATGATGATGGGACTTAAATGAGTGTCCACACCCTCGCATCACTCGCCTCTCTGAGCAAGCGCATGGGATTACCGAGGAGCAAAATGCGTGGGAGTGAGGCGTGGACGCAATCATTGAGTTGGCCGCGCGTGTCTCTCTGGAGCATAAGCATGAGCTGTGGGTGTATCGTCCAGACACCACCATTCATTATCTATGTATTTATCTGGACCCGCCCGCGTGGAGGAGGGGATCATCAGTTGTCAGTATGGGAGGGTGTGTGAGAGCACCGTGCCTTGTTTTGGCGAATACGGCAGCACAGCATCGTATCGTTGGGACCTGACAGAGCCTTGTGGACCCGGAGCTTCCCCGTTGCGAAATGCGACTTTGCGCACCCATGCGGGGTTATATGTACCCACGGCGCCTCTTCTCTTCCCATCCTGGAATGGGGCAGCAAAGGACCAAGCCTGGGTTGTCGGAGCTGTCGGAGCTAAAGCGGCGTGGGAAATGATCGCTACACCGGGAAATGCCAGCTCCAATTTTCCATCTCATCTGCCAACAACTTTGATCGATTTTCTCATTCTTTTCTCACTGACTGACAAAGGGCCCCATACACGTGCATACACACACCCAATCTCCGTATTGCCCCGGGGGTGGACGGGAGCAGAATGGGCCCAAAAGCAAATCTCAATCTCATCGCCAGTAGGGACAGACTGAGTCGCAGTCTCTCCTTTTCGTTGCAACGGGCAATGCGAACAACAGTGACGGTCTACATTTACCGAATCCGAATGGGGGAGACTCCGATTCGTGTTCTCGTATTTTATATGCAGAGATGTCTGATAGAGTAGATCGGATCGGGATGGACTCACTACCGGCTAGTCGGCTGTGGCAAGTAATCTGCTCGTTCGCTACTGAGCTGGTCTTGCCTTCCCTTGCGCTATAAATCCCGTAACACTTCGCGGTATGGATACCCCGTTTCTTCGCCCTTCCTCCCCCCCTCCCCCTTCTGGTAGATCCAGACTTGACTACTAGTTGTGCCGGCTCCTTGTGTAGCGACCTCCAGCTAGTCAGCCATGTCTATCTCCCTCTCAGACGAAGAGAAGAGGTCCCTCGACTATGATAAGCAGAGCACGGATCATCTAGGTGGCATTTATGTCAGTAATGTTCTTTTTTTCTTCCCCTGTGGGTTGGAATGTAGAAGCAGCTGACACAGGGTTTGCGCATATACAGGGGATCACTATCGACGACTTCGACGACCCAAATTTTGACCCAACGGCCGCCACCCTTGAGGATGAATCCCCATATCCAGAAGTCCGTTCTGCCGTTTCCAACACAGATGATCCCTCGATGCCTGCCTCTACCTTCCGTGCTTGGACCGTCGGTCTCATTTGGGCTGTCCTTATTCCCGGTGTGAACCAGTTCTTCTTCTTCAGATACCCCTCCGTCTCCATCACTCAGGTTGGTATTTTATTCCGCGGCATTTGAAAATCCTATTTTTGTACCCCCTTTGCTGAATCGATTCCTGCGCGAAAAGATTGTCCCCCAGGTATTGACTTTCCCCATTTGCAAAGCCTGGGCTCGTTATATGCCGAATATTTCCCTCTTTGGTATCCCGCTTAATCCTGGGCCGTTCACCATTAAAGAGCACGTCATCATCACAATCATGGCTGGCGTTGGCGCTTACTCTGCATATGCCGTGAGTGTCGCCCCAACTGACAAATCATGCTCAGGTTCTTACAACATTCTTTAGACAGACGTGGTCGCCGTTCAGAAAGTCTTTTACAACCAACATGTCCCTTTTGGCTGTAAGCCTTAGGTCCTCTGGTCACCCTTCTGTTATTGATCTGTCTTCTCGAACCGCGTAATAGACCAGTGGCTGCTGGTCATGTCCACACAGTTAATTGGCTTTTCGATCGGTGGTATTTGCAAACGCTTCCTCGTCGCACCGCCATCTATGATTTGGCCTGTGAATCTTGTGACAGCCGCGCTCTTCAACACGTTACATGCCAAGGAGACCTCGGGAAACCGGGCCCGCGGTGGCATTTCCCGTGGGCGCTTCTTCTCCTACGTTTTCTTTGGCTACATCGTCTATAGTCAGTTTTTTTTTCGCCCTGGAAACTGGTCCTTAAGCCGTGGCCCTAATTTGTTGTTATCCTAGATTTCTTTCCTTCTTATCTCTTCACGGCTCTGTCGAGCTTCTCATGGATCTGCTGGATGGCTCCCAAAAATGCCAAAGTCAACCAGCTCTTTGGCGTCTCCCATGGTTTGGCCATGGGCGTTTTCACCTTTGACTGGGGTCAAATCGCCTACAACGGCTCCCCTCTTCCTGTCCCTTGGTGGGCTGCGGCCAACATTACCGTCACCATCGGGTTTTTCTACTGGTTCCTCCTACCTATTCTCTACGTGAGACCACCTTGCTTTTTCGCGTTATTTGACTTTCTGAATATCTGCTTTTGCAGTACACCAATGTCTGGTACAGTGCTTATCTTCCCATGGTGTCCTCACACTCTTTTGATAACACGGGGGGCACTTACAACGTCTCTCGGGTCATCAATTCCGATTCCTCCTTCAACCACCAGGCTTACAAAGCATACAGCCCCCTTTTTCTTTCCGCGTCCTTTGCCATTGCCTACGGGCTCTCGTTCGCATCCGTCACAGCCACCCTCACTCACACCTTCCTCTACTACCGCAAACAGATCTGGACTCAAGCTCGGCGCTCACTCTCCGAACAACCTGATATCCACGCCCGCCTCATGTCCGTGTACAAGGAGGTCCCGGATTGGTGGTACATAATGATATTCGGTTTGTTCCATTTTGTTCATCAGGCAAAACTGTGCCAATATCTTTCTCAGTGACCATGTTTGTGTTCGGTGTCATTTCTATCGAGGCGTGGGACACGGAGTTCCCCGTATGGGCATTCGTGCTTGCCATCGTGATCTGTGCGTTTGCCCCATCTCCTTCGTCGTGCGCTTTCCTTCCCGAGTTTAACATTCGTTTTAGCGTTCGTGTATACTATCCCTATCGGTGTGATCCAGGCCATTACGAACCAGCAAGTTGGGCTCAACGTCATCACGGAACTGATCATCGGCTACGCCCTTCCTGGCCGCCCGATTGCGATGATGATGTTCAAGACATGGGGTTATATTACTATGGTGCAGGCGCTTCAATTCACGAGCGACTTCAAGCTCGGCCATTACATGAAGGTCGCACATCGTTCGATGTTCTTCTGCCAGGTTGTCGCCACTGTCGTTGCTGGCACTGTGCAGCTCGGTGTGCAAGCCTGGATGTTCTCCAACATTGAGGACTTCTGCTCCCCAGGTCAGAAAGACGGCTTTATTTGCCCATCTACCACCGTGTTCGGTACCGCATCCATTATTGTAAGTTTGTCGTGTGGCACATGCGTTTCGGTTTCCGTTGCTCAATGCCTGTCGTTGTGTTTGTAGTGGGGTGTCATTGGGCCACAGCGTCTGTTCTCGCACGGTCAGTTCTACTATGGCCTCCTTTTCTTCTTCATCGCCGGGGCCGTTGCACCATTTATACAGTGGACTTTGCACAAGAAGTTCAGGGTCGAGTTCCTCAAGTACCTCAACTTCCCACTCATCTTTACCGGCACGGGCAACATGCCTCCCGCGACGCCGATTAACTACGTGCCCTGGGTGCTCGTCTGCTTTGTGTTTAACTATGTCATCCGTCGGCGATACTTTAGCTGGTGGTCCAAGTACAACTGTGAGTTTTGTTTCATGAAGCTATCCTATTGGGTGGATGTTTTTTTTTGACGGGCGCGATGCGATGGGGTTTTAGATGTGTTGTCCGCTGGACTGGATGCGGGTTATGCAGTTGGCCTCATCATTATATTCTTTTCTCTGCAATACCCGAAGAGTGGCACGATCGCCCAGGATACCATTCAGTCATGGTGGGGTAATACCGTTTACGTCAAGACGGCCGACTATGCGGGTGTGGCGTACAAGACCGTTCCGGCTGGCAAAACGTTCGGTCCGTCGAGCTGGTAACTTGAACTAAAAGTCGCTGTTGTGCGTGCAGAGCAGAGCTACATTAGGCATTATTTCCTCCGCCCCGGTCTTCGGTCGTAATTCTTTCTTCGGGGATAATTACTGTAAATGGAACACAACGAGGCCGTGTACGTCGCACGGTAGCGCCATCGTTTATCGTTATGGTGGGTTTATGTACGTTATCTGATGGGGGAGGGGGAACAGTACATTTCATTTCATTTCACCTCATTTCATTCCATACCACACACTCCTTACAGTATCACTCGTGTCCCTGTCCACTTCTATTGACCTAGAACGAAATGTACCTCTATGCAGAAATCCCCCTGGCCCCTCCATATGCGTGTGGCGCAGCAGAAGCAGCGGCGAGAAGTGAGAAACGCGGTGGCGTCGCCGCGCCGCCGCCCTCGACATGATTGACAGGTAAGTGACATTTTACTACTACTGTACTGCCTAAATCGGCTGTTTGGGTTGCCCGAGGATCAGTCATTTACTTATATTGACGGATGGAAACGGGACGCATATATATGCGTTTATTTTATTTTATTCGCGCTTTATCTTCGACGTTTCTATGCGCCACATAGAGGTGCCTGTCAACGAAACTCGGAAGCAAGCATCCAAATCAAACCCCGCTCAAGGTTCGACTTTGACGAGGTAGGCACGCACCTCGTACTTCGAGCCGCGGGCCAACTGTAGTATATGGGTCCCTAGTACCTATACAGCAGGCGCGAAAAATACAGAAACTTGATTTGCTCCCACGGCGCGACGGACGTGACTGGCTGTTCCGTGGCTGTTCCGAACTTGAGCCTCAGGCTATTTGTCTTGTCCCTCCCTCAACTCCTCGAGGGCACTCTGGGGCCTGGACCGCGATCCATCCATCGCGTTGTTGTTTGTCGTCGCGTCGTCATGTCAAGGTTCTCTCTCTCTCCCTCAGGCTCCCTCCCTCGCCATTTCTTCTTTCCTCCGAGTGGTAAAAAAGAACCGGTGTTGAATGCCAGCGAGGTCCCGGCGGCGTTCGTTGTAGTAAAGTGGTTGTGCTCCTTGGCGCCTTGGCTTATACGTCGGTAACGTCGCAATGCTCGGGCTATCAGGCTGTTGTCCTTCAAGTTATTTTTTTTCTTCGCATCTTGTAACCTGTAAGTGAAACATGCACGCCGGGCTGCATTGATCAAGGATGACAGTGACGGTAGCAGTAAATTATAGTATTGTAATTTGGTGTACTTGATCTTGACATGACATGATATGAGCTTATTGTAGTAGCCGTGATCTCCATCAACCGCGATCGCGGCACGCCGGTGATAGTAGTATATCATGAATCATGAATCATGATGATACGGTATAGTGCCGTGACAGTACCGTACCGTAAAATGCGAGAAGTATGAGAGCGACAGGCGTATCCATGATCGCTCCATCACACCCTGGATATAGACTATAGTAGCAGTAAATTTGTTCCCGAAGATTCAAAATGCCAGCGATCAGTGCTATTAGTATAGATGATGAGATCAGTCAGTGCCTGAGTGCCAGTGAGTGGGTTTGTGCTCGTTTAGGTATAGTGTCGTACCTTCCAAGTTACCCACGCGTGACGCGCCCAATCTTTGGACTTGACTTAGATTTAGGGTTAGAACCCTCGGACTCGGACTCCGACGACGATAAGTTACTACACGCGCACGTACGTACCACTGCTGCATCAGCGCCACAGTACTAAGTTTACAGCACGCGACTTTGTTACCTCCATTCGCACTAGTGTGGGATTTCACCCTGGCAGTTCAACGTTCAACGTTCTCCTCCAACCAAGGTCCCTTCTCTCCATTTCATTTCACTTTCACATTTCCCTTTTTGTGTGCGAAAATGATCAAAACTTTCCCTTGCCGGGTGGGAAATCGAAGCTCTGGCAGAAGCAGAGTTTTTTTTTTTGTTCCTGTTGCCGAAGAACTAACCGGGTGGGAGATCCTCGCACTGGCAGAGAGAGAGAAGGGGACGTCCCGCCCACCACCGCGGAAAGTTATGGATGTTATCTACTACAGTACCCGTCGACGACGCTGTTGAGAACCACTGCTCGAGCATTTTAAATATAAAAGACCTGGTATATGTCATCAATGTGGGTTATCAAAAACAGCAACGAGAGAGGGCGGTGGAGATGTGATGGTGGTGTAGCAAGCTACGTATGTGGGTATGTATAAACTGAGCCGAAGCCGGGCAGGAGGCGCCCCAGCCAGCCTTCCTTGTCCGTCGTCATCGTAATCTCACAGGTCGTGAGTCCGTCGTGATCCGATCCATACGTACCGTATCTGGATCTCTGGATCGCCAAAAATCCGGTTTGCATGCTGTCTGGGGGGTTCGGGTCCCGTCGATCCGTTGGCACAACACACGTATGCATCCTTTTCAGCGCCTCCTTGGTTGGCGCACGCACTCCCTTCTCCCATCAACGTCTACGAATCAAACCACCCAGCCCGCGCCATCTCCTCTCCCAATCCGTCCCAAGCCCGTCGGCGCGCCTTGCGTCCAGCCAATTCAGTCGCGAACCTATGGCAATGGCAGGTCAGGTCAATTAACTTAGCAAAACCAAGATATTGATGGGGGGTTCTAGGAAGGACCTACCTCAAACACTCATCCAACTTCCACCGCCCACCTTCGCTTCGCTGCGCCTCTGCCGCGCCGGAGCCGGACAAACCTGGCGCGTATGGCGCACCAGGCATCAGCCGCTTGCTGAGCGCAAAAATCATCCCTGCGATAAATGCATCTTGCGCTCCCACGTCCTCCGCGCGCTGCGTCTGAGTCTGGGTCTGGGTCTGTTGTTGTTGTTGTTGTTGTTGCTGCTGCTGCTGCTGTTGTTGTTGTTGTTGCTGTTGAGTCTGGGTCGGCGTCTGCTGCGTCTGCTGTTGCTGTTGCTGTTGTTGTTGCTGCTGCTGCCCAGACACCTGTCCTCTTGCCTGCTCCGACGCAGGACCTGGCCCATGTGCCGCCCGAGACCCACCATCATTGCTTGAGCTCGCCGCAATCTCAGTCCCATCCGAATCATCTCCCGAGTCATCCGCGTGCGCTTCGGCACCCGCATCTGCATCTGCATCTGCATCCGCATCCGCAGTATCCGCAGCAGAGTGAGATTGGGAAAGGGAGTGGGACTGCGAAAGAGAATGGGACTGCGCAGAAAGGGAAAGAGAATGGGACTGTGCAGAAAGGGAAATGGAATGGGACTGTGCAGAACGTCCACCAGACAGCTGCCGGATCTGCGTCGCGGAAAACGCGCTGCTCCCGTGGCTGCTGTCGTGCCCCGCGGCCCAAAATCCGCTCCCGCTCCGCACACTCTGCGCCTCCTCGATGCCGTTGTGCGGACCGAGGTGGTGGTGATGGTGATGGTGGTGCGGGGTGGAGGGGGAGATGGCGGTGGGGGACGTGGTGGTTACAGGAGTTGGGGGAGCAGACCACCCCGAGGACTGGAAGTACTCGCGCGTTGGGACAGAGAGCGCCGCGGCGCCGTCGGCACCCCAGTATGCGACAAGCAGCGCGTGGGGAGGCGCAAGACGCGTGAGCGCGAGCAAGAATGCACGCGGCGCGCTGGCATACGCGGGAGACTGTGCCTGGGCATAGTGTCGATTGAGGAAGAGAACGTCGGCATGGGGGATGAGCTGTCCGAGCGTGAGACACATCGTCAGAGGGGAGGGGGGCACGTAAAAGGATTAAAAAAAGGTGCGCACTGCTTCAATTCCCTGCTTCGCGCGACGACCTACGTCTACACTGAACACGCATTGAGAACGCCACCGCCGCTCACGCGCAAGTCCATCCAGTCCTTTAAGATTGCTCAACGTTGTCTTGACGGAGCGCCCTTCAAAATGGATCCACTCGAACGGCGCACCAATCATTGGCGATAGTGGGGGTGGAGAAAGAGGAGGAGACGCCAGGGGCAATTCTGGAGAGGGATAGTGCTCGGGGACGAGCAAGGGTCCCAGAAGAGAGACAAACTCCTCGTGAGGGATGTCTGGAAGCGGGTTGTGGTTGATGACCGACTGGTTATTCGAGTCTCCTGGGGGGAGAAAAACGACAGAGATGAGTTTTCCTTATCGCTGAACCACCTGAAAACACTTGGTCACGGAAACACCGAAAGTATAACATCGCTCGCTCGCAAGTCCGGCCTCGACAGGCAAAAAAAACAGAGGCGTCCGCCTTCTCTGCGACATATATACCCAATAGAAACGCATAAGTGGGCACACTCACCAGCATGAAGAATCCAAGCAGCCGGCACACCAGCACTTTCCCAGACCTTACAAAACCGCGTGCTAACGCCCTCAGCCTCGAGCTCCCGCGCAAGAGCACGAGCCTCCTGCGCGCCACCAAGACTCGCAACAAGCCAGCACTTGTCCGCATGCAGCTGAGAGAGGACAGAGAGAACGGCGGGTGCGCTGCCTCCGCGGCTGCGCGCATACTCGTGGGCGCGCACGGTCTGTGTCGGGCCCGGGTGCGTGGGGAGGGAGAGGGTGTGGGTGAGGAAGAGGGTGCCCGCGGCGACGACGCGTAGAGAACGCGTGGAGGGAGACGGTGTCGGTGTCGGGGATGGGCGGAGGCGAGACATGGCCAGGGCGAAGCAGCCTGGACTGAACGGGGCGGGCCACTCCTCCAACGGCGAACACTCCCCTCCCATTTCGGCAATCGGCGCCATTTTCAGCATCTGCGGGCCGAAAGTGTGCCGATGTTCCCCCGCAAACTTGAAAATCCCTTCAAGACAATTCAAGTTGACGTCGAGCAAGGGTTTGTTTACTCACCCTCTTTTTTTTGAAGGGAGATCTTGTCAAAGGACTGCCGGCCCTGAGCTAACCTTTTTACTGACAAAAACTTTGATAGGGTAGGGTTGCGCCCAGCATGTTGCATGTGGGAAAGTAGGCAAGTAGGTAAACATAATTGAAATCAGGTTCATCGAGGTCGGTAGCAACGCCCGAGCGAGCCAAGTTACTATGATACCAATTGCGATGGAGCACTCTCGATAGTACCTCCTTCGACATCGCAGGTTCCCTTCTTCAAAGATACCGTACAATATGTGAGGATGAAATGTCAGTGTACGTCAGAAAGAAGCAAAATGTAAAAGACCGCGGATAAGTATACCCGTACTACGCAATGTCGGAATCCTAGGGCGTACAAGTGGCGTACAGTAGTTAACATACGTAATGGGAGACACCAGGCACAAGGAAGGAGGATAGAAAATACGAGGGTCCATGACTCGAAGTCATCATAATTGTAGTAGGATGAGAGATGGCGAGGGTGCACGTAGTTATCCGTTCCCAGTATGGTATCTTTGTAGCCACTAGGCCTAGCCACTCGCCATGCATCACAGCCAACGACGATAGCCGAATAATGCGCGTGTTCAATGACGGACTCGGACTTGCACTACTGGGGTTACCGCGTTCTGACGGACGTCGATGGATGGGGTGAATTCGGCGAAATATGAGAGCTCCTTCGACTTGAGTAATACCAGCTTCTTGGGTAATTCTCCATCACGTACCTGTACAGAACGAGACTCGGAGTTCCGGTCTTCGCATGCTAGCAGCCGAAAGGGTTCTAGTTCGCGCCAAATTTTCGCGGTGCTTCGTCCATGGTATCACTCAGGTGATAAAACGATGCACCCTGTGGGTTTGGATTGCATGTTCTCGACGAGAGGGGTGGTCCATCCCAGTAAATGCGAGGATCTCTCTGTAAAGGATAGGAAGTGTAACATGTGCTGCGATTGGTGCAAGCAACAGTTGTGTCTCAACATCATGGCCGGGAACAGGCGGTTGAAAGGCTATCTGAGTCTCTCCAGCTGAAGTATGAACAAAAGCCATTTAAGCAAGTCATTCGGGCGGAAGTAGGCGGACGGGTGGATCTTAAAAAGAACGAGCGTGACGAGTCCCACGGCAGTCGTGAGTAATGAACATCTTATTGGGAAGACAAAGCCGATCAGGATGAGGTGGCGTAAATGCCGTCTTGAAAGGCTGCGGTGCTGCGCTTCGTTGGAGCCGCGATAATAAGTGTTCCTGGAGTGATAAATTCCCCGTCTAATGCTATGGTCATGATGGGCTTCTGCAAACTCGGAACAAGCATCCTCAAGCGCATGCGACGTACGCGATCGCGGTACCGGAGAGCAAAGACGATCCCCTCTTCAACTTCTCAAGGGATCTCGTAATCTTTGAAGAGTTGATCGTTGATAAGGGGAAGGCGAGGCGAATCTGCCAGCATGTCTGCGGCTGGCGGTGCGACATGCACAAACAAGGCAAACACGCAGGGTAACCCGAGTATGAGGCATCACCACCTCTGACAAACGTGCCCAGACTTGTACCACCGGCGTTCCCAGGCCCATTCTCCTCTCCCAACCATCGTCCTCGTCTAAGATAACCAGAACCGGCAGACAGAAATAAAATATGTTAAGAAGCAAATCGTCGTCGACGATGTGGATAAATGTACGATGTGGTCTGTTGCCGGTGAACCGCGCTCACTCACAATCTAATAGGAGCAGGGATTGTACCTTCGTCGTTGGTCATAGCCGAGCCTTCCAGTGAGTAGTACGCAGATGGCAGTAGACGCGAGTGAGCGGGAGGACAGAGATAGGGGGATGGAAGCGGATGGAAGCATGAAGCCACCCGAAAATTTGCACCGTCCCCAGAATTTGAAACTCCGAACTAAGCCGAGCACAAATCCATTAGATGTGAAGCCAACTGCTCTTGCGCTCATGGAAATCACCAAAAATATATAAATAAGCGAAAACAGGAGCTATCCAGACACCGTGAAGGCCAGAGAGCCAAAGACAAACAACGTTCATCGTCAGATTCCAGATCAGATGCGCGCTTCGCGTGGCCTGCCTCTCCCTCGTCCCGTTAATTTTTGATAATATGCAACCTCGTAACCCTATCAGTTGATGTTCAGTAGAATTCAGAGAAAGGTCAATGGAAGAAAAGCTAGTGGGACGAACCTCATTTACGTTCTCTTTCTCCGATTCTTCCAAGTACTTGGTAATATTCGCATCAAGCTCGTCTGGGCCCGAGCAAGCAAGCGATGCAAGCATCGACTTGGACATGTGTTCAGTTGTGATAACGGGGCCCCATGGGGAACGGGGGACTGCACGTCGGTATAACATGAGCAGGACAGTCTAGTAAGACGTAGAATGAACTGGACACTCACAGCGCTTCCTCAGGCTCGCGTCCAAACGCTTTTGTGTGTGCGGAAGTAGGCCGCCAGTCGGGCCCGGAAAAGCAAGCGATGCAAGCATCGACTCGGACATACGTTCGGTTTCGACAACGCCCAATGCGACCCGGCGGACTGTACGTTGACATCACATGAGCAGGACAGTATAGTATGAAGTGGAATGGACTGGACACTCACAACCCGCCCTTGCGTCCAATGGTTTTTGTATGTGCGGACGTAGGCCACCAGTTGGGCCCACGAAAGCAAGCGATACGAGCATCGACATGCGTTTGATGGCGATAATGACCCATACGGCACGGCGGACTGCACGTTGGTATCGCATGAGCGGGACAGTCCAGTAAGAAGCAGATTTAACTGGACACTCACAGCACTTCCTTGCGTCCCATCGCTTTTGTATGCGCGGAAGTAGGTCTTTGGGGGCATCAGTTGGGCTGACGGGATCGGGTACACAATAAGGCTTTTCGTCTGCGAGCCACCGGTGCTTTAACAACTCTGCGGCAGTCGGGCGCTGCGTAGGATCCACAGTCAGACATGCCGTCACGAAGTCTTTCGCCGCTTGCGACACATTTTCCCAGTCCTCCTCTGCTTTCGATGTCAGATAGGGCGGAGGGGGTATCAAAAACATGCCTGGCTCGAATTTGTAATCACCGGCAAGGATAGACTGTTCCTCCCGGTCCTCGATGGCCTGAATCTTCTGTTGCTTGATAGCCTGAATCTCTTGTTTCTCGATAGCCTCGACAGCCTCATCCTCCCGTTGCTCGATAGCCCGAATTTCACTTTCTTCATCCTCACGACTGAATGGCGTGAAGCCAACCAACAGGTAGTAGGTAATGGCACCTATTGCCCATATGTCCACTGGCTTTCCATGACCCGCTGCTCGACAGTTATTCATCAGCCACCATAGTTCATGAGTACGGTATACCGCGCACTCTTCTTGAAAATTTCGGGTGCCATATAACTCGTAGTCCCATTGACATCCGTAAGCAGAGGGGACCCATCCTCTTCCATGACGCGGCTCAGCCCGAAGTCGGCAATCATGATATCCGCATCCTCTGCAGGTGTCCGGAAGAGCAAGTTCTCGGGCTTGAGGTCACGATGAACAACACCACCGTTGTGGATGTGCTGCACAGCCTTCATGATGGTGCGCACCAGCTTGGCAGCGTCACTACAGGCAGAGTTAGGAAGTTGCAAGACAAGGCCACTCCACGTACAGCTCATGATAGTGACCCTTAGTACATATCCTGTCAAAAAGCTCACCACCGCTGCACAGGTCGAAGAAAAGGTACAGGTTGTCGGATGTCTGGGTTTGTCGGTCAGGCGCCCATTCCAGAAACACGGTATACCCACCTCGACGTAGTCATAAAGCGTGACAACATTCCGATGGCCGCCGGACAAGCGTTTCAGGGCTGAGATTTCATATTCGACCTGCATTCATGTTAAGAGTAGGCCCCAACAGGGAGCAATTATGACGTAGACGCACCATAAACTCCCGTCCCTCCATGAGTTCCCTGTCGATCACCTTACAAGCATAGTGCTTGCCCGTCTTGTTGCAAACGGCTTCCTGTACGATTGAATACGTCCCTTCACCCAACTCTTCCCCTATTTGGTACTAATGATAGTTTCATTTAGTATCAGAATTCCCATCATAACAGAACGAATCACTCGAACCGGGAAGCTTGTGCTCACTTCATCAATCACGCGAGGACCTTTCAAAGCCGTTCCAGATGAGTTGTCAGAGCCAGACTGATAGCCGGAGTCCTCGGTACGTCCCAGCGAGGTCACC
Source organism: Russula ochroleuca (assembly GCA_015178965.1). Lineage (NCBI taxonomy): Eukaryota > Fungi > Basidiomycota > Agaricomycetes > Russulales > Russulaceae > Russula > Russula ochroleuca. Next base: position 133,244 of record WHVB01000031.1, on the reverse strand, counting down.
GCCGGGAGCTCACCGACAAATTTGCAAGGTATCTTTTGGATAGGTTTAGGCGAGAGGTTCTGGTTTTGAGCGTTAACCATGTTGTGGTGGGTGTCGATGTGGAAGTTGAGAGGCAGGGAGTGACCTGCGGCGGGTGCAGTACGTATTTATGGCAGGCTAATGGTCTTGCCCAAAATTTGAACTGGACCGTGGGTTCAGTTCCACCCCCTTGCCCAAACTCCTAATGCAGTGGCGTCCTGTTGAGATCTGTTAGCGCTCAACCTTGACATCCAGTAAACGTGCGTACAGTGCCCGAGAGCTCCGAGCGGGGACCGCGATGTTCGGAACCGTGGATGAGCAGTACGTGGGGTCACGAGGGGGACGACGAGTAGTTGCGGGAAGAGGGCTTGCTCAAAGGGGGGCAAGATCGCAGCGACTCGGGAGTAGATCGTTGCTGTATCCTCATCCTCCACGAGGAGGATCTCGTGGAGCACGTGTCTCATCGAGGGTTCGTGTAGGCCCGTCTAGTAGTCGAGGTAAATGTCGAACAGGAGCCAAGGGCGTGCAAGTTCCATGCGCAGGATCGACGGCATGCCCAGCCCGACGAGTCGGGCCCAAAGAATGTGTGCTTGAACTACACGATTGACGCTAGGGATGCACCTGTTCGGTAAGAGAACTCAGAGAACTCAGAGAACTCGGCCGGGTCAAAGGGCCGCGTAACCACGGAAGGAGGGCTTCACCCTGGGCAAGAGGACGTGCAGCTTGTGACTATGATGTGAGGGAAACACAGCGTGAACGGTGATGTGTATGCATGTTCAGAGCATGAGGATACGCAATGGGGGAGTCACGGAAGTGCAGCACGCCGCAGAGGGTAAATGACAGAAAAATATCTCGCATCCCCGTACATCGGTGCATGGATAGGACCGCGATGCGATGCCAGAGATATTGGCAGCCAAGCATCTGTCAATCGAGACCGCGCTGTGATTACGTCATCCGTACCCAGGGCAAGCCTTGCGTCCCCAGTGCGTCCTCTCTCAGACACCCGAAAACCGGCGTGAGGCACTCGTGAGGCCTGGAGACTCACTGGTCCCCTTCCGAATAGTTCCAGCCAGTATTATCCCCTGTACCCCCCGCTTCCCAGCTCCGTGCCCAACATCCTATTGCCCTGTGCGTCACCGTGCGTGCTCGAATGAATTGAACATGGGGTATGAATACCTCCAAGGACCAAGTCGTCGCAATTTTTTTCTCTCGAAGGTGCACATTTTTAGCCTAAAGGCCGCATTAGAACCACTCGTGATCAAGCACTCCGTGTCAGAGACTGCCTCGGTCGCTGGTGTAGATTTCCTTGACCCTTGACCGGAGACCCAGAGGTTGGTTCTCGCCTCGATCATGATTCTGGTGGGCTCTAGGGAACTTCTCAACGTGAGCTTCTTTTCTCTTTCCCCCCTCCCTCGTTCGTTTGGCAGACTCTCGCCCTATTTTCTCCAGTGTCCCGCAGGATGGCGAGACCTTTCAAGTTGGAAGCGCTGTTAGCAAAAGAACCGTTATACACCATTCTACGGTTCAGTAGTAACCACTAATGTGATGTGGTTCTCATTTATCCACTTCACAACTAGTTATTTCTCTTGTTGACTCAACTATCTTGCAATTTTCATTATCTGAAAGCAACCTAATAATGCATCTACCTCCGCTTCTGCTTCATCTTCCACCTCACCTCCCGGGCCCCCTTGCCTTGCTTGTTCATGGCAGCCCTCTGCTCCTCCGCTCCTTCGTGGTCGCGTTCACCGGTTCACATGCCGCCCTGCCTCCCGAGCCCCCTCCCTTGCGTTCGCGTTCGCATTCACTGGCCGCAACCTCTCCCCTCCTTCGTGCTCGCGGCCACCACAGCCCACTTATTCCCTCTCCCAGCTGGCACAAGTGTAGGGGTCCTGTATATATTACAGTATATACATTGTAAATTTTTAGATAACAAATAAAAGTATTTATGTGTCTAGTCGTACGGAATTGCCAGGCTTCACATCGCGCGAGGGTTTCAGGTCGACTGTAGTACTGTACTGCTAATAATTATATCAAAGTTATCTCTCATCGAGCGCTAACGATTTTAGTGCGAATCTGTGTGATCGAGCTCAACTTAGTGACAGCTATGACACTTATTTCGACTAACGTTTGGCTACCATGGGGTTATAGTAGGGTTTTTTTATATGAGTACCCTGCCTTTCTAGCTTGCTCTATGAGACGACGGGAGCATTCCTTCATCAACGGGTCGGGCTCGGTAGGCCCTGGGGACGAACGTCAAGGTGCCAGTGGTATTGATGGCAAATGTCTCGGGGAGAGCAACTGGGAGTATTGGATTCGTGGTGAAAGAGGGGGCAAGAGAGTCAGGTGCCAACTCATGTTTAGATAGCATGGCGCGACGTTCTGTCGCTCTAGTCGCCAATCTGACTTCATCCTCCTCACGCATGATCTTTATGAGGTCCTGGATAGGGATGTTGATATTCAATCTCGAGAGTGCGGCCGCCAGGGAAGTGATGTGAACTGTGATGACCTGATCATCAGCCGAAGGTGGTAGGAGCAACATTGCAAGGAGCAAATGCTGAGGTGTGATGCTTGGCGTATGGTATTCGAGGCTTTTGAGCGGGCTGGTTCAGTCAGCTAGCGGCCGAGATGAAGAGTAAAAAGTGGAGCGAAGCGAGTTCAAGCGACTAAACAAGGCTAAAGACCTTGCAGATTGGGCAAAGCGAAGGAACTGGAATTGATACAGGGGATAGGGTTAAGAAAAGGGGCCTGGGATAATATGGTTCTCCTAAGTCGTTGAGTCGAGCATGCCGAGAATGCTAAAATTGGAACGCCCGAGCTGACACATGTTTTGCCTAGGGGCAAGTCTTTGCGAGTCACGCGAGGTGCTCTGTACTCACAATGGGTGGCGCGCCGATGTGCTGGTAGAGGGATCGGCGCACGGGTTATGGATTGGGACGAAGCCCCTACTAGATGTCCTAGTGTTGTTAACTATGTACACAAGTTCATTTAATACTGAGCTGCACAGCGAATGGGCGGGAGCGCGTAGCACTTCTCGATCGAAGATGAAGGGTGCGTGCCCGGGGGCGAGCTCGCGACGGGTGGGTGGGCCCACCTGAAGCGGGCTGGTTGCCCTCGGACCGCGAAGCTCATCATCGAAAAAGATACCAAATCTTATGAATTGAAAACTGGGAGTGGCGGGCGGGCAAATTTTAAGCGGCAAGGAGGTTCTTTGAACCGTCCGAAGGGAAAAGCGAGAGGATGGCGGCAGGACGACAAGACGAATGTGTCACGTGCCGCCCTCTCCGCTCACACAAAGACCCTATTCTGGGCCTATGCTCGTTCCTCGCTTCGGCCCAGAATCCCCAGATCCAATTCGGTAATTGTATGCATATTTTGCTCAATTGAAGGTCCAATCCAGCAATAGAATTGTTCTCTTACCCATAGTGCATGAGAATATCGCGGCCGTGGAGGTGGGGGGATGAAAATCTGCAAAGGATACGACAGGTGGTTGATGAACAGCTCGGGGATAAACTTCGATAAAGGCCAAGGCATGCGGTAGTAATAGTCCAAGTGATAGCGGAATGGCCCCATCAATTGCATGTGTGAGTCTGGCTCACGTCAGGACGCTGAACCAGCCCAGCCGCGCTCATCGCGACTATGTTTAAGCATCTTCAATAACGGGTCAGGGTTATGGGGCGGCCTGTGTTCTGGCGAGCATGAAATAAACGCATCACCGGAGTCCCGGAATATGTGAGCTCCTGCAGATCGGGTAACAACTCGAAAGGGACCTCTTCTTCAATTGCAGACAGCGAGAGACTTGATAGCTAGATCGACGATCCGTTTGGCGATAAAATAACAGAAAAACATCTCGCATCCCCGTACATCGGTGCATGGATAGGACTGCGCGAGGTTTTGGGTGTGCATAGGCAGCTGCAACATCAGGAATGCTAATGGCCTGCCAGAGATATTGGCTGCCAAGCATGTACTGTCAATCGTCGAGACCTGTACGGATAATCCTGCCTGTCTGTGATTACGCCATCCATACCCAGGGCAAGCAACAAGTGCGTCAGCCGAAAAACACAATCTTTGTGAGTCGCTGTCGAGCTCTGTGCTCACAGCTTGTGGCGCGCCAGGGGGTAGCGAAATACTCGGCGCGCAGGCAACGGGATTGAATATGTGCTTAGACAATCTAAGACTTAGGTTTTCACTATATACATGATACAGGATATGTCTGGACAGCAAGGGGGCAGGAGCACGTGGTGCTCTTCGATCGAAGATAAGGTGCGCACGTCCGAGGGCGAGCTCGCGACGGGTGGGTGGGCCCACCCGAAGCGAGCTGATCATCATCGGACGCAAGGCTCATCATCGAATGTTGTTGGAATTCGAGTGGGCAAACTTAAAGCGGAGGGGGGTTCTTTGAACCGTCCGAAGGGGGAAAGCGAGGGGATGGCGGCAGGAGATGACGACCGACGGTGTCACGTGCCGCCCTCCTCGCTCACACAAAGACCCCGTTCTGGGCGTATGCTCGTGCCTCGCTTCGGCCCAGAACTACCAATGACAGATTAGGTGGTCCCCCTCCAAATAGTTCCAGTATTATCCCCTGTACCCCCGCTTCCCAGCTCCGTGCCCAACATCCTACTAGTATTACCCTGTGCGTGCTCGAATGAATTGAACATGGGGTATGAATGCCCTCCAAGGACCAAGTTGTCCCTGTAACCCCCCTGTTTTTTTCTCTCGAAGGTGCACGTCCCTTTTGTGTCACTTTTTAGCCTAAAAGCTGCATTAGAACAACTCGTGATCAAGCAAGACCGGAGGCCCAGAGGCTGGTTCTCGCCTCGGGTGGGCTTGGGGAACTTCTCAATGTGGGCTTCTTTTCTCTAAATTCTCTTTCCCCCCTCCCTCGTTTCGTTTGGCACCCTTTGTCTCGGCCTATTTTCTCCAGTGTTCCACAGGATGGCGACACCGTGACCTTTCAAGTTGGAAGGGCTGTTAGCGAAATTGCTCTGTATCTGACGACAACGAGTACTGCAATACTCGAACAGAGCGGCAAGCAAAATACATTTTTACAGTGTGTACCCACGAAGACAACATCGTGACTTCATAATGGTGCCAAGCGTAGAACAAGTTCGTCATGGGCTGGATAGCACAAAGTGACCGGCTGCAGTGTGCGACTAGAACCCCGCCTCTCTAGCCATCTCTACGAGACGACGGCCGCGTTCCCTCTCCACCAGGTCGGCAAAGGCGGGCTCGGTAGGCTTGGGGACGAACGTAAAGGTGCCGTCAGTATTGACAACAAATGTCTCTGGGAGAGCGACTGGGAGTATTGGGTTCGTGGTGAGAGAGGGGGCAAGAGAGTCAGGCGCCAACTCACGTTTAGATAGCATGGCGCGTTGTTCTGTCGCTTTAGTCGCCAATCTGACTTCATCCTCCTCACGCATGATCTTTATGAGGATCTGGATAGGGATGTTGATATTCAATCTCGAGAGTGCAGACGCCAGGGAAGTAATGTGAACTGTGATGGACTGATCATCAGCCGGTGGTGGTGGGACTTGTGGAAGCAACATTGCAAGGAGCGAATGCTGCGGTGCGATGTTTGGCGTATGGGATTCAAGCGGGTGGGTTCAGTCAGCTAGTGGCCGAGATGGAGAGTAAAAAATTGGAGCGAAGAAGGTTGAGATTGTGTGAGCGAGGGGATGGGCTTTTAAGAAAAGGGGCCTGGGATAATATGGTTCTCCTAAGTCGTCTAGTCGAGCGTGCCGTGCCGAGAGTCCCCCTTTTGCCCACCTGCCACTCCCATTTTTCAAGCTATAAAATTTCGCATCATGTTTTCGATGATAAGCCTCGCAGTTCGAGGGTAGTCAGCCAGCTTCAGGTGGGCCCACCCAGCTGTCGCGAGCTCGCCCCCGGGAACGCATCCCTCATTCGCTGTGCAGCCATTCTCAGCTTGACCTCGCGGCCGTGGAGGGACTGTGCTCTCCCCGAGCTCAGTACCCTTTCTCGGGCTTTCTGTCTGCCATATGCATAGGCACAGCCAAGTCTTCCTTCCCAGTTGACGTTCACGTCAACGACAAATCAGGAAGGTTTTGGAAAAGCCGGGTGCGCCGATCCCATAAGTGACATGCAACTTCCGAGAAGTTGCCTCATTTTTGTAATATCACACACACATACGTCGAGTAGTACTACGATGTGGAGTGGGACCACACATCATCATGACTCTGGTACCAGGCGCAGTTCGGAGAGTCGGAGGGGACAAGCTTGGGAACAAGTTCATCATCTGCCAGATCGCACCAAGTGTGTGCGCAGAAGTGAACGGATCTGGATTCTGGAGGAACTTTGCCATCAGGGAAGGACTGTTTGATTAGCTCAGGAGATGTCGACGACATCGCCTTCCCAGCATGCTTCCAATTGCTGACATGGCCATACCAAATCAGGAATATTTGTCGCCGGAAAAGGAAAGGGAGTTCAGGAGGTGAGTATACGCCTGCCGCAAAATCCGGGAGTTGATCGTCCCGACTTGACCCTACCTGATTCTCAAGATTGTATCGTCAGAAGTTAGGTAGTTAGATTAATTCCATGGTCGAGAAGAACTTCCAATGTTTTACTGTAAATGGAGCGAGACTTATCGAGGATAATGAACCGAGTGGCGAGTCACTGCAAAGTCAGGAGTGTTTGAATTTGGGCAAGTGATGACTAAAAATGGTACTGTACCATCCAAAGATATCATTCTCGGCACGCTTGACTCCGAATCGACGACTCGGACCCAAGGCCTGCGCCTCGACGTAGCTTTATCATTACCCCTTTTCTTAACCCTATCCCCCGTGTCAATCTTTACATGTGTATATAAAGAGGGAACAAAAATAACTTTTTTAAGCGAGACGGGTTTGTCCAATCGGTCTTGCCACTCGCGCTCCACTTTTTATGCCCAAAAAACCGGCCTGCTCGAATCACATACGCAAACTCAGATTGGCAGCTAAAGCGACCGAACATGGTGGCGCCGTATATAAACGTGAGCCGGCGCCTGACTTTCTTGCCACATCCCTCACCACGAACCCAGTACTCCTAGTCGCTCTCCCAGAGACAGCTGCCGGCGGCGGAGTCAATACCACCGTTATCTCGACGTTCGTCCCCAAGCCTACTGAGCCCGCCTTTGCCGACCCGTTGACGAAGGAACGCCGCCACCGTCTCATGGAACTAACTAGAGAGGCAGGGTTCTAGATCTGATACTCGCACTGCAGTCGGTCGCTGGCACTTTGTGCTATCCAGTCCGTGATGAACTTGTTCTGCGCTTGGCACCATTATGGAGTCACGATGTTGTCTTTTGTGGGTACACTGTAAAACATGTATTTTGCTTGCCGCTCTGTTCGAGTATCGCAGTAGCGGCAGTACTCGCTGTCGTCAAATACAGAGCAAATTCTCGGACGTTGCATGCCACTTCCGGGGAGATCGAAGTGCACCAACGCAGAGTTTCTGGGCCTTTGAAATTACATTCAAGTACAGCAATTGAACCCCCTTCAAAGTGGGAATTAAGGTCAAGTCAAGGTAAGAGTATTTCCCGCGGTAAATGCGAGGGGTAGGGATGTTTGGCATTGTGTCCATCTTCTAGCCTCGACGATTAAAAATGTCCTGACGGCGGAGAGGATAAAGCCAAGCAGGTGTGTTGGTAACAGTTTACTGAATGTGATAGCGAAACGGCTTCGTTAACCGCATGTGAGTCTGGTTCGAGGATCGGGGTACACGCCAAGCTTGCCTACTCGCTGCCGCACAGAATAGCTCGCGATTATCGCTGAATGAGGTATCGTCAATAACGGGTCAGGGTTATAGGGCGACCTGCGTTCTGGCGAGCATCCATGAATGAAGTAAATCCATCGACCGCTTCACCGCTCCTAGAATATGCGAGCTCCTGCAGCTCCGGCAACAGCTCCAATGGGAGCTCTCCATCATCCAATTCCAGGCAGCGAGAAACTTCCTCGACGAGCCCATTGTTAATCCGAAGGGTCTTCACATTGTTAAACGAGCTAAGAAGTTGGCGCCACTTGATGGGGTCGACCCCGTTTTGCACAACTCTGCACCAGTGCTCTTCAGGTGTTCGACTATCTGCCTCATCATCGCGTTCAAGATCGAGACGCTCGACCGCAGAGAAGATTTGGCTGAACGATTGGGAAAGTCGCGCCACGGAGGATACCAGCCAGTCAAACCGCCCGTTGCTGCTCAGCTTGCTAATGGTTATGGAAAGGGCATACATCTCGGTCTCCCCACAGGGATAGACCGCCACAGATGCTCGCCATTCATAGAATTTGACTTTGGCGCTCTCGAACTTGCGGTTCTCCGTTGTGTTCATAAACTGCAGGAGACGTGGGACGGAAAACGTCCTTTGATCGGTGAAGTGAAGTTCCAGCTTCTCTGGACGAGGGGTGATCCGATAAATAAGTGCCTCCAAGTAAGTGCTATGACCTTGAAACGAGAAATGGTGAAGGTTAGGGAGGGTGACAGGTGTTTGCCTCTCTACGCCACGGTCCGGAAAAATGAAGATAAGGCCGATCATGAGTGACTCCAGTTGGGGCATGAACGAAAGCCATTGGAGCAGAGTATCTGTATCGAAGTATACGGTCGGGTGGTTGATGACCAGACAAAGCGTGACGAGGCCCACGGCACTTGTCAGTAATCGAGACGCTGTCGGAAGGCAAAAGTCAACCAGTGCGAGGTGGCGTAGGTGTGGTGCATGAAATGTTTCTGGAAACATCAAGAACGTCGTAATGTCCGTGATCAGACTCCAGACAATCAAGTATTCCAGGATTGGATATTCCTCCTCGATAGCGTCAATGAACTTCTGTAGATTTGTAATAGGCATAAAAAGGCGGATACGACGGATGCGATTACGCTGCTTCAGAGCAAGGATTGCTCGCTCTTCATCTTCTGCAGCGAGGCAGCGATATTTCTCAACGTAATCGATGACAAGTGGAAAGGAAGGTGAATGTGCCAGCATATCTGTGACGGGCGTTCCTTTTGTGCAGACAAGGGAGAGACCGAGGTAAGATGCCGACCGAAATATGATGTTTCGCCATCTTTGGCAAACGTGTACGAGTTTGTAGTACCACCAGCATTCCTCGGACCATTGCCGCTTCCCCCCATTGAAACGATCTTCACCATCTTCATCCTCGTCTAAAAGAAATGGCCGATAGAGATAGAAGACGTTGAGAAGGGAATCGTCATTGAGTATGTGTATCGATGTCGTATGTGGACTGTTACCCAAGGGCCAAGTTGACTCACAATAAGCGGAAAAAGAGAATGATGCGTACCTTTGCGATTGAAACCCGCCACTCATTGTACCTTGGCCAATTCTTTCAGTGCATTGAAGGAAAGAAGTAGAGGGTGCGAGATCAGACATGGCAGGAGAGTTAGTATTGGCCAAGATGTGGTTCAACTTGTGGGAACTGGGAACGGTTCGATCCTTGGTTCGATCCGGAGGTGCCTGGCAGAACCACATCCAGAGCGCCAGTGTATAGACCCTCTCCTCACCGCTTAGTGAAGTCTCTCACAGAGTCAGTTGCTGTATATGTTGTCTTTCTGTGAGATTCTAAAGCTTTCAGCGCCGAACCCAAGTTACCCAATGACTAAAATGTCGGAGCTGAGACAAACCCGTGCGCGAACTTACTCTGTAAAGGAATGTTGGACGTTTACATCAACAACAAATCAGGACAGTTTGAAAAGGTCCATCCCCAGTGACATGCAACGCAGCAACGTCCGAGAAATTACCTCATTTTTGTAACATCACCACATATATTGTACATAAAAACAGGCAGTACGATGTGGAAAGTATTCGTACGAAAGCGGGACCACACATCATCATGACAGGCACAGCCCAGGGGGGACAAGTTCATCAGCGGGGGCAGCTTCATCACCTGCCGGATCACACCACGTGATCAGGCAGCAGTGTGAGGGCGGAACTGAACGGAACTCGGACACCCTCGATGATTGAGAATCTCGCGGCCTCAGACGGAGAATGACGGCAGGGGGTGGGAAACAGTCCGGGCGATTGATGAACAGCGCCGTGAATTATATGTGAGAAGGAAGGGATGTTTGGCGTTGTGTCATCTTCCAGCTTCGACGGTTGAAAAGGTCCGGACTCCTGACGACGGTGAGAATGAAGGCAGGCAGGCGTGCGGGTGGCAGTTTACCAAAAGCGATAGCGAAACGGGTCGGTTAATCGCATCTGTGAGTCTGGTACTGTGAGTCTGGTACGAGGATCGACGCACGCGCCGAGCTTGGTCACTCGCTGCCGCGCTCGCCGCGTATAACAGCCCGCGATTATCGGCGAGCGAGGCATCTTCAATAGCGGGTCAATGTTACGGGGCGACCTGCATTCTGTCGAGCATCGATGAATGACGTAAACGCATCGTCGGGTTTGCCGCTCCAAGAATATGCGAGCTCCTGCAACTCCGGTAACAGCCATAAAGAGAGGTCTCCATAGTCCAATTCCAGACAGCGAGAAACTCCCTTGACGAACCCATTGTCGATCCGAAGGGTCTTCACATTGCTAAACGAGTTAAGAAGTCGGTGCCACTCGATGCGACCGAACCCATTGTATTCGTGTTCGTTAGATGACCAACTATCATCTCCGTCGAATTCAAGACTGAGACGCTCCACCACAGAGAAGATTTGGTTGAATGAATTGGAAATCTGTGCCATTGAAGATGCCTGCCAGTCCAAGTCCCAGTCGATGACAGTCGTGGAAAGGGCACACATCTTGGCCTCCCCATGGGGATAGACCCCCACAGAAACTCGCCATTCAGAGAACTTGAATCTGACACCCCCAAACTTGAGGTTCTCTGCTGTGTTGATAAACTGCATGAGACGTGGGAAAGAAAAAGAGCTTTCGTTGGAGAAGCAAACTTCAAGCTTCTCGGGGAAAGGGGTGATCCGATGAACAAGTGCCTCCATGTAAGAGCTACCACCTTGAAACCAAAAGTGGTGGAAGTTAGGGAGTGTGACAGGTGTCGTAACTGGCGGATGCGCGAGTTGCATCTCTACATGAAGGTTGGAAATAGCGAAGACAATGAGCGTCTCCAGCCGGGGCATGAATGAAAGCCATTGGAGCAGAGTATTTGGATGGAAGTAGGTGGGTGGGCTGCTCATGAACAGACAAAAGTGAGACGAGGTGCACGGCAGTTGTGAGCAATCGAGATTGTATCGGAAGGACAAAGCCGACCAGCGCGAGGTGGCGTAGTTGTGGTGCTTTAAGTGTTTCGGATAACATGAAGAACGTCACACCGTCCAGGACCCGATGCCAGATAATCAGGTATTCCAGCATTGGATATTCCTCATCGATTGCCACGATGAGTTTCTGCAGATCTGTAGCAGAGATGTCGAGGCGGACACGACGGACGCGATCACGCTGCCTCAGAGCAAGGATTGTTCCTTCTTCATCTTCTGCGGTGATGCCGCCATATTCCTCGAAGTAATCGATGACGAGTGGAAGGGAAGGTGAATGTGCGGGTATGTCTGCAAAGGACTTGCCTTTTGTGCAAACAAGGGAAAGACCCAGGTAAGATGCCGATCCAAATATGAGTTTTCGCCATCTCTGGCAAACGTGTACGAGTTTGTACCACCAACATTCACCGACCAATGCCCGCTTGCCCCCTTTGAAAGGAGCTTTGTCATCGTCATCTTCGGCTGAAAGAGATAGCCGATATAGATAGAAGACGTTAAGAAGGGAATCGTCATCGAGGATGTGGATCGATGTAGGATGTGGACTGTTACCCGTGGACCAAGTTGACTTACAAGCCGATAAGCGTGAGAGAACGATGCGTACCTTTGCAGTTGCACCTCGCCACTTGTTGGACCTTGACCAATTCTTTCGGTGGATTGAGGGGAAGAAGTAGAAGGTCCGACATAAGACATGGTGGGAGAGTACTGTAAGTATTGGCCAAGATGTGGTCCGAGACTGACCTCGTGTACACCTTGTGGGAACGGTTCGATCCGGAAGTGGCCTGGCAGAGCCTCTAGAGCGTAGACGCCCATTTGCCACGGACTTCCCGGCCTGGTCCCACCACGGCGACTAACCCCCTCGACCTCGACCCCTCCCTGTCGCGGACGCCCTCTCCATGGACAGTCACCCGACCATCTCACATGCCATCACATTCCCCTTCCCTCTCCTTTTCACCATCTCGATTATGAGGACCGCTAAGCCACAGAAGCCACTGCATCATCCAGGACGGTAGGACCGACGATGCACAGAGACGCTGTCAGCGTCGCTGCGCCCTTGCGAGCGGGCCCGACGATGACGCATGGATGTCTACTGAGAGTGTGCTCCGTAGTAAGCGACAGACGCAGAGTGCGCAGCCAACCACTCCCACAGCTGACCTCATGTCCGAAGATGCCGTGCGAGTCGCCGCGCGACGCGTCCATGAACTGGAGATTTTCCAACAAAGACAAACGCGCTACCATGCCCGCCTTCGCCTTCGCCAAAAAAGAACAAATCAGCTGCGAACTACTGCCTCCTGAAGACCCCATGGAGGGCCACAGCTCCGCCTCCCTCCTCCATAGCCCAGATCTTCCGCGCCACGTTTGTCAGCGACCACCCGCCTGACGTTCCAGAAAACGGTTTCGACGAGCCACTCTCCCCAATGGCGCGAAGCCACGGTAGTATCATCCCTAAATGGAACCGTGCTACCCTTCTCTACTCGCAAGGCTTTTTTTTCAAGAGACTGCACTGGCACATGATGCATGCATCAAGGTTTGAAAGGTCCGAGCGTTCAAGGAAGTGCGGTGTCCCGGAGCTCAGTACCATTTCCGTCCGTCCGCCGCACGCATCGGCACAGCCAAATTTTCCCTCCCAGTCCGCAAATGGATGTTCACTTTAAGGAAGGTTTGCTGGAAAAGATCAATCTGGGCCCCCAGTGACATGCCATTCAGAAAAGTCTGAGAAATTCGCTCGTTTTTGTCATATAATAATGCCACATATTGTACATGATAATGGGAAGTACGATGCGGAAAGTATTCGTACAAAAGCGGGACCACGCATTATCATGACAGGATCACACCACGTGATCAGGCGGTGCGGAAGTGACGAGAACAAGAATCTCGCGGCCGTGGAGGATGAAAACCGGAGGGGATAGGAAACAGTCCGGGCAACGCAACGCTGATGGGTTCAGGGGGGAATGTTAATATCTAAAGCGAAAGGAAAGTAACTGCAGATAAGGTGTTACACAAGGTTCTGCACCGAAATGGATTCGAAAAAAAACAAAGTCCGGGCAATTGATGAACATCTCGGTGAATTACATGTGAGAAGGAAGGGTCGTTTGGCGCTGTGTCATCTCCAGCTTCGGCGTCAAATCGTCGATTGAAAAGGTCCTGACTCCTGACGACGGTGAGGATGAACGCAGGCAGGCGTTCTGGTGGCAGTTTACCGAAAGCGATAGTCCATCAGGACCGTCAATCACATATGTGAGTCTGGTTCGAGGATCGAGATACACGCCAAGCCTGGCCACTTGCTGTCGTGCTCGCTGCACATAATAGCCTGCGATTACTGTCGAGCGAGGCATCTTCAATAACGGATCAGGGCTACGGGGCGACCTGCCTTCTGGCGAACATCGATGAATGAATTAAATCCATCGCCCGTTTCGCCGCTCCCAGAATATGCGAGCTCCCGCAGCTCCGGTAACAGCTCCAAAGGAAGCTCTCCATCCTCCAATTGTAGAAAGCGAGAAACTCCCTCGACGAACGTATTGCCGATCCGAAGGGTCTTCACGTTGCTAAACGAGCTAAGAAGTCGGCGCCACTTGATGGGGTCGACCCCATTGTGATCAACATTGCGCCAGTACTCTTCAGCTCTCTGACTACCTATCTCGTCCTCGCGTTCAAGAGTGAGACGCTCCACCGCAGACAAGATTTGGCCGAACGAATTGGAAACTTGTGCCACGTAAAATAACAGCCATTCAAACTTGAACTCGCTGAAGACAGTTACGGATAGAGCATACATCTCGGCCTCCCCATGGGGATAGACCACCACAGAAGATTGCCACTCAGAGAACTTGACTTTGGCACTCTCGAACTTGAGGTTCCAAGTTGTATTCATAAACTGCAGGAGACGTGGAATAGAAAGTGTCCGTCGATCGGAGAAGGAAATTTCAATCTTCTCGGGACAAGCGGTGATCAGATGAACAAATGCCTCCAAGTAAGTGCTATAACCTTTAAACGAGAAATGGTGAAGGTTAGGGAGTGTGACAGGTGTTTGCCTCTCTACACGACGTTCTGGAAAAGCGGTGAAATGGCCGATCATGAGTGACTCCAGCTGGGGCATGAATGAAAGCCATTGGAGCAGAAAATCTGGATGGAAGTAGACGGACGGGTGGTCGATGTCCAGACAAAGTGTGACGAGGCCCACGGCACTTGTGAGTAATCGAGACGCTATAGAAAGGGCAAAGCCAACAAGCACGAGATGGTGTAGGTGTGGTGCTTCAAGTGTTTCTGGAAATATCAAGGACCTTATATTGCCCTTGATCCGATTCAGGACAATCAGGGATTCCAGGATTGGATATTCCTCCTCGATGGCGTCGATGAACCTTTGCAGATTTTTAGCAGGCATAAAAAGGCGGATACGACGGACGCGATTCTGCTGCTTCAGAGCAAGGATTGCTCCCTCTTCATCTTCTGCGGCGAGGGGGAGATATTTCTCAACGTAATCGATGGCAAGTGGAAGGGAAGAGGTCCAAGAGGAATGTGTCAACATATCTGCAACGGGCGTGCCTTTTGTGCAGAGAAGGGAAAGACCCAGGTAGTATGCCGACCGAAATATGAGGTTTTGCCATCTCTGGCAAACGTGTGTGAGTTTATACCACCAGCATTCCTCCCCCCAGTGTTGTTCCCCCCCCTTGAAACAATCTTCATCGTTGTCATCTTCACCTGAAAGAAATGGTCGATAGAGATAGAAGACGTTGAGAAGGGAATCATCGTCGAGGACGTGGATGGATGGAGTATGTGGACTATTACTCAAGGGCCATGTTGACTCACAAGCCAATAGCATAAGAATATTAAGAAACG
Source organism: Russula ochroleuca (assembly GCA_015178965.1). Taxonomy (NCBI): domain Eukaryota; kingdom Fungi; phylum Basidiomycota; class Agaricomycetes; order Russulales; family Russulaceae; genus Russula; species Russula ochroleuca. The sequence continues at coordinate 118,208 of WHVB01000031.1, read as the reverse complement.
ATGCGTACCTTTGCGATTCGGACTCGCCACTCATTTCACCCTGGCCAATTCTTTCAGTGGGTCGAAGGAAAGAAGAAGATGCGAGATAAGACATGTCAGGAGAGTAAGTATTGACCAAGATGTGGTCCAGGACTGACGTTGGCTGACCTCGTGTAATCCTTGTGGATGCTGGGAACGGTTTGATCCGGAAGTGCCCAGACCGAACCCTCTAGGGCGCCAGTATAGACGCTCTGCTCGCTGCCAGTGCTCAGTGAAGTCTCTCACAAAGTCCCAATTATATATTGTCTTTCCGAGTTTAAAGCTTTGAGCACCACACACGTCACCCAATGACCAAAATGTTGGAGCTGAGATGAACCCGCACACGCACGAACTTGCTGCACAAAACATGTGAAGGAATGTCGGTCCGGAAGGACTTGAAAGTGGAAAATGGACGTTCACATCAACGGAAGGTTTGCTAGAAAAGGTCGATCCCCCATCAGTGACATGCAACGTCCGAGAAATTGCCTCGTTTTTGTAATATCACTACACTGTAGTACTGTACGTACATAATAACGAGAAACGCGATGTGGAAAGTATTCGTACGAAAGTGGGACCATACGTTATCATGACAGGCACAGCTCAGCCTGAGGGGGAACAAGTTCATCGCCTGCCGGATCACACCTAGTGATCAGGCCTCGATCAGGCGGGAAGTGTAAGGGCAGAAGTGAACACTGGCAGATATAGAGCCTTCCCCGATTTATTGGAAAGATGTTCGAGTGTGACACCCTCGATGATTGAGAGTCCAGCGGCTGTAAGGGTGAGGGAGGCAGGGGATAAGAGGCAGACTGGACGACTCGAATTGATGAACCGCTTGGTGAATTACATGTGAGAAGGAAGGGATGTTTGACATCGTCCTGACGACAGTAAGGATGAGGGCAAGCAGGTGTGTGGGTAACAGTTTACTGAAAGTGATGATAGTGAAACGGCTCCGTCAACCGCATATATGAGTCTGGTTCGAGGATCAGGTACACGCCAAGCCTGGCCACTTGTCGCCACGCATAACAACTCGCGATTATCGCCGAGCGAGGCATCTTCAATAACGGGTCAGGGCTACGGGGCGACCTGCCTTCTGGCGAGCATCAATGAATGAAGTAAATGCATCTCCGGTTTTGCTGCTCCGAGAATATGCGAGCTCCTGCAGCTCCGGTAATAGCCCTAGAGAGGGCTCTCCATCGTCCAGTTCCAGACAGCGAGAAACTCCCTTGACGAACACATTGTCGATCCGAAGGCTCTTCACGTTTCTAAACCAGCTAAAAAGTCGGTGCCACTCGACGCGGTCGGACCCATTGTGCTCGTACTCCTCAAATGACCGACTATCTTCGACAACGAGTTCAAGAGCGAGACGCTCCACTGCAGAGAATATTTGGCTGAACGAATTGAAAATCTGTGTTATTGTAGATGCCTGCCAGTCAACGTCCCAGTCGCCGACAGTCATGGAGAGACCACACATCTCGGCTTCCCCACAGGGATAGACCGCCATAGAAACTTGCCACTCAAAGAACTTGAATTTGACACTGTCGAACTTGAGGTTCTCTGCTGTGTTGATGAACTGCACGAGACGTGGTAAAGAAAACGTGATTTCGTTGGAGAAGTAAAATTGAAGCTTCTCAGGGCAAGGAGTGATCCGATGAACAAGTGCCTCTATGTAAGAGCTATGGCCTTGAAACCAGAAGAAGCGGAAGTTAGGGAGTGTGACCGGTGTCATAACTGGCGGATGCGTGAGTTGCCTCTCCGCATCTTGGTTGGGAACAGCCAATAAAAAGCTAATCATGAGCACCTCCAGTTGTGGCATGAATGAAAGCCATTGGAGCAGAGTATTTGGATGGAAGTAGGTGGATGGGCTCTCCATGACCAGGTAAAGTGTGACGAGGCGCACGGAAGTTGTGAATAATTGAGATCCTATCGGAAGGTTAAAGCCTACCAGCACGAGGTGGCGCAGGCGTGGTGCCTCAAGTGTTTCTGGAAGTGCCAGGATCGTCATCTCATCGAGTATGGTTAGATGCCAAACGATCAGGTATTCCAGCATTGAATATTCCTGCTCGATGGCCACGACAAGTTTCTGTAGATTTCCAACGGACATGTCAAGGCGGATGCGACGGACGCGATCACGCTGCCTCAGAGCAAGGATTGTTCCTTCTTCATCTTCTACGGTCATGCCATAATATTTCTCGGAGTAATCGACGACGAGTGGAAGGGAAGGTGAATGTGCTAGCATTTCTGTAACGGGCATGCCTTTTGTGCAGACAAGGAAAAGGCCCAGGTAGGATGCCAATCCAAATATGAGGTTTCGCCATCTCTGGCAAACGTGTGCGAGTTTGTACCACCAACATTCACCGACCCATGGTCGCTTTCCCCCCTTCAAACGAGCGTTTTCATCGTCATCTTCGCCTAAAAAAATTGGCCGATAGAGATAGAAGATGTTGAGAAGGGAATCGTCATCGAGGATGTGGATCGATGTAGTATGAGGACTATTACCCATGGGGCAAGTTGACTCACAAGCCAATAAGCGTAAGAAGAGAACGGTGCATACCTTTGCGGTTGGGCGTTGCCACTTGTTGTAGTTTGACCAATTCTTTCTGTGGGTTGAGGGGAAGAAGTAGAAGGTCCGACATAAGACATGGCAGGAGAGTACTGAAAGTATTGGCCAAGATGTGGTTCAAGACGTTGGCTGAGAGCGGGGACGAACCAGGCCGGGCCGCGGTCCGGACTCCGGAGTTCGGAACTTGTCCAGAAAGACTCAAAGGAGGGCCTGTTCCTTGGCCTGTTCTCGGTATCTAGAGTGTATCTAATCGCCCACATCATGATAGAAGATTGGCAATTCCATTTATGTCCAAAGATAAGTCCGTTCTTGAGCCAAGTCTTGACTCCGAGTCTCGGAGTACTCTTGAGCTCAAGATTACGGTAAACCGTAAACGCACATTTCCCCTTGCATTTCCCGGCGTTTTCTCGCATCCTGCTCGATCCTGCTCAAGACTCCTTTTACTACAGGTATTGGTACGTCACGTACGTGTAAGTTTTCTACCTCGTCATTGGTCTCGCCTTAGAACTCTCGACGTGTGGGAACCCTACATTCTTGATTCCTAGTATTCCTACACGTGACTGCCTGCCAATGGTCCTGCTGGCCTCCGCTCGGCTTGTGGCGTTGCTAAAATGGCCGCACATCGATTCACACTCACCAGGGCCTTCCTCTGAGGACCTCAACCTAAGCCCAAACCTTCCGCACCACATCCAGCAGCGACCGCCCGCCTGATGTTCCAGAAGACGTTTTCGACGAACCACCATCCCCGGTGGCGCAAAGCCACGATCGAATTCACCCCCTAAACGGAACCGCGCTGACCCTTATCCACTCGCAAGGCTTTTGCTATGATACTGCACATAGTCACACAATGTGTCGAGGTTTGAAAGGTCTGAACGTTCCAGGAAGTCCAGCTGCGCTCTCCCCAAGTTCAGTACCCTTTCTCAGCTGTCCGCCCCACGCACCGGTACCGGCACGGCCAAGTTTCGCCTCCCAGTCCGCAAAATGGATGTTCACAACAACGACAAATCGGGGAGGTTTTCAGGAAAGGGTCGATCCCCCGTCAGCGACCTACAACGTCCGAGGAATTGCCTCGCTTTTGTAATATCACTACTGTAGTGACGCATAATAACGAGAAGTACATGTGGAAAGTATTCGTACGAAAGCGGGACGAAACATTGTCATGACAGGAACAGCACGGGGGAACAAGTTCATCGCCTGCCAGATCACACCAAGTGTGAGGGTGGAAGCGAACGGATCTGGAACCTTCCCCGACATGTCTGAAAGATGTTCGAGAGCGTTACACCCTCGATGATTGACAATCTCGCGGCCGTGAAGGCTGAGGATGAAAGCCGGCAGCAAAGGAAATAGTCCAGTCGATTAATGGACATCTCGGTGAATTACATGTGAGAAGGAAGGGATGTTTGGCGTTGTGTGGTCTTCCAGCTTCGACGATTGAAAAGGTCCTGACTCCTGACGACAGTGAGGACAAATCCAGGCAGGTGTGCAGGTAACAGGTTACTGATTGTGATAGCGAAACGGCTCGGTCAACCACACGTATGAGTTTGGTTCGAGGATTGAGGTACACACCAAGCTTGGCCACTTGCTGCTGCGCTCGCCGCGCATAACAGATCGCAATTATCGCTAAATGACGGATCTTCAATAATGGATGAGGGTTATGGGGCGACCTGTGTCCCGGCAAGCATCGACGAAGGAAGTAAATGCATCGCCACTTGGCCCGGTTTTGTCATTCCCAGAATATTTCAGCACCTGCAGCTCCGGTAACAACTCTGAAGGGAGCCCCCCATCTTTCAATTCCAGACAGCGAGAAACTCCCTTTACGAACCCATTGTCGATCCGAAGGGTCTTCACACTTCTAAACTGGATAAGAAGGTGGCGCCACTCGATGCGGTCGAACCCATTGTGTTCGCGATCTTCAGATGACCAACTAGTTTCTTCGTCCTCGAGTTCAAGAGTGAGACACTCCGCTGTAGAGAAGAATTGGCTGAACGAATTGGAAATTTGTGCCATCGAAGCTGCTAGCCAGTCAAAGTCCCCGTCGCTGATAGCCATGGAGAAGGCACACGTCTCGGCCTCCCCATGGGGATAGACCGCCAAAGAAACTCACCACCCAGAGAACTCGAATTTGACATCCTCGAACTTAAGATTCTGTGCTGTGTTCATAAACTGCACGAGACGTGGGAAAGAAAACGCGCGTTGGTCGCGGAAGTAAATTTCAAGCTTCTCGGGGCAAGGGGTGATCCGATGAACAAGTGCCTCCGTGTAGGAGCTATGACCTTGAAACCAGAAGTGGTGGAAGCTAGGGAGTGTGACAGGTGTCATATCTGGCGGATGCGTGAGTTGCATCACTACATCAGGGTTTGGAACAGCGAAGATAATGAGCGTCTCCAACTGAGGCATGAATGAAAGCCATTGGAGCAGAGTATTTGGATGGAAGTAGGTGGGTGGGCTGCTCATGAACAAACAAAGTGTGACGAGGCGCACGGCAGTTGTGAGTAATCGAGATCCTATCGGAAGGGCAAAGCTGACCAGCGCGAGGTGGCGTAGGTGTGGTGCTTCAAGTGTTTCGGGTAACATCAAGAATGTCGTACCATTCTGGACCCGATGTCGGATAATCAGGTATTCCAGCATTGGATATTCCTCATCGATGGCCACGATGAGTTTCCGCAGATCTGTAGCAGACATTTCGAGGCGGACGCGATGGACGCGATCACGCTGCCTCAGAGCAAGGATTGTTCCCTCTTCATCTTCTGCGGTGATGCCGTCATGTTCCTCGAAGTAATCGACGGCGAGTGGAAAGGAAGGTGAATGTGCCAGCAAGTCTGCAACGGGCGTGCCTTTTGTGCAGACAAGGGAAAGACCCAGGTAGGATGCCGACCGAAATATGAGGTTTCGCCATCTTTGGCAAACGTGTGCGAGTTTGTACCACCAACATTCACCGACCCATGGCCGCTTCCCCCCCTCAAACGAGCGTCTATATCGTCATCATCTTTGCCTAAAAGAAATGGCCGATAGAGATAGAAGACGTTGAGAAGGGAATCGTCATCAAGGATGTGGATCGACGCAGCATGTGGACTGTTACTAGTACCCATGGGCCAAGTTGACTCAAATCCCAATAACATAACAAGAGTACGATGCGTACCTGTGCGGTTGAAACTCGCCACTCATTGCACCTTGGCCAATTCTTTCGGTGGGTTGAGGAGAAGAAGTAGAAGGGACGAGATAAGACAAGGCAGAGAAGAGTATGATGATTATCGTGTGTTGGCTAACTCAGCCAGGCCAAGATGTGGTTCGAGGCAGACGTTGGCTCAGGGTCCGCTGACCTCGTGTACTCCTTGTGGGAACGGTTCGATCCGGAAGCGCACTGACGGAACGACCCTCTAAAGCGCCAGTGTATAGACGCTTTGCTCACTGCTCAGCGCTCAGTCACGGTCAAGTCTCACGAAGGTGACATCGAAGTGACGGTTATTCTAACCAGAAGCCAAAGGCCGTTTTCCACGGACTTTCCGGCCCGGTAACGCCGGTGGCTTGTCCTGACGCACCTCCTCTCGCCATGCCTTGAGGCTTTGTCTCCTTCGCTTCTCCCTCTCGATGGTCAATAACACAGAGGCTCATACGCGCTATCGACGTCATTGCGGTTTTTCCACCCTTTTAGATGCAAACGCCCAAGTTGCGGCGGCCCAACGGAACGGAGAAAGAGACCTTCATGGTGAATGACAGAAGTATTCAAGTATCGAGGTTGCCAAAGTGCCTCTGCGAGCACGCACACAGAGGCACTTGCACCTGACTGTGCCGCGCGGCGCGGCCGCGAACTTGATGTCCGTCGAGAGAGCTGATCGCGGAAGCCACAATAGGGGAGATCACAGTAGACGTTTCGGGGCCGTTTCGAGGCCGTTTCAGCTTTCGTTTTGAGTCCGTTTTTGAGTCCAAAGTTTTCGAAAACGAGCGAAACGAAATCAACTTTTCGATTCTGTTTTTGGCGGAGTTTGAATAAGACAACACGCGACGCAGGCTGGGGTCATCACATGATCAAATCGTGATTTTGTGTGACATTTTGCTGGATTTACCCCCAGTCGGGCTTTCCCAGCGTGCATGACTTCAAATAAAAAACGGGGATGTTATTTCTGGCGGGAAAATAAAACAAAAAATGGGTTAGCAATGTGGATTATAATGCCGTATATAAGTATTTTTTGCATAAACAAGAAGTAAAAATATAGCCAGAACGTGGGATTGAACCCAGAGCCTCGACATTCCACACACCACAGCGCTGACCGCACTCTACCACTGAGCTACCAGCACTTGTATTGACTAGACAATATGTAACTTATAATTAGCTAGTCTGAAAGATTCACTTTGTCAGCTTTTAGTTACTAACCGTTCTGTTTAAATGATGGGCTGGGCACTTGCAAGCGCGCTCCCCCACAGCACAGACCGCCACCAGCGGTAATATCATTTTTGGACGCATCACTCTTTAGTCATCATAATGCATCATTTGCAACACTCTTGTTCAGTTCTTGCTCCCTTGCTCAGTTCTTGCTCACTCGGGCATGTCACAGGAATGTCACATGTCATGTGATGACTTGTCGCACATGGGGCCCTGCGATTAAAACTCCGCTGGCACAACCCGAAAACAGACTCGAAAATGCTATCAAAGTTGATTTCGTTTCGCTCGTTTTCGAAAACTTCGGACTCAAAAACGGACTCAAAACGAAAGCTGAAACGGCCTCGAAACGGCCCCGAAACGTCTACTGTGATCTCCCCTATTGTGGTTCCAACGCGCGACTGCCTAGTTCTGTTGAGTCTTGACCCATGCTTTGCCTGTGATAGAGATCGCCGAACCACTCACAGGGCACTAAAGAAAACGTTTTCGATGAGCCACCCGGGCACACCTTCCTCGATGGCGTGAAGCCATAGTAGTAGTATTCATCCCTAAACGAAACGGCGCTGACCGGTCTCTATTCGCAAAGCTTTTGCCGAGAGACTGCACACAGGCGCACGATGCGTCGAGGCTTGAAAGGCCCAACGTTCAAGGAAGTCCAACCGCGCTCTCTCCGAGCTCAATACCATTTTTGTCTGTCGCACCGGCATGACCGAGTTTTCCCTCCCGCTCCGCAAATCCGAGTAATTGCTTCGTTCTTGTGATATCACTACACATATTGTACACAATAGCGAGTAACTTACTACGATGCGGAAAGTATTCATACAAAAGCGGGAACCACAAATCAAGATCATGTGTGGTCTCGCTTTCGCCCGCGACACGCGACATGATCGGTGCCGGAAACAAGCTCATCACCTGCCGGATCACGCCAAGTAATCAGGCTGCATTGCGGGCTTACGGCTGAGGAAGGACTGTCTGGTAAGCCCACTGGCAAGGAGGCATCGACGACGTTTCCTTCGTCAACGAATCGACGTTGGAGGGGCTCAGTAGGCCCATTTTCGTCCAATTTCTGCTGCCACGGAGGTCTACCCAGATGGCAGCACTGTACACACCATACAAAATGTTGGCCATCTTATAATACAATTGTCTCTTACTACGCATACAAATGAGAATATCGCCGCGCCTCAGACTCAAATTGTAGGGCCACACAAGTACTCCGTAGGTTACATAGATCATCGTATGATGTAAATGGGATGAGGGATATAACCATGCGAAATTAGAGTATATGTATATGGGGGTGCCATCTATCTGAAAGATGTCCGACAACGTGACACCCTCGTTGATTGAAAATCTCACGGCCGTGAGGGTGAGGATGAAATCCGGCAGGTGATAGGAGGCAGTCCGGACGACTGATAAACAGCTCGGAGAATTACCTGAGAGACTGAAGGAATGTTTGGCGTTGTGTCATCTTCCGGCTTCGACGATTGAAAAGTTCGTGACCCTGATGATGCCACATCATGATGGCGAGGATAAAGGCAGACAGGCGTGCGGGTAACAGTTTGCTGAAAGCGATGACGAAATGGCTCCGTCGATCGCATGTGAAGATCGAGGTACACGCCAAGCCTGGCCACTCGCCGTCGCGCTCGCTACGCATAACCGCTCATTATTATCGCCGAGTAAGCCATCTTCAATAACGGGTCAGGGTTATGGGGTGACCTGCCTTCTGGCGAGCATCAATGAACGAAGCAAATACATCGCCGGTTTTATCGCTCCCAGAATATGCGAGCTCCTGCAGCTCCGGTAACAGCTCTAAAGAGAGCTCTCCGTCGTCCAATTCCAGACAACGAGAAACTCCATTGACGAACACATTGTCGATACGAAAAGTCTTCACGTTGCTAAACGAGCTAAGAAGTCGGCGCCACTCGATAATGTCGATCCAAGCATTGTGTCCTCCAGATGACCAACCATCGGGTTCAAAAGTGAGATGCTCAACCGCAGAGAAGATTTGGCTGAGCGAATTGCAGATTTGTACCACGGAAGATACCTGCAAGTCAAAGTCGTAGCAGTCGACAGCTATGGAAAGGGCATATATCTCAGCATCCCCGCGGGGATAAACCGCCACAGAAGCTTGGAACATGGAGAACTTGAATTTGACACTCTTGAACTTGAGGTATTCTGTTGTGTTTATAAACTGCAGGAGACGAGGGAGGGAATACGTGGGTTGGATGACGAAGCGAATATCAAGCTTCTCAGGGAAAGGGGTGATCAGATGAACAAGTGCCTCCAAGTAAGCGCTATAATCTCGAAAATGGAAATGGCGAAGGTTAGGGAGTGCGACAGGTGACATAACTGGCATAGGCGTGAGTATTTGAGCATTGAAGATAAAGCCGATCATGAGCGTCTCCAGCTGGGGCGTGAATGAAAGCCATTGGAGCAGAGTATTTGGATGGAAGTAGATGGGTGCATTGTTCTTGACCAGACAAAGGGTGACGAGGCGCACGGCAGTCGTGAGTAATCGAGATCCTATCGGAAGGGTAATGTCAACCAGCGCAAGGTGGCGTAGGTGTGGTGCATGAAGTGCTTCTGGGAACATCAAGGGCGTTGTATTTTCCGTAGACCGATTCATGACAATCAGGTATTCCAGGATTGGATATTCCTTATCGATGGCCACAAGCAACTTCTGCAGATTTGTAATACGCATGAAAAGGCGGACACGACGGACGCGATCACGCTGCTTCAGAGCAAAGATTGCTCCGTCTTCATCTTCTGTGGTGATGTCGCCATAGTATCCCTCGAAGTAATCGATGACAAGTGGAAAGGAAGGTGAATGTGCCAGCATGTCCGCAACGGGCGTGCCTTTTGTGGCTACGAGGGAAAGACCCAGGTAGGATGCCGACCCAAATATGGTGTTTCTCCATCTCTGGCAAACGTGTGCGAGTTTATACCACCAGCATTCCTCAACCCATGGCCTCCCCCCCTTGAAATGATCTTCGTCATCGTCATCTTCGCCTAAAAGACATGGCCGATAGAGATAGAAGACATTGATAAGAGAATCGTCATCGAGGACATGAATCGATGGAGTATGTGGACTGCTACTCATAGGCCAAGTTGACTCACAAGCCAATAAACGTAACAAGAGAACGATACGTACCTTTGCGGTTGGGCCTCGCCACTTGTTGCACCTTGACCAATTCTCTCGGCGGATTGGAGCCTTTGGAGGGAAGAAGTGGAAGGTGCGAGATAACACATGGCAGGAAGGTAATAGCTAGTAGTGGTCAAGATGTGGTTGGCTCAGGCTGGCCTCGTGTACTCCTTGTGGGAAGGTTTGACCCGGAAGGGAACCGCCGGAACCGCTCGGTGCTCTCTAGAGCGCTGGTGTATAGACGCTCTGCTCAGTGGTCAGTCAAGTCTCACACAAGGCAGGCAGGCCACATGCTGTATTGTCCGTGAAACGATGAGAGTCTAAGCTTTGAGCACCGAACTCAAGTTACCCAACACCAAAATGATTGTTGAACTGAGACGAACCTGCACGGGCTGGCGCACGCGCGTGAACTTGCTGCACACTATCTGTGAAGGGATGTTAGTGCGGAAGGAGCGTCTGTGATTAGTTATCTAGACGCTTATCATGACAGAGGAGGGTTTCGTCGTTCTGAGCCGAAGCGACGTTCAAGCGAGGCACGAGCGAAGGCACAGAACTCATGGGTGGAGAGGGCGGCACGTGACCCGTCCTTCTCATCCTATGCCATTCACACGCTTCCTCTCTCTCGGGCGGTTCAAAGATCCGCCCTTCACTTTTGATTTTCCCACCCGCCACGCCTGAATAAATAATACATTGGATCAATGATGAGACTCGCAGGTCCGACAGCCGCCAACTCGCTCCGGAAGGCTTGGGGAGGGCCCGCCCACCCGTCGCAAGCTCGCCTCGAATGCGCACCCCTCATCTCCGATCGAGGAGCACTGCGTGCTTTCGTCATACAGCTGTGTAGGCAGCAGACCCTTTCTAATAACTTAGATTTCAGTACATAGCAATGCGCCTTGAATTATCATATTGCGCACCAGAGATGTATAGTCCACACTCTGGCTCTCCCTCCAACCCCTGGTGGAATTTGTCGCGTCGCGGGTCTGTGCGCAAGCACCCCTCGATGCAACACCTCGCCCCGGGGCTCTGTCTGGAACAGACCCCAAAGCCAATTTTTGGACCCTGTTACGGGGCCTCGCGCCCATTACTGTACGCTCGGCCAATCCCCTTTGTTATCTCCCTTCCTTTGTCTTACTCTTCTGCCATGTCCCATTCCCCTATTCTTACTATACACTTGACTCAAGCATGCCCCACCCAAATGGACACGCGTCCCCATTATCCCTATCACGCGCCGCTTACTATAATAGCAAACGCGACTCACTTTGGTACCTTACTATAGGGCTTATTATTACCAGTACGAGACATGTAGCACAATAACATGTAATAGCTTATATAGCGCGATGTGCGCCTAGCTGAATGTTCATCCAATCCGTCTCGTTCGTTCTGTCCTCCCTGCGTGCCTCTAACTTTCTTGCGTACTACCCCTTCCCATAAACCTTCCCGCCCACTAAAGCCACCCAGGATCCGAAGCCACAGTAGTATTCATCCCGAAATTGCACCCCGCCTACCAGTCTCCATTCACAGGGTTATTGCCGAGAATCCACAAACCAGCGCACTATGCGTCGAGGCCTGGGGAAACCTGAAGCTGAAGGCCTGAACGTCCTGGACGTTTAAGGGAGTCCAACCACGCTCTCCCCGAGCTCGTTACCCTTTCTGTCCGCCGCACGGAGCGACACGGCCGGGTTTTCCCTCCCTGTCCGCAAAATTCTACATTCACGTCAACAACAAATCAGGGAGGTTTGCTGGAAAAGCTGAGTGCATCCATCGATTCCATCAACCGTCTGTGACATCCAACGTCCTATAACTTGCTTCGTTTTTGTCTTTGTAATATCATTACACATTGTACACACTGTAGAAATTTTATTTTGCTTGCCGCTCTGCACGAATACTTTCGGCATCTTCTACAGTGTACAGCAAAAGCGGGGCTAGACACCATCGTGACTCTGGTACCAGGCAGCCTGGTTCCAGAGTCATGATGGTGTCTAGCCCCGGCACATCTCAGAGGGGAATAAATTCGTCATCTGCCAGCCAGAGCGCACCAAGTGCCAGTGACCAGGCTAGAGTGTGAGGGCGGAAGTAAATCGATCCGGGACATGATCTTCATAAGATCCTGTTAGACATGAAAAGTGTCCTCGAAAGGGACGTTGGCGGGTAGTCTCACGAGCGGCCGCAAGGAAAGTGATGTGAATGCTGCGGTGCGAGCGAGCGGCAGGAGGCAAGTGTAAAAATTGGTGGTTCGGGCCAAAGCGAGGCACGAGCGTAGGCCCGGAATGGGCCGGAAAGGGGCTAGCGAGGACGGCGGCACGTGATGCGTTCGTGCGTGTCTCTCCAGCTTTCCCCTTCGGACGTTTCACGTTTCCCCTTCGGACGGGTTCAAAGAACCTCCACTCCGCTTTATTAACTAGGGTGCCACGAGCGCGTGGCAGGGTCCGACCGGTGAAACCCGGAGAAACAGTGCAGCATCAGGGGACGGTTCGGACGACAGCATGGAGGGTGAGATTGACAGCGAACAGTTCTGAAGTTTGTCACACTCTCCGCATGTGTTGCATGCGGAGTTCATACAGAGCTTCATTGGAGAGCTTTGTGATACACGAAGCCTTATTGGTGCTGTTGAAGTGAGAGAGTACATTGGGAGGCGAAGCGAGTGAGAACAAACAGTGCTATGGGCGGAGTTGTATGACATAAGATCGACCCACGGCCCACGTCACGCACCATATTAGGAATAGAGAAGGAAACGCATAGTAAGCCTCCCTTCGGCCTTCAGCCTACGGTCGGAATAATTTTACCCGCCCGCCACCCCCAGTTACATACGCCTCGCGGTCAGACAGCAATCAGCCCGCTTTGGATGGGCCCACCCACGAGGTTGCCCCCGGACGCGCACGTTCATCTTCGATCGAGAAGCGCTACTAATAGCCTCAGAGTATCTAAGCATTTTCTCAATTTCATTACCCGTGCGCCAATTCCTTCTCTACAACCTCGGCGCGCCACGCGCTGTGAGCAAAGCGTGGCCCACACGCTCAGCGGCCCGAGCTGACCAATCAACGTAACGTATATCGCCCATTTCGCTCAATTGCTGCCGCCATGGAGGCTCCACTCGGTTGGCTGCGGTGGCGGCACTGCCAGTGCACACCACAAAATGTTTGGTTATCAGTGGTACAATTGTCCATCCGGGCCATCCCTTATTACACGTACAACATGAGAATACCGCCGCGCCTCAGACTAAAACTGAATAGTGGCGCTCTAGAGGTTCTGCCAGGCCACTTCCGGATCGAACCATTCCCACAAGGAGTACACGAGGTCAGCCAACGTCAGTCTCGGACCACATCTTGGCCAATACTTACAGTACTCTCTCACCATGTCTTATGTCGGACCTTCTACTTCTTCCCCTCAATCCACCGAAAGAATTGGTCAAGATGCAACAAGTGGTGAGGTGCAACTGCAAAGGTACGTATCGTTCTATTACGCTTATCGGCTCATGAGTCAACTTGGTCCACAGGTAACAGTCCACATCCTCAATGACGATTCCCTTCTTAACGTCTTCTATCTATATCGGCTATCTCTTTCAGCCGAAGATGATGATGACAAAGCTCCTTTCAAGGGGGGGAAGCGGGCATTGGTCGGTGAATGTTGGTGGTACAAACTCGTACACGTTTGCCAGAGATGGCGAAACCTCATATTTGGATCGGAATCCTACCTGGGTCTTTCCCTCGTCTGCACAAAAGGCAAGTTCTTTGCGGACATACCGGCACATCCACGTTCCCTTCCACTTGTCATCGATTACTTCGACGAATATAGCGGCATCACTGTAGAAGATGAAGAAGGAACAATCCTTGCTCTGAGGTAGCGTGATCGCGTCCGTCGCGTCCGCCTCGACATCTCTGTTACGGATCTGCAAAAACTCATCATGGCCATCAATGAGGAATATCCAATGCTGGAATACCTGATTATCTGGGATCGGGTCCTGGACGGTGTGACGTTCTTGATGTTATCCGAAACACTTGAAGCACCACAGCTACGCCACCTCGCGCTGGTCGGCTTTGTCCTTCTGATACAATCTCGATTACTCACAACTGCCGTGCGCCTCGTCTCACTTTGTCTGTTCATGAGCAGCCGACACCACCGTCATCTCGACGTTCGTCCCCGAGCCCACAGAGCCCGCCTATGCCGACCCATTGGCGAAAGAACGTCGCCGTCGTCTCCTTGAGCTAACTGAAGAGGCCTTCCCCGACGGCAGGGTGCCAGAGTTGATCAGTCCCACACTCACACTGCTGCCAATCACTTGGTGCTATCCAGCCTGTGACTAACTTGTTCCTCACGATGTTGTCTTTTGTGTGTACACAGTACTATTAAAAATTTCTCGCCGCTCTGTTCGAATATCGCAGTACTCGTAGTCGTCAAATATAGAGCAATTTCTCGTACGTGGCAGTGGAAGTGCTCCAACGCACTCAGCTCGCCCCCAGCGTTTCAGGGCCTTTGATGCATACTAGGTTCCAAGGGGACGGGGCAATGGGCCGGTTCATGGTTCATTCGTTCAGCCAGGCGGGGCAGCTCATGGACGGCAGTATAGGTTAGTGAAAGTGTGAACGAGCGAAGGGAAGGCGAACACCTCTGTGGAATCTGGCGCAGACTCGCCGCAGATGTCCATGGCGGACATGTTCTGGCCCGACTTACACAGGCTCATACCGGATGACCCTTCCCGGCCTGACAGTCATGTTACTGAAGTACTGAAGGGCCACACAAGTACATCGTAAGTTACATAGACCATAAATCATCGTATAATTGTCAAGGTTGAAGGTTAGGATTCGAGGATCCAGGGCGGAGGGCAATGTAAAAGGGATAAGGAGGGCGAAATTAGAATATATGTATGTAGGGGTGCCATCTATCTGAAAGATGTTCGAAAGCGTGACTGCCACCTGGAGGGGGAACGCGTAAATCAGTAGATTACGGCAAATCAGTGACAGGAGCTTACAAGTCCTGCGGCCTCGCCAAGGACACCAGAAAATCCATGGACGACTCGAACTACAGGGTGAAGGCGGTCGATCAGGTTGCGATATTTGTCCCAATAGTCTTTGAACGCCGTCTCTCTTTCTAAGAGTAGTTGAATGATGTCCCCTGGAGAATGACAGCTCTGTAGTTTATCTGTGGAGCCTGTGGAGGGGTGTTTAGTAAGGTTTACTCCGGTCTGTCTCGCATAGTTGACCAATGCGGCATCGAGGATGGATTGAAAGTTGGTGGGAGATGCCGTCGGTAGAGACATCAAGGTGAGGGAGGGAGTGGTGATTGTCGGTCGGCAGTGCACAGCTTATATGATCATATTTCAGTATCCGCAAAACCGCAGGACAACTCGAAGGCTCGCTTCGCCATCCTGTTCATGGGACCTTTGTACTGACACTGGACACTGGAACCTAATTGACACTACATACTATGTATTACAATACACTTGGTAACGCATCAAGAGGATATTAAAATACTTTACTCGTCGGTAGAGAAGCCTCTAATCCGTTCAGCTCTTGCCAAACATCTCGCTCAGCCACCACAAGCCTGGGCCTCTTCGCATCTGGTGGGTTCATACTTTCTCCATCGACTTCTGTCATGTCTTTCCGAGATCGGGACTCTTTCCCACCGTCTTTAAGTACGTTGGCCATGTTGGAGAGCGGCGCAGACCACTTGTGCCATTCAAGCAGAGACGGTCGCTGTTGGGGATCGTTCGCCATCAACTGGTCAGCAAACTCCCAGAGCCGCTTGTCTCCTCTCCTGACCATGATATGACGCAAAAGAACACGCCCACATGACCATCTATCGGCCTTGATGGGACTATACATCGGCGTCGGTCCTTCTTCTTCTCCCATTTCAGGCGCTGTCCAGCCCTTGGTGCCTCGATATTCGTCAGTCTCCGTGTTTTCATCTTTAACTTTGATAGCTACGTCGAAATCAATGACCTGCAATCGAAAATCACCGTCACAGACAAGGTTATGGGGCTTGATGTCTCGATGTGCTACTTTGTGCTCGTGAAGATATGCGAGCCCCTTGATGAGGCCCCATCCGAGCTGGACACGACTGCGAACGCCACCACTGTTCATAAGTCGTTGGTCACCGATAGAGCGCAGCTTTGGTAGAATGAGCCACTCCGTCGTGATTGAAGGGATAGTTTCGATAAACGAGATAACGTGTGGAGACTGTGACCGTATCGCATGGAGGTACTTGAGGATGTCCGGCTCGTTCGATCCCTCGCGGACGTGCTTTGCAATCAATTCGGTCTTGTTCGGATCCTTCCGTCGAAACACCGTGAGGATGTGAGGTGGTAGCTGCAAGACATAGTCAGTGCGACGTCACGAATGAAGAAATGAGTTCAATGTTGTACTTTGGAGATCAATTCCCAAGTGCCGTCGTCCGTCTCCAAGACATCCGGTACCACTTCATATCCACAGGCTTCGAGCTGTTCAATTGCGCCTCCATCATTACCCTTCCGACGAACATTGGGTTCAATTTGGTCTTCCTCACGCTTGGTCTTGCCGGTGAACGTCGGCAGCTTGTGCAGCTTGCTAGCTTCATGGACACTGGCCTTGAGATGTTCGACTTTTCGTTTTGTATCTCCGTTCTCGCTCTCATCGTTCAATGCGGAGGAGAGATTGTACAGTTCGAGTGCAAATCTAAGGCAGCCGACCGTGTTTGAAAGGTCGAAGGCTTGTTTTCTGCGATAAACCTGCGGCGATTCAGCATAGAATTTTAATGGTATAGAGAGCATGAGTACATACCTCCTGGGAACCTTCTTTCTGATATAGAACGTAGCGGTCTACCAGTCCGTACCGCCGATAAATATGGCCACGAAAACGAAATTCCTCTTCTTCTTGTACGTATCCAGGAATGTGTTCGCGAATCGAACGATGCTGGCTCCCAGAAGTATCACGCGATGATGATCCACGGCAGGTCTATCTGGAGAATTCGAATTGACTTCCACAGCTATTCGTGGAAGGCTAAACTTCAGAACAAGGAAATCGCTTCTAGGTTTGTACGAGTGATATTTTCCATCAACTCGGATTATAAGCATGAATGGCCACGATTCTCGGCCACTTTTAGAAGTCGTCAGTCAAACGAACATTACAAATGCAGTGAGTCTCACAGTTTAACAGTGATTTTTGTTGTTCCGTCACTTGCGATGTTGGAAGGGAGCGATTCAAAATGACTCGCGATTGAGTAGAAAAGGAGCCAGTTCGCATCGCATTCTTTGAAGAGCCTTCTGTTTCCATCATTTGAGGTATTCCACAACTTCGTACCGACGGATGAAAGGGTGATAGCGTGGTTAACCTCGAGTCGGTCGACAATGGGAAAGGACCGAGAGGAATCCTCCGTCGAACAATCAAAATACTCGTTGAAAGACGCTTGACCCATATTCGTCTCAGATGCGCGCATCTGACCTCATCTGTCAGAAGTCGAAAACATGATAAGATACGAAAAACAACTAACATTATCAGGCACCTTTCGCTTTCGACCCATCATCTCTTCATGCTTCTGGACGAATTCGGGAACCTTGCTATTGTCATCCATTATTACGTTATTCAAGTCGAAATCTTCTGCCGTGAATTTCCCTTTATTATGCGCGTGAAGGAATATATCTTTATATGCCAGGTCCAAATTGGACGTGATGGGGTCTCCAAGTGGGTCATCTCCATTCAACATAATAGCTATGGCCAGTTTGAGAACGCAGCTAGAGTACAAATACTTGACGTACCAGGCTGTTGGACGAGCAGGACCTGAGTTTTTGAGAGTCTAAGGTCTGCCAGCTCATCCATTACGCTAACCTTCTCAATTGTATCCGTGTCATCGACTTTGATGCTCCTGAGTATTTCCGCCAGGCGATTGAGAGTTGTTTTGTCGATAATCTTTGTGCCCTTCGTCTTCCAAATGGTGAGGTCTGCGGCAGCAAGGTCAATTTGCCTCTTCTTCTTGACTTCCTCCTTCAAGATTGCTACGAGTTCGTGACTAGAGGCCTCAACCACGAAACAATCTCCAAGGGCCTGGAACTTGTGGTCGACGAGAAGAAACCATGTCTTTGATGTCTTTGAAGGTGCCATAATGAATGATGTGATGATAGCAGTGTACAAAGAGTCGGGTGACTCCTGCGTGTGAAGTGCCTGGTCACCTTACGTGAGCGTCCCCCACCCCCCCTCACGTCGGGTTAGGGTCAGGCCCAGTCCACCCACTCTTCCCCTTCCCCTTCCCTCTGGCGTTCATTTCATTTCCCTTCAAGTCGCCCTAGCTCGTTTGTAACGTAGGGTTGCTCGTCTTTTTTTGTGAATGCATGTGTTGTTGGCCCCCCGCCTACGACGAGTGCCTGCCTTCCAATCTAGGCGACCACGCCCTTGTGCCAGGGGCTCCAGCGCCTCTGTCTCTGCGGGTCGCGACTTGCTCAGTCGCACCCGGCTAGTTCGAGGCCGGCGGTGCGTTTGACCCAGGGCAGGCGCAGTGCAGCGCGCCTTCCTCTCTATTCCCTTCACTCTTGGGTCGTCCTCGCGGCGGCCAGCGCTCACGCCCCCGGGTTGTCAGTGTGGCCCACACCCGCCCCCCCCCCCCCCCCCCCCGATCTGGATTGCTCGGGTTGCCCTCGCCTATTGTACGCCCAGGTTTCTTACAGGCAACGTCTGTCTGTCCTCGCCTGATGCCGCAGTGGTGCCAGGGGCTCCAATGCCTCGAATTTGCGTGGTCACGACCCCCTCGGTCGCACCAACCAGTTCGAGGCCAGCAGTGGCCCTGGCCAGGGCAGGGACAGCGTTCACGACGCTGCCCTGCGCCCCCTCCCGGTTCTCGATGGCAAGTATGGGGTCTGCATGCGATAAAGTTAAATTCCAACAAGATAGAGACTCCCCTTGCCTGTTGTGCAGGGAGGAGCGCGTACAATGTGCTCACACCCGGGCCATGACAGAAGGGGTATGATAGCTCCGGGATATTTTCGAAATCTGAGCGCGTGATGATCTTCAGGAATGGGCTTGGGAATCGAGGAGTAAACTGAGCGGTTTTAGAGCGGATCACGACCAAAACCACGTGCTGGTCCTCGGGATTTGGCGACGCCTAGCAGCTGGTCGTGCTCGCTTTGCTCGGACAACCAACGAGATGCCATGGACGGCAGAAGACAACTTGAAAGCACCCTCCCCGCAAACCCGATCATTAGTTTTCCTAGCAGCAATGTCAACTCTCAGGGACTTGTCCAGATCACTGACATCCAAGTCTGGCGCCCGCATTCCAACCGCACCATGATGTTTTTCTCATGTTTGACATGCTTCTTGTACATCATACCGTACGTGGGGCGCGCGGTCTATTAATCTTCCGGCAACAATTCCCCGTAATGAAAGAGCAATTCGCCATTCCGCCTGTCTATGGGTCTCCTTCATCAGTGTGCGGAGTCTGATGCAGAGCTCCGTACCTAACAAAATCCCGAATAATCGGGAACGGGTCGTCCCTATTCTGCAGATGCCTTGAATTGTATGTACCCTGGGAAGGCGAGCCACCGGGACTTGGCCAGCTTGTATCAATGTCCCCATGTTCCGATCCGTACCTGGGTGAGTGGAACCACACCAATGGTGATAACTCTTAGTGAGAAGTCAGGCAAAAAAAATATTCCTATCATTTTCGTTCGCACAGAAGACCTTTAAGAACATGGATGTGTCTATAACATGATTCATTAGCGTCTCGCCCATACATGGTGCGCAAGATGCATCCCACTCTCCTTCCACCCATTCTCTTTCGCCTCGTGGCACTGCTCGCCATAGTGCCTGTACGTGGTTTGTTCATACCCGCCCGTTTGCGGAACTCGTTCTTATGACTTATGTTACGACGTGGCAGTTCGTAAACACGGACACGTCGCATATTCTTCGCAGGAGCCTCTACCCTAGTCGCCTTCGCCATCTCCGCTTCCAGCAACGCGATGTCATTCCTGATCTTCTTGAGGGTTGGACCGCAGTCGGATGCTACACGTTAGTCATCGCACAACCCATGCAAGGGAGTCGATCTTCTGACTTTGTTACATTTTAGGGACAATGTCGCAGCACGCACACTCACTTTTGTCGGCTATACGGACACAAAGAACATGACTGTTGATAATTGTGTGAACTTCTGCAACACGCAGAACTTTGTCTATGCCGGTGTCGAATATGGCCAAGAGTGCTGTAAGTGGTGTTTCAACGTTCCCCGTAGCCCGATTTTCTTTCCTAT
The DNA here is from genome assembly GCA_015178965.1 of Russula ochroleuca. Classification (NCBI taxonomy): domain Eukaryota; kingdom Fungi; phylum Basidiomycota; class Agaricomycetes; order Russulales; family Russulaceae; genus Russula; species Russula ochroleuca. The sequence continues at coordinate 97,910 of WHVB01000031.1, read as the reverse complement.
CTCCGCCATTCTGATCACACGGTCTGGGATATTAGATTGTGGGAATGTCATATCCAATGGGGGGACGACCGCTTTGGATTCGGATTGTAGCTTCCCATGCAACGGCAACGCAAATGAGACTTGTGGTGCCGGCGGCCGCCTGAATTTGTATTGGAGTGGTGCTGTCCCCCCAGCTGCGCCTGTCATCGCGCCTAATAATGGGTTGTGGATTTCCTTGGGATGTTATAAGTACATCCACCTTCCTTTTTTAGTAAAAAGCGGATCACTAACACTTCTGTGCCTGTCCCATTAGCGACTCCCCGGCAACGAGGACTCTAACCGTCCCAACAGCCGTCCTTGGCGGTGCTTCCAACAACAGCGTCCAAAGTTGCACCGATACCTACTTTTCCTCGGGTTACCCCCTGGCTGGTGTAGAGTACTCTCGCGAGTGCTGTACGTACTATCTCTCGTCTCGATTTTCAGCCCCTCACCGTGCTTCCTAAAGACTGCGGTACCGCCATCGCCAATGACGGCGCTCCGACACCCCCGGGTGATTGCCCCATGGTCTGCTCTGGAAATAGTTCCGAATTCTGTGGTGGCCCAAATCGCCTTAACGTGTACAACTATACTGGCACCGACCTTCCGCCAATTACCGCTCCCCCTGTGGAAGGAGGCGGTGGCGGGTCGCCGGTTTTCCCCGTCCTTTCCGATCTCCAAGTGGGATGGTCGTACAACGCTTGTTGGGTGTAAGTTGGCCCTTTTGACATGCATAATTTACAACACTTGATAAAACCGGAAATACTTAGGGACAATGCACATGGACGCGTTTTCCAAACCGAGTTTCCGGATAACCAAATGCTGACTGTGCAAGGTTGCGCTGCCTTGTGCTCATCCAAGAACTTTTCCCTTGCCGGTTTAGAATACAGTGTCCAATGTTGTACGTTTTATCGTAGATCAACCGATCCTCCTCTAGTCAAGGAATCACTAATTACCCCTCACAGTCTGCGGCGACAATCTTGTACAGGGCTCCGTTAAGGTCCCTGACAACGAATGCGATATGGGCTGTAGCGGAAATGCCACGCAAGTCTTTTATTTTTTTTCTCTGTGTTGACTGCGTGGCTGAATTAACAATCGTGGACTCCAGTGAAGCTTGTGGTGGACGAGACCGACTTTCGGTTTACACCTCCACAGGCTCCGTGACCACTTTCCCAATACCCACTGTGCAGACAATAGACCTTCCTGGAAATTGGCATTATTCCCGATGCCTGGCGTACGTATATATTGTCTTCCTCAGCACATGTAACCAACCGAAGGCTGCTCACTCTGATTCATAGCGAGCCTGGCGCAATTCGGATCTTCCCGTAGTATCAGGTCATATTCCCCTATAACAAGAATGCGTGCCTCGTTGTAATACCCTTCACGAGTGTTGGTGAGGGAAGTCAGGGAAATCGGACGTCTCAAGCTCACCATCAAATATGCGACCGCTAGGGAGAACATGAAGGAATGGGTAAAGATTGTTCGGGTCCGTCGCTGGCCGCGCCTCGCAGTCAGACAGCAATCAGCCCGCTTCGGATGGGCCCACCCACCCACGACTCCACGAGGTTGCCCCCAGACGCGCACGTTTCATCTTCGATCGAGAAGCGCTACTAATAGCCTCAGATTATCTGAGCATTTTCTCAATTCCATCACCCGTGCGCAAAGAGCACGACGCGTGGCCCAACACGCTCAGCGGCCCGAGCTGAACAATCAACGTAACGTATATTGCCCATTTCGTCGCTCGATTGCTGCCACCACGGAGGGTCCACTCGGTTGGCACTGCACACCACAAAATGTTGGCTATCAGTGATACAATTGTCTGTCCCTTATTACACGTACATGAGAATATTGCCGCGCCTCAGACTAAAACTGAAGTACTGAAGGGCCACACAAGTACATCGTAAGTTACATAGATCATAAATCGTTGTATGACTGTCAAGGTTGAAGGTTATGATTCGAGGATCCAGAGCGGAGGGCAATGTAAAAGGGATAAGGAGGGCGAAATTAGAATATATGTATATAGGGGTGCCATCTATCTGAAAGATGTTCGAGAGCGTGACACCATCGTTGATTGAAAATCTCGCGACCGCGAATGGTGAAGGAGGATGAAACCCAGCAGGGGATCGGAGGCAGTCCGGGCGAGTGACGAACAGCTCGGTGAATTACATGTGAGAAGGGATGTCTGGAGTTTACTGAAAGTAATAGCAAAATGGCGCGGCCAATCGCAATATGAGTCTGGCTTGAGGATCGAGGTACACGCCAAACTTGGCCACTTGCTACCGTGGTCGCCGCACAGAACATACCGCTATTATCGTTGAATGAGGCATCTTCAATAACAGGTCAGAGTTATGGGGCGACCTGCCCTCTGTCGAGCATCGATGAATGAAGTAAATGTATCGCCGGTTTTGCCGCTCCCGGAATATATGACTTATAATATGAGTTCCTGCAGCTCTGGTAACAGCCCTAAAGAGAGATCTCCATCGTCCAATTCCAGACAGCGAGAAACTCCCTCGACTAAGATCTTGTGGATACGAAGGGTCTTCACGTTGCTAAACGAGCTAAGAAGTTGGCGCCACCCGACGCTGTTGACCCCAAGACTGTACTCTTCGGTTGACCAGCTATCTAGTGTCCCAATGTCAAGGGTAAGATGCTCCACCGCAGAGAAGATTTGGCTGAGCGAATTGCAAATCTTTGCCACGGAAGATAACTGCAAGACGAAGCCACAGCCATTGACAGCTATGGAAAGGGCATACATCTCAGCCTCCCCACGCGGATAGAACGCCATAAATGCTTGCCACTCAGAGAACCTGAATATGGCACGCTCGAACTTGAGGTTCTCTCTTGTGTTCATAAGCTGCAAGAGACACGGGACAGAAAACGTGGGTTGGATGACGAAGCAAATATCAAGCTTCTCGGGGCAAGGGGTGATCCGATGAACAAGTGCCTCCAAGTAAGTGCTATCACCTCGAAAATAGAAATGGTAAAGGTTGGGGAGTGTAACAGGTGACATGACTGGCGGATGCGTGGGTTGCCTTTCCACGTCACGGTCGGGAGCACTGAATAAAAAGCTGATCTTGAGCGTCTCCAGCTTGGGCATGAATGAAAGCCATGCGAGCAGAGTATTTGGATTAAAGTAGGTGTGTGGGTTGTTCATGACCAGATAAAGTGTAACGAGGTGCACGGCAGTTGTGAGTAGTCGAGATTCTATCGGAAGGGTAATGTCAACCAGCGCGAAGTGGCGTAGGTGTGGTGCTTCAACTGTTTCTGGAAACATCGAGATTGTTGTATTTTCCTTAATCCGATTCCAGATAATCAGGTGTTCCAAGATTGGATATTCCTTATCGATGGCAGCGATGAACTTCTGTAGATTTGTAATAGTAAAAAGGCGGACGCGACGGACGCGATTACGCTGTTTCAGAGCAAGGATTGCTCCCTCTTCATCTTCTGCGGTGACGCCGTCATATCCCTCGAAGTAATCGATGACGAGTGGGAGGGAAGGTGAATATGCCAGCATGTCTGCAACAGGCGTGCCATTTGTGCAGACAAGGGAAAGACCGAGGTAAGATGCCGACCGAAATATGAGGTTTCGCCATCTTTGGCAAACGTGTACGAGTTTGTACCACCAGCATTCCTCGACCCATTGACGCTTCCCCTCCTTGAAACGATCGTCGTCATCGTTGTCTTTGCCTAAAAGAAATGACCGATAGAGGGAGAATACGTTGAGAAGGGAATCGTCATCGAGGATGTGGATTAATGCAGTATGTGGACTGTTACCCGTGGGCCAAGTTGACTCACAAGCCAATAAGCAGAAGAAGAGAATAATGCGTACCGTTGCGATTGGGACTCGCCACTCGTTGCACCTCGACTAATTCTTTCGGCGTCTGATTGAAGGGAAGAAGTAGAGGGTGCGAGATAAGACATGGCAGGAGAGTAAGTATTGGCCAAGGTGTGGTTTGAAATAAACTTTGACCGACCTCGTGTAAGTTAGTAACTTTGTGGTTTGTGGGAACGGTTCGATCTGGAAGGTGCGGACAAGAGCGCGGAACTGGCCTATAGAGCGCTAGTTATAGGCGCTCTGTCTCACAAAATCACGCCTTTCCGTGAGAGCCCTTTGAGAACCAAACCCAACTTACTCACCACATCGACCAAAATGTTGGAGCTGAGACGAACCCGCACCAAGACCCGCACGCACGTGAACTTGCTACTATACACAAAATCTGTGAGGCCCAGGAATGTTGGTCAAGATGTTGGTGCGTAGTATATTTATACGCCCACATCATGATAGAGGAAACATCGGTTCAAAAGTATGTCTGTTCTTTGATCGCGCATTTTGCCGTTCTGAGGTGAAACGAGGCACAGCGCGAGGGCGGTACATCCATCGCCTGTCCATCGCTTCCCCGGTTCGGAGAACCCACTCAATCTTATTTTTCCCACCCGCCACGCTTCACTTAGTTCCACCACGCGACTGTATGGAGCTGCCGACCTCCGCCCCTCGGCCCCCTCCTGTGTTTGCAGAAACGCCCACAGAGCACAAAAGAAAGCCACTTGCAAAAGTCCGAGTTAAGCACGGTTAGGTGAATGACATGCATCTACAACGCGACCTGTGGGTTTGCCAAATGGCCCCACGCAGATTGACGCTAACTAGGGCTTCTCTGACGACCCCAACCAAAGCCTAGACCTTCCGCGCTACATTCTTCAACGCCGCCAGCGTGACGTTCCACAAAACTTCTCTGATGATCCACCCTCCCTAATGGCGCGAACTCGCCGCGAAGCTACGGTAGTCATCCCTAAACCGGACTGTGCTGTCCGTTTCCCATTTGTAAGGCCCTTGCCGAGAGACCGCACACGACGCGTCGGTGCCTGAACGGCATGAACTCCAGCCGCGCTCTCCCCAGGTTACCCTTTCTGTCCGCCACACGCACGATCCGAGTTTTCTCCCCCAGTCCACGAAATAAACGTTCGCGTCAACGACAAAGTCACCGATGCTGGCGTCCCCGATCAGGATTCAGATTCTCAAGTCGTCCCTATCTGCGCATACCTGGCCCGCGAAGTAGGCGCATTTCCCAGCACGAGAAGGCTCTTGGAACGAATTGCAGTACGAGCTGGATTCTAATGTGCGCTGAGCACTCCATGTGGATCGGACAGACTGATATAATTCACTGATATTCCAGGTCGTGAAGGTGTCATATATCTGACGGGTGATCGACCGCGTGACATGCCAACTTGAATTATCGTGGCCATACTGTAGCGGGGATGAAAGCTGGAAGTCGGAAGCAAAACTCTTGGTATCCAAGAAACCACACAAGGACCATGCAACGGCAACATGGTACTTAGGGATCGGACAGACCTCGTCGTGCGCAACAGTCAATTTACATCCACTACTCAACTTGCTACATAGCCTTAATTTACACAATTTCCATAATTTAAACACAGGCCCCTGATACTAGATGCTTCGTAATTCTATGACTGATGGGACCGCCTAGCTGCCCATTAGCACTAGTACCAAAATACATTCGTCGGACCCGACTTAATCAGTCCGTCATGGTACAGGCGCAACCTGTGATATCCAGGGAGCACGTATGCAGCACCAAGCCATACCTGGAAATAAATTCGCGTAAGACAAGAAGTCGGAGGGGCGTGTGCGCATGTGGTGACTTACATTATACCAATAAAAGGAAACTTTATCCGCCCGCGAATCTCTCCGAGCGACGAACCTAATTCCAACAACCAGGGCAAGAACACCCAAGACGGCCGCCGTGAATTCATCCAAACGCCATGTCCTTGAAATACCCCAAGACCACGCAACCAAAATGAAAGCAGTGACGACGCGAGACAGCGCAGGGTATGCAATGGGGAGTGTGACACGTCCAGCGGCGGCGTCCCCCAGCACATCCTTGAAGTCCTGCGTGTGAATCGTCGTCAAAATAATTCCGGCGCTCAGCGCAACGGCGATCCAAATTGTGCTATCGGCTTCGCTCTCACTTTGGCCTGTTTGGCGCACACAATTAGACCATCAAGAGGATCCTAGTCGGTCGATCCGAAACAGCGAGGGACGTACATGCAACAAGGGTTGCCCCAACCTCTGCAAGAGCATATCCGATCGCGTTCAGCGCATTGCGGACCAACCAGTGACTCCGCGCTCCACCGCATTCATTGTAAGCGAGCATGAACAGCGATACACCAAAACTGGTAAGTAACGTTCTTGGACCGTAAGCCGCGGATAGCAGAAGACACAAAGGAATCATCATCCAGCGTAGAGTGCGTGCTTGTCGGAGTGTGATACGACCGGCCGGAAGGGGGCGATCGGGATGGTTCAAGAGATCTTCTGAGAGCGCGTATGGGAGCGTCTGATTCGCGAGTCCAAGCTGTAGAGTATGGACCCACAACCAAAGTACGGTATGGAGAAGACGAGAGGGTCTATATTGAGGTACGGTCGCCGCAGCGAATAGTGTCTGAGTGGTAAACAGTGTCGTGTTAGCCATAGACAAAAAAAAGGAGACGAGAGAAGGATCACGTACGACTGGAAGTATAAGGGTCTTTATGTCTGATTTCGTAAAAAGGAAAAGGGTGTGGAAGTGAAACAATAGGGAGCCTGCAGCCATCCTAGCAGCTGAAAAGAGGGTGGGGAACGTAGAGTGGGGTTGACGACAACGGAACAGAGCAGCTTTAAGGGCCAGTACATGTCTTAAAAATTCGATTATTACAGAGTCCGCCTGGAGCTACAACGCGAGAGTGGATGATTTAGTTGGAGCGAGGGCAGCGTGGTGACACTGGCCGTAAGACTCGCTACACCACATTGAACATCGATTAGAGCAACACCAATTTAACGGGCAGGGACAGTGCGGGGGGATCTCTCCGCTGGCGATCTGGCACCAAAATTCTGGCGCGCCCTGATCTACTGACCCGTGGCAGACGCACTGCGGGACCGGCCGACCACCGTGTTGGGGACTATTTCCTTCTTGCGATCATCGCATTTCTTTCTTCATGTTTACTTCAGATAACTCCGGGCTGGCTTGACTCTCCGTTTACACTGGTGACGGTATTAATAATGATGGGCGCAACGGGCGCTGAACTGTAGGTGTCAAGCGATCAGGAATCAATTATCTTCGGCCATTTTTGAGCGAGTCGACAAACGCGCATGTGGGTGATGTGGTTTAGCATTGTAAATATGCTCGCTTAAAATTTCCGATCCTTTTGCCTTGTTGTACTGAGATAATATTGTTAGAGTAGCATATTGTGGATTTTCCTATGTTCACAGCCAGGCAACACGTGAGTTCGCCCCAGGCTTACCCGTAGAAATCTCATCATCTTTGTCATCGATTGTATTCAGACGACCTAAATAGGCCTGGGCTCCTGCGTTTGAGATCTCTGTCATTCTCTGGTGAGTAGAACAAACTACGAGAAAAAAGAAAAACATTTCTTCGAGGGAGCGTCCTTTCGTTTCTGGGATCATACAATTGTCAAGTCCATTATTAATAAAGGCAAAGGGGTTGAACATACAGAGCGAACGTAGCCACTTCTCTGACGTTCAGACACACAAACATCAAGAATATTTGTTGGTATGTCTTGAGAAGGACGCCAACGGTGAAAAATAAAGTCCCCACCCCATGGCAGAGACAAACAGTAATGGTCTACACCCCCAGGCATTGAAAAAAAGAATATTGTAGTTGCTATGATCTTGACTACGCTATAGACGCCGGCGGCGAGAAGTGAGTCGCTGGCACCCGTGTCGACCCCTGTAACCGATCACTGTACAGTATTAGCCGGGCCTTTTAGGCATCAAAAACAGATCGAGAAAATATCACTCACCGAAGTAAAGATCTGCGGCATAATAATTGACCGAGTTCTGTCCGCACCATTCCCGCAGGAAAAAAGATGAAAATGCGATAAATAACTGGGGGAAGCTTTCTCACCCAAAGGACTCGGAATTTGAAAGAATGCATCGTGTCTTGCCTCATGTAGGCCAAGGTAGTAAGCGCAAGCGTCAAGCTCCTCTGCAAGAGCCGCCTCGATCTCGGTCAGTTCGTGTAACACGTCTTGGGAACCTGGCCAACGCCTACGCAAATACAGTATGCCAAGAGGTAAATACGTTGATGCATTGACGAGGGCCACCTTACTACGGTTGCCATGGTTCGGTTCCGAACCAAAGTCCGCACCGAGCTTTCCGAGCCGGACCGCTGTTCCAGTTCAGCGCCCGCGGCTATGCTCCGCTTCCCATGGTCTCGCTTTCATTCAGGCAGCACTGCACGCCATACAAAATATTGGTTATCTAATGATACCAATTGTCCCTTACTACGCATATAAGATGAGAATATCGCCGCATAGGCCACGCAAGTACGCCGTAGCCTGAGTAAGTCAAGTCGTATAGTCCATCGCATAATGTAATGTTGATTCGAGGATCCAGGGCGGACGTTAATGAAATAAGGAGGAATAACCACGCAAAACCAAAGTATATGCATATGGTGCCGTCTATCTGATAATCTGAAAGATATTCGAGAGCGTGACTCGATGGTTGAGAAGCTCGCGGCCGTGAGGGGTGAAACCCGGCAGGGGATAGGAGACAGTCCGAGAGCAGCTCGGTGAATTACACGTGAGAAGGAAGCGATGTTTGACATTCTGTCATGTTCCACCTTCGACGATTGAAAGGTCCTGACGACGGTGAGGATGAATCGACGAAGGCCGGCAGGCGCGCCGCGCGCAGCCGTTTACGGAAAGTGGTAGCGAAACGGATCGGTCAATCGCATGTGACGTACACGCCAAGCTTGGTCACTCGCTGCCGCGCTCGCCGCGTTTAACAGCTCACGACTATCTCCGAATGAGGCATCTTCAATAGCGGGTCAGGGCGATGGGGCGACCTGCTGTCTGGCGAGCATCGATGAATGAAGTAAATCCATCACCGGTTTGGCCATTCCCGGGATATGTGATCTCCTGTAGCTCCGGTAATAGCTCTAAACGGAGCCCTCCATTGTCCAACTCCAGACAGCGAGAAACTCCCTTGACGAACACATTGTCGATCCGAAGGGTCTTCACATTGCTAAACGAGCCAAGCAGTTGGTGCCACTCGATGCGGTCGAACCCATTGTGTACAACATCGGGCTCTTCAGAAGTCCAATTATCTGTCTCTTTCTCGCGTTCAAGAGTGAGATGCTCCACCGCGGAGAAGATTTGGCTGAACGAATTGGAAACTTGTACCACGTAAGATACCAACCAGTTAAACTCCCCGCTTCTGACGGTCACGGAAAGGAACGCATCTCGGCCTCCCCACGGGGATAGACCACCACAGATACTCGCCACTTAGAGAACTTGAATTTGGCACTCTCAAACTTGTGGTTCCAAGTTGTGTTCATAGACTGCAGGAGACGTGGGACAGAAAACGTGCATTGGCTGGGGAAGCAAATATAAAGCTTCTCGGGGCAAGGGGTGATCCGATGAGCAAATGCATCCAAGTAAGTGTTATGACCTTGAAACGAGAAATCGTGAAGATTGGGGAGTATGACAGGTGTTATAACTGGCGGATGCGTGAGTTGTCCCTCTTCATCACGGTCGGGAAGGAATAAAATATTGATGTTGAGCGACTCCAGCTGGGGCATGAATGAAAGCCACTGGAGCAGAGTATTCGGATGGACGTAAATGGATGGGTGGCTCATGACCAGACAAAGTGTGACGAGGCGCACGGCAGTTGTGAGTAATCGAGATCCTATCGGAAGGGTCAAGCCAAGCAGCGCGAGGTGGCGTAGGTGTGGTGCATGAAATGTTTCTGGAAACATCACTAACGTCGTATTGTACTCAATCCAACTCCAGATAATCAGGTATTCCAGGATTGGATACTCCTTTTCGATGACGACGATGAACTTCTGCAGAGTTGTAATAGGCGTAAAAAGGCGGACGCGACGGACGCGATTACGCTGCTTCAAAGCAAGGATCAATCCCTCTTCATCTTCTACGGTGATTCCAGGAAATTTCTCAGTGTATTCGATGACGAGTGGAAGGGGAGGTGAATGTGCCAGCATGTCTGCGACGGGTGTGTCTTTTGTACAGACAAGGTTGAGACCCAGGTAGGATGCTGACCCAAATATAATGTTTCGCCATCTCTGGCAAAACGTGTGTGAGGTGGTGCCACCAGCGTTCGCTGACCCATTGCCGCTTCCCCCTCTTGAAACAATCTTCGTCATCGTCATCTTCGTCTAAAAGAAATGGCCGATAGAGATAAAATACATTGAGAAGAGAATCATCATCGAGGATGTGGATCGATGTAGCATGTCGACTGTCGACCATTGGCCAAGTTGACTCATGGACTGATAAGCATAACAAGAGAACGATGCGTACCTTTGCGGTTGAGACTCGCCATTCATGGTACCTTGACCGATTCTTTCAGTTGATTGAAAGGAAGAAGTAGAAGGTACGAGATGAGACATGATAGGAGAGTAAGTATCAATGATTGGCTAAGATGTGGTTCAAGACAGACGTTGGCCAACTTCCGCGCTTCTCCGTTAGAGCGCCAGTGTATAGACGCTCTTCTCAGTCAAGTCTCTCACAAAGTCACGGTATTGTCTTTCCGTAAAAGTCTTTGGGAACCGAACCTAGTAAGTGACCCAACGAGTGGCAACGAGCAAAAAATGTTGGCCCGGGAGGCTCTTGGAGCTGAAGCGAACCCGCATGTGCCGTGCGAGGTCGCGCGACGCACACTCATCACGCGTTAACTTGCACACATCTGTGAAGGAATATTGGTGCGGAAGGAGGCCTGTGCTTAGTATCATCGCGATAAGGGGTGAGTGATTCCTTCCGTAAAAGGTGGAGGGACATTGATGTCTAAAAGTGTCACTGACAAGCGCGGGCCTTCATTACTGTAAGCTTCATTACTGTAAGCTTCAACTTCATCCTTAGTTCTACCACGCGACTGTCTGGGGCTGCTGACCTATGCTCTTCCTGTGACCAAAGATCTACAACGCGACGTCGCCAAATGGCCTCGCGCCGATTCTCACTAACCACCAGCAGGCCCCGGGCAGGGCCTCTCTGACGGCCCCAACCAAAGCCCGGACCTTCCACACGACATTTCTTCAACGACAGCCCGCCTGATGTTCCAGAAACCTTCTCCGACGATCCACCCTCCCCAAGGCGCAAAGCCAAGTTACAGTGGTACCTATCACCAAGCCGAACATTGCTGGCCATTCCCCATTCATAAGGACCTCGCCGAGAGACTGCGCACGAAGCGTCGAGGCCTGAACTCCAGTCGTGATCTCCCCGAGCTACCCCTTCTGCCCGCATCACGCACGACCCGAAGTTTTTTATCCCAGTCCGTGAAATAGACGTTCACGTCAACGACAAAGTCACCAGCGTCCCCGACCCAAACCGACCCAAACCGAGCAGGCCTGGCCCTCAAAGCAGGTGCATTCACCAGCCGCGAGAGGACTCCTGGGGCGAATGCCGGCATGAGCTGGACTCTGAGGTACGCCAAGCACCTCATGCAGTTCGGACAGATTGATATCCCAGGTCGTGAAGGCGGGGCGGCGTTTTGCCTCCTGCTCAGAAAGCCTTCCAGAATCGGGGCAATATAGGAGACGGGAACTAAGTATACGATCGTGCGAAACTGATATACCACGAAGGTGTCATCTCTCTGGGGGCCGGTCGACGGCATGACATCCTCAACTATTGATATCTTTATATTGAGACTTGATTGTTGTGGCCATAGTGGGGATGAAAGCTCAAAGGGGTGCAAGAGTCTGGGAGCAGACCAGACTCTGGGCGATGAATGAACTGCTCGGTAAATCACATACAGTAGTGTATCGCGTCTAAGTATCGAGGACACACTTGGCCCAGCTACTCACTAACGTAATTGCAAATGGAACAGACAGCTTCAACGCCCTTACTGTATTGGAATGAGGTGGATGCATGCTGCGGTCCACCCGGAATGGCAGCCGCGGCCGCGCAGCCGCACACCACCACAAGGTGATCGATCTTCAAAGACGGTAGTAACGCGAGAGACTCCGAGAGTAGCGAGCGACTCCAATGTAGCTGGGTTTTTCGAGTGGATATCATCAGTGAGGCAGGGTTGGAGGCGGATGTGGGCGCGCGAATGGTGGAAGATGAACGAGGAGCGAGTACTTGTCTCGATGAGGATAGCAGTACGAGCACCATTGACGCGGTGCGGCAGGTGACGAGGACGATTTCTGTTGCTATGGCAATAGTCTATCACATCCTATGAGCACTCTCATCCATATCACCTCAAACCACAAAAAATGACACACCGTCTGTACTTTGCCATTTAGTAGGTGGGTCCACGTCCACCGGAACCGGCCCATCGTTCGCGCTCCTTGGGTCCAAAGCCTCTTCGGCCTCCAGAACGTCCAAAAAGGGCAAGGTACCCGTGTCCTCCGATTTCTACACCAAATCCTTCGTCGCCCCGCGTGCAGCCAAGCGAAGCGCATGCAGCGCATCCGCTAGATGCGACGCCAACAGCTTTTCGTGCGACCTGAAAACGAGCAGCACCATCGCCTCAAGTCTCAGCCACTCTTTGTCGCGCATAACAGCTCGCGATCGCCAAGCGAGGCACCTTCAACAACGGGTCAGGGTGATGGGGCGACCTGCCTTCTGACGAGCATCGATGAATGAAGTAAGCACTGGCACATAACCAGATTTGCCGCGTCCGGAATATGTGAACTCCTGCAGCTCCGGTAACAGATCTAACGGAAGCCCTCCACCGTCCAATCCCAGACAGTGAGAAACTCCCTTGACGAACACATTGGCGATGCGAAGCGTCTTCACGTTCCTAAACGAACTAAGGAGTTGGCGCCATTCGATGCGGTGTAACCCATTGTATTCAAGAAGGGGCTCTTCAGATGTCCAATTATCTTCTTCGTCCTCGAGTTCAAGAGCGAGATGCTCCACCCCAGAGAATATTTGGCTGAATAAATTGGAAATTTGTGCCATGTAAGATACCAGCCAGTCAAGCTCCCCTCCGCTGACGATCACGGAAAGGGCATACTTTTCGGCCTCCCCACGGGGATAGACCACCATAGAAGCTCGAAACCTAGAGAACTTGAATTTGGTACTCTCGAAATTGAGGTTCCAAGTTGTGTTCATAAACCGCAGGAGACGTGGGACGGGAAACGTTCTTTGGTTGGGGAAGCAAATATAAAGCTTCTCGGGGCAAGGGGTAATCCGAAGAACAAGCGCATCCAAGTAAGTGCTATGACCTTGAAATGAGAAATCGTGAAGATTGGGGAGTGTGACAGGTGTCATAACTGGCGGATGCGTGAGTTGCCTCTCTTCATCTCTGTTTGGAAGAAATAAAAATTTGATGTTGAGCGTCTCCAGCTGGGGCATGAATGAAAGCCACTGGAGCAGAGTATTTGGAGGGAAGTAAACGGATGGGTGGCTGATGACCAGACAAAGTGTGACGAGGCGCACGGCAGTTGTGAGTAATCGAGATCCTATCGGAAGGGTAAAGCCGACCAATGCGAGGTGGCGTAGGTGTGGTGCATGAAATGTTTCTGGAAACATCACTAACGTCATATCGTCCCGAGTCCAACTCCAGATGATCAGGTCTTCCAGAACTGGGTAATCCCCCTCGATGACCGCGAACAGTTTCTGCCGAGTCACAAAAGGCATAAAAAGGCGGACACGACGGATGCGATGACGCTTCTTCAAAGCAAGGGTTGCTCCCTCTTCATCTTCTACGGCGATGCCGGGAACATCCTCAGTGTAATTTATGACGAGTGGAAGGGGAGGTGAATGTGCCAGCATGTCCGCAACGGGCGTGCCTTTTGTGCAGAGAAGGGAGAGACTCAGATAGGAAGCCGACCGAAATATAAGGTTTCGCCATCTCTGGCAAACGTGTGTGAGTTTGTACCACCAACGTTCACCGACCCATTGCCGCTTCCCCCCAACAAAATAATCTTCGCGATCGTCATCTTTGCCTAAAAGAAATAGGCAATAGAGATATAATACGTTGAGAAGGGAATCGTCGTCGAGTATGTGGATCGATGCACTGGCAGTATGTGGACTGTTACACCAAGTTGACTCACAAGTTGATAAGCATAACAAGAGAGCGATGCGTACCGTTGCGGTTGGGACTCGCTCATTGACCCTTGACTAATTCCTTCAGTTGATTGAAGGGAAGAAGATGCAAGATAAGACATGAAAGAAGAATAAGTATCAAGGATTGGTCAAGATGTGGTTCGAGACAGACGTTGGCTTGCCTCGTGTACTCGTGGGAACTCGTTCAATCCAAGACTGGAAGCGCGGAACCGCACCGGAACCGCCCTCAAAAGTCAAGAGCGCCAATGTATAGACGCTCTGCTCAATGCCTACTGTAGTCAAGTCTCTAACAAAGTCTCAGGTATATATTGTCTTTCCATCCGAGAGTGTCTAGGTCTTGAGCGCTTGAGCACCGAACCCAAGTTCAACGACCGAAATGTTGGAGCTGAGACGAACTCACACGCGCGTGAACTTCTTACACCAAATTGGACAAAACATGTAAAGGAACGTTGGTGCGGAACAAAGCCTGTGCTTCGTATCCACTCTAGTCATCGGTCGAAGTACGATCGTGACGCGACCTCGAAGGGAAACTACCCAAATCTGTCATTACAGAATCGACACCGGCTTGGCGGGATCTGGGAATGGTCACGTACACCTGATGCAGCGGTGCGCATCACGACCCCCACCAGGGGCGTCCCGAGCATGCGGGGTCCGATAGTCTATCACGTTCCATGAGCACTCTTATACTACTCTTATCAATATCACCTCAAACCACAAGAAATGTCATACCACTTGTACTTTGCCATTTAGTGGGTCCACGGGGTTCACCGGGACCGGCCCATACTTTGCACCGGTCCAAAGCCTCTTCGGCCATCTCCAGGAGGTCCAAAAAGGGCAGGGTAACCATATCCCCCGATTTCTACATCAAATCCTTCGTCTCCTCGCGTGCAGCCATACGACGCGCATGCCGCCCATCCGCTAGACGCGACGCCGACCGCTGAGCCACTCGTTGTTACGCATAACAGCTCGCGACTATCGCCGAGGGAGGCATCTTCAACAACGGGTCAGGGTGATGGGACGACCCGCGTTCTGGCGAGCATCGATGAATGAAGTAAATCCATCACCGATTTTGTCGCTCCCAGAACATGTGAGCTCCTGCAACTCCGGTAACAGCTCTAAACGGAGCCCTCCATCGTCGAATTGCAGACAGCGAGAAACTGCCTCGATGAACACATTGTCGATGCGAAGGGTCTTCACATTGCTAAACGAGCCGAGAAGTTGGTGCCACTCAATGCGGTTGAACCCATTGAGTTCAACATAGGGAGGCCAAGAGGGCCACCAATTATCTGCCTCGTTCTTGAGTTCAAGAGTGAGACGCTCCACCGCGGTGAAGATTTGGCTGAACGAATTGGAAACTTGTGCCACGTAAGATACCAGCCAGTCAAACTCCTGGCTTCCGACGGTTAAGGGAAGGGCATACATCTTGGCCTCCCCACGGGGATAGGCCACCATAGAAACTTGCCACGCAGAGAAGTTGAATTTGACACTCTCAAACTTGAGGTTCCAAGTTGCGTTCATGAACTGCAGGAGACGTGGGACGGAAAACGTGCTTTGGTCGGGGAAGCAAATTTCAAGCTTCTCTGGGCAGGGGGTGATCAGATGAACAAGTGCCTCCAAGTAAGTGCAATGACCTCGAAAATAGAAATGGTGAAGGCTGGGAAGTGTGACAGGTGTCATAACTGGCGGATGCGTGACTATTTGACCATTGAAGGCAAAGCCGATCATGAGCGTCTCCAGCTGGGGCATGTATGAAAGCCACTGGAGTAGAGTATTCAGGAGTAGAGTATTTGGATGGTAGAGGATGTGTGTCTCGTCCATGACCAGACAAAGTGTGACGAGGCGCACGGCAGTCGTGAGTAATCGAGATCCTATCGGAAGGGTAATGTCAACCAATACGAGGTGGCGTAGGTATGGTGCATGAAGTGCTTCTGGGAACATCAAGAGCGCTGTACTTTGCGTAGTCAGATTCGTGATAATCAGGTATTCCAGGATCGGATATTCCTTATCAATGGCCACAATGATCTTCCGCAGATCTGTAAAAAACATAGAAAGGCGGACACGACGGACACGATCACGCTGCCTCAGAGCAAGGATTGCTCCGTCTTCGTCTTCTGCGGTGATGTATTCATGTCTCTTGCGGGAGTAATCGATGACGAGTGGAAGGGGAGGTGAATGTACCAGCATGTCTGCAACGGGCGTGCCATTTGTACAAACAAGGGAAAGACCCAGGTAGGATGCCGACCCAAATATGAGGTTTCTCCATCTCTGGCAAATACGTGCGAGTTTGTACCACCAGCATTCCTCGACCCATGGCCGTTTCCCCCTCTTGAAACGATCATCGTCATCGTCATCTTCGCCTAAAAGAAATGGCCGATAGAGATAGAAGACATTGAGAAGGGAATCATCATCGAGGATGTGAGTCGATGGAGCATGTGGACTGCTACCCATGGGCCAAGTTGACTCACAAGCTAATAAGCGTAACAAGAGAACGATGCGTACCTTTGCAGTTGGGACTCGCCACTCATTGTACCTTGACCAATTCTTTTAGTTGATTGAAGGGAAGAAGTAGAAGGTGCAAGATAAGACATGACAGGGAGTAAGTATCAAGGATCGGTCAAGATGTGGTTCAAGACAGGCGTTGGTTTTCCAGTGGTTTGCCTCGTGTATTCCTTGTGGGAACCAGTTCGATCCAAGTCTGGAAGCGCAGAACCGCCCTTAAGAGCGCCAATGTACTGTACATAGACGCTCTGCTCGATGCTTAGTCAAGTCTCTCACAAAGTCAACAGATATATATCGTCTTTCCGAGATTCTAGGTCTTGAGCACCGAAGTTCAACGACCGAAATGTTGAAACTCACACGCGCGTGAACTTCCTACACAAAATTGGACAAAACATGTGAAGGAATGTTGGTGCGGAAGGAAGCCTGTGCTTCGTATCTAGAAGTTACGATCGTGACGCGACCTAGAAGGGAACCACCCAAGCCTGTCATTACAGAATTTACACCGGTTTTGGGTGTCAGGGGTGGGTTCCGGGAATGGGCAACAACAAAGGTCACCTTGGTCACGTACACCTGATGAGGCGGTACGGAGCGCGACTCCCACCAAGGCCACATGCGATACGGAGTCCAATAGTCTACCACATTCCATAAACACTCTCATACTACTCTTATCCCTATCACCTCAAACCACAATAAATGATGCACTGCTTGTACTTTGCCAGTTTGTTGGTGGGACCACGTTCACCGGGGCCGGCTCATCGTTCGCAACGCTCGGGTCCAAAGCCTCTTCGGCCATCTCCAGGAGGTCCCAAAAAGGCAAGGTACCCAATTCCTCCAATTTCCACATCAAATCCCTTGTCTCCTCGCGTGCAGCCATACGGTGCGCATGCCGCGTCCACTAGACGCGACGCCGACCGCCTTCCGTGGGACCTGAAGACGAGCACCGCCTCAAGGCTCAGCCACTCGTTGCCGCGCATAACAGCTCGTGACCGCCGCCGAGCAAGGCATCTTCAACAACGGGTCACGGTTATGGGGCGACCTGTGTTCTGGCGAGCATGGATAAATGAAGTAAACGTATCGCCGGTTTTGCCGCTCCCGGAATATGTGAGCTCCTGCAGCTCCGGTAACAACTCTAAAGGGAATTCTCCGTCGTCCAATAGAGAGCGAGAAACTGCCTCGACAAGCCCATTGTCGATGCGAAGGGTCTTCACGTTGCTGAAAAAGCTAAAAAGTTTGTGCCACTGGCGGTCGACCTCATTCTGTCCAACATTGTGTTCTTCAGATGACCAACTATCCACCTCGTGTTCAAGGATGAGATGCTCCACCGCAGAGAGGATTGGGCTGAGCGAATCGGAAAATTGTGCCACGGAAGATACCTGCCAGGAAAAGTCGAAGCAGCCAACCATTATGGAAAGGGCACACATCTCGGCCTCCCCACGGGGATAGACCGCCATAGAAACTTGCCAGCTTAAGAACTTGAATTTGGCAGTCTCGAACTTCAGGTTCTCTCTTGCGTTCATAAATGACAGGAGGCGTGGGATGGAAAACGTGCGTTGGTAGGCGAAGCCAATTTCGAGCTTCTCGGGGCAAGGGGTGATCTGATGAACAAGTGCCTCTAAGTAAGTGGTGTCGCCTCGGAACGTGAAATAGTGAAGGTTAGGAAGTGTGACGAGTGTCGTAGCCGGCGTATGTCGGAATTGCCCCTCCATGTCACGGTTACGAAGGTATAAAAAATTGATCGCGAGCGTCTCCAGCCGGGGCATGAATGAGAGCCATTGTAGCAGAGTATCTGGATGGAAGTGGATGGATGGGTTGTTCATGACCAGGCAAAGTGTGACGAGGCACACAGCAGATGTGAGTAGTCGCGATCCTATCGGAAGGTGAATCATGAATGCCAACCAGCGCGAGGTGGCATAGACGTGGTGCTTCAAGTGTTTCTGGGAACTTCAAGATCGTAGTGTTATTAATCCGATTCCAGATAACCAAGTATTCCAGGATTGGGTATTCCTCCTCGATGGCCACGATGAGTTTCTGCAGATCTGGAACAGGCATGTCAAGGCGGACGCGACGGACGCGATCACGCTGCTTCAGAGCAATGACTGTTCCCTCTTCATCTTCTGCGGTGAGGTCGCGATATTCCCCGGAGTGATCGATGACGAGAGGAAGGGAAGGTAGATATGCTAGCACATCTGCAACGGGGGTGTCTTTTGTATAGACAAGGGAAAGACCCAGGTAGGAAGTCGACCCAAATATGAGATTTCGCCACCTTTGGCAAACGTGTGCGAGTTTGCACCACCAGCGCTCCCCGACCCATTGCCGCGTTCCCCCTGTGATACGAGCTTCATCATCCTCATCTTCACCTAAAAGAAATGGGCGATAGAGATAGAAGACGTTGAGAAGGGAGTCATCATCGAGGGTGTGGATCGACGTAGTCTGTGGACTGCTATTCATGGCCATGTTGACTCGCAAGACATTATACCAAGACAACGATGCGTACCTTTGCGATTTAGATCCGCCACTTAATCCTTGGCCGACTGTGGGTTTAAGGGAAGAGGCAGATGGTGCGAGATAAGATTGGCCAAGATGTGAGGCGTTTGATGACTCGGCCGGTTGTCAGCCCACTAATGACTTTTTTGGGCATTCTGACCTAATCATGACAAACAATACGGCCCAAATGTTTTCTTGACATTTTCGTGACCTTCTCCGGAAGTCTTGCAAAATATATTTTTGGCCAAACGCTGCACTCGGCAGTCCCCGTGGCGCGCCTCTTCGTGGCTGAGGCCACGCAAGGCGATTAGCGCTGCCAGCTCGCGATCTCACGAGACATGTCCTTTCTCTCTCTCTCACCAGAACTGATCGAAGAGATCGCCTTTTACCTGCGCGCGCGCGACATTGCGGCCCTCGTGCTCTCCTGCAGGCGCTTCCACGATATCGTAAGGGGCTCCATCCTGCTGCAATACGCATATCGCACCGAACTGGCGGGCGTGTACGATGCGCTGCAGGATCTCTCCCGGTGCTCCATCGTCGACCGGATGGAGTCGCTCAGGCGGTGGGAAGCGTCGTGGGGCGATCTGGGGAGGTACCTGTCTGCTGGCCCGCGGCTCGTCATACCCGCGGAGAGGGACCTGTTCGGCCCTTTCTTTCTCCGCGATGACTATCTGTTCGCAGTAGACTGGCAGGGCCACCCGACGGGCTTGCGCCAGCCTGCGCTCTTATACGTCGATTTGCGCGACGCGCTCCTCACAGGCCAACACTGTTGGAGGCAGATCCACTACCCACAGGGCTCAATCGCGATCACGCAGGCGTTTTCCATCGAAGAGGATGACCTCGTCGTCTCCGTCCTCAGGTGAACGCCGGATTCTCTCGACCCAGCCTGCCCCCACATTCTTTAATGTTTTTTTTTGGGTTTTGTTTCTTTTTCTTTGTGCACAGCTTACCGCGGCTCGACAGCACGTCGACGAAGACCATTCTTCGGTTTATGAGCCTCGAGAGGGGCGGTGCGCACCCACTAGCGAGGGAGCCTGACCTCCAGCTCGACACGGAACTGTCCGTAAACCTCCTCGACGTGCGAGCAGATGTGATCGGGGACCAGATCGTGCTCGTCCTGGTCGACCTGCGCGTCCAAGACCCGGAAAATGACGCCATCTATCTCGTTGATTGGAAGCAGGGGCGGATGACCCTGGTAAGTCATGCTCCACATATGTACGCGTCATACCGCCGCAAGCGCCCGTTCTCATCTTATCTCATCTTTTCCACGCACCTTTAAGGTACACCGCGCGCCAAACGGGACATACGAGGGCGCGCTCGCCGTACTCTCGCCAGATCTAGTACTCTTCCTTAAGCGCGATGCACCATGCTTGGAACTCTGTCGCGTGACCACAAGTCCCAGCAGCATCGACGGTGACGATGCACCTTCGGCAAGTCTGCAGGTCGTGCGCACGCTCACGCTCCCCACTTTCCACCCCGATTATCACGTGCACACGGCATACATGCAGACGGATCGCTACAGCCCATCCCAGAGCCGTCCGAATGCTGCTCTCCATCAGCAGCCGCAACCGCAGCAGCGACAGCGACCAACGCGTGCGCCAGCACCCCTGACGTTTCATAGCGCGCCAGAGGACATGGTAGTCGGCATCACCTTTCTCCTGCGCTTTCACGGGCTAGCGCAACGCGGCCCGCGCAGGACCTGGAAAAAAGTCGTCACCACCATTAGCCATCGTGCGTTATTTGCGCTTGCAGCCACTAGCAGCCGCAGCCACCAGACGTATGGCGAGGATGACGACGATGCTGGAGAAGGGGATTTGGAGCAGCAGGAAGAGGGAGAGGCTGAGGAAGAGGGAGGAGAGGAGACGGTGCCAGTGCCAGTGCCATGGGAGGAATGGGGTCCCCACTCAACACGCGTCATCTCCCCACCCGCCTTCCACTGGATCACAGCACACGCAGGCCAACGCTGGCTCTCCCTCGAAGACGACAAGCTCGTCATACGCGATTTCAGCGCTGCGCGCGTCCGACGTGCGCGTGCCAGTGGCAGCGGTGCCCCCACCCCCCACCTCCGCCACAAATCTGGAGCTCGGGACGGAGACGAAACAGGAACAGGAACGGTGCTAGCGCCGGCGCAAACGCACATCCCAGGTGGGTCAGCGTGCTTCCGGGAGGACGTAGCGTCGGAACTGCCGTTCCTTGAGACGCGCGTTGATTCTCGGGGACGGGTGGGAGATATGGTCTTGACGGATGGCGAGCGGTTGATCTCATTTGTGCGCGTGGTAAGCAGCAGCCCCCTCCCTCCCCCCCAAACATCGTTTTTTTAGTAGAGCCCAGCGCGCAGCTGGGCGTGGGGGGGAATATATATATATATATCTGATTTTCGCTATTTGGGCAGGGCCAGCCTCCTACATTCGAGGTTTACGTGCTCGAGGAGGAGGACGAGCAGGGGCAGGAGTGGGAGTGGGAGATCCCAGGAGGAGGGAGGCGGCAGTAGTACAGTAGTAGTAGTAGTGGGTCGTCCTCAACCGGATCGCGAGCCAATCTCAATCTCGTGGGCGTGGAAGCGCTTGGGATTGAGTAAGGGCGTTCTCATCAACTAAGTTAACATAGATTCGGTCGCGTAGGATCGAGAGATTCGGGTCGCGCGCCACATCTTTACGGTATATACAGCAGGATACGCATACGCACACGCAAACGAAGGTGTCAACATGCTAAGATCCTAGGGTAGAGCATTCCGCACAGAAGCCACTCTAGCAGAGCACTGTATAAAGCAATAAACCATAAGGGAAAAAAACTTGAAGATGAATTATAGTAAATCGGCCCAGACAGTAACAACTGCTGAAAACGTACGTAGAGGGGAAAACCCTGCAAAATTCACGCCGTGTCATCTATCCACGATTTCTAAGGCTCGACACCGTGCTCGACTTTCAAGTCAAGTTCCTGCATCGCCTCACGCCCGCGACTAGCCCACGCACGCACCAAAGCAGGATCATCGAACCATGGCTTTGCGTCGCTGCCACCACTGCCACCATCACCACCACCACCACCGCTACGCTCGGACGGCGGCAGAAACAACGCACCAGCACGCAACCACCCTGCAATACTGCTCTGCAATCGCGCGGCATGCAAGATACCGATCACAGCCAGAAGCGTCTCGTCGAGCGTTGCTGGGGAACCATCAGCAGCAGTGGGGAGGACCGGGGCTGTTGGTTGTTGTCGCTGTGCCTTTTTGCGCTTGCGCTTGCGGACGTTTTCAGTGGGAACGTGTGGTGATGATGCCGCATGGGCGTCTGTGGCGGGGGCGGAACCTTCTTCCTGAGGCGATGTGGAGTGCTGTTGTTCCGCGTGTTGGGGTAGTTGGAGCACGGCGAGGTCTGTGTTGCGCTGTTCGCGGGTGTACTCCGGTACGCAGAGGTGGTTGTATGGCTGGAGCGCGGCTTTGGCGTGTGAGTCGTCTAGCAAGAGCGTCGTTGCGGCTGAGTGGCCTGGGGACTTTGACGACGATGACTGGTGTTTGGGTGCGACGGCGAACCGAGCCAGGGTGCGGGACGCAGGGCGTGGCTGTTGTGGTGTCAGTGCCGCCCATGGCTTTTCGAGATCTTTGATGGTTTGGACTTTGCGGTCTGTTGTGAGGGAGAGGCGGTGGATGAGCATAGTAACGGCAAGCTGGCCAAAGAGAAGAACGAAACAAAGATCATAGAGACGACATATGGTTATTATCACGTATTCCGCTCAACGGGTGATGAATTGTTTTAATCATGGGAAGGAATGGAGACGGAAATGACGCACGGTAGTGATCTTCTGGGAGACCGAGCGTGTCCCGCGCCCATAAGGCAATGAGCCTCTCACGATCGTCGCCAAGCGCATGTAACACCATATCCTCGACGCTGTGCGGCTGTGCAGAGCTCCAGACCATGACGTCGAGCCATGCGCGCGTCTGCGGCGCGAAGAGGTACGCGCGAAGAGCAGTGAGGTACGGTCGGCGCATGACGCGGCGCGGGGCAGGGTGCGGCTGGTACTTGCCACGGGAGGACTTGGGGGGACGCGGGGAGCGGAGGAGGAGCGTGCCGTTGAGGTCTAACACGAGGAGCTTGCGTGTCGGCTCGGATGAGGTTATGGAGGGTGTTGAGGAGAATTCGAGGTATGAGGGCGACGGACGAGTTGGAGGTGGGGGCGATGGTGGCGGTGTTGTTGGGCGCGCACGCGGGGCCGTCGATTGTGAGTGTCCGTGGGGAGGAGAAGAGGAGCTGGGGAGGGATGAAAAAGAAGAACCATGAGAGGGATAGGGATCATGTGGGATTTGGGGATAATGGTAATATGGGATGTGTGTCTCGTCGTGATACTCGGCAGGAGTGAATAAGGGCAGGGGAGCAAAGAGACCGCGAGCGTAATAGTACTCGAGAAGAGACTGGTGGTTGAAGAAGAACGCCATCCCAGGCCAGCGCAGCCTCGACAACGACAACGACCCAATCGATCGAACACTGGCTTTCATCAGGGGTCCCGGGCCGCTCGGGCCAACAGATGCGACCACCATCGCCTTCAATCCCAGAGAAAGACTTCTTCTTTTCCGCCCTCGACCAGGCCCTCCGTCTCGACGGACGCGACTTCCTCGAGGCGCGGCCACACTCGCTCTCCTTCGGCGCCGAGCTCGGCCACGTCGAGTGTTCCCTAGGCAAAACACGGTAGCGTACCCGACTCCGCGAAAACAGTCGTGTCCCTTACTAGTTACTAGCGTGCTGGCGCAAGTAGACGCGAAAATGGTGCGCCCGGAGCCGCAGCGGCCGTTCGAGGGCTTGATCAGCATCCACTGCGAACTCTCGCCGATGGCATCGACAGAATACGAACCCGGCCGGTACGTTACGTTACGCTATATCCCGCGCTGGACCCTCACTGAACCCCCTCTCCCCGCCCTCGTCCCCGCTCGTTCCACCTATGCAGACAGAGTGACGAGGAGATCGCGCTGGCGCGGATGCTCGACAAGATCTTCAGACGAAGCGACACAATAGACCGCGAAGCTCTCTGCATCCTCGCCGGCGAGCGCGTACGCCTTCTCACCTTCCCAACTCCTCCCTTTGTCCTACCCATCAACCCAAACAGGTCTGGCACCTCCGCATCGCAATCCACGCCCTCGCTGATGCCGGCGGCCTCCTCGACTGCGCAAGCCTAGCCTGCGCCGCTGCACTCCGGCACTTCCGTCGCCCAGACGTAGAGGTCGTCGGCGCAAACGAAGTGATCGTCCACCCACCCGCATTACGCGCTCCCGTCCCTCTCGCACTACACCATACCCCCTATTGCATTACCTTTGCCTGCTACCGCGCTGCCCCCGAGCCCTCAGCAGCAGCAGCAAAAGGAGCAGGAGCAGGGACGGTGGCGGGGCAGACGGAGACGGCGCCTCGGGTGTTGCTTGATCCTGCTGGGCTTGAGCATCGTCTGGCGCAGGGAATGCTTCACCTTGCTCTTACGCCGCAGCGCGAACTTGCCGTCGTGCATAAGGCTGGTGGATTGCCGCTTGCGCCTGGAGTGCTTATGGGCGCTGTGCAGGTTGCGGCGAGGCGTGCGAGGGAGCTCGAGGCATGGTTGGATGTGCGGGTGCGTGAGGACTGGGTGCGGAAGAAGGTCGAAGTGCGGTGAAATGAATGCACCATGGGATGGGGAGTCGCAGCCATCGTGCTCAGCGGGTTCAAGCGTGTGCGATTAACCTTGTACTAAGACTACACAAAAAATCCCACTCAAGCCGTGCCAACTTGTATATGTTCCGAGAGTGATATAGATGTGTTCAGAGTCTATGCTCCACCCTAGTGCCATCAACGGTGAGAGAATCCGAGTCGTTGGTGGCAGGCGTCCTTTCTCTCCGATCTCCTAATAACAACGCGTTGCTGTTTCCCGTAAGCATACGCTTGATAACTGGCAAACCCCTGACGCCCTCCGTAAGACCAATCCCGTTCCCCATTCCGTCCACCTCGAAAAACAACCCACAAAACAACACCTAAAAAGGTGTGAAGGCAGAATCATACGAAAAGATCGTCCAAAGTACACGCCACGACCACCGCAACCACGGCCAGCAGCACTAACCCGGGACCGGAAATCGCCATCGGGCGGGGCATCGCAGAGTTCATCCGTGATGACGCAGGACCATCCACCGCGTTCCAGTCGCGCCACGCAGCATGCAGCATGAGTGCGAACGCCTCGCCTTCGGGACTCTGTGATCCCTCGGCGGCGACATTCAGCGGGTCGACAACGGGGGAGAGCCAGCCGTCGGAGGTGAAATGCGGTGTGCGTGCGAATGCAGATGATGCTGAAGAGGAAGTGGTGGTGGAGGTGGAGGAGGAAGTGGAAGAGGAAGAGGTGGTACTAGGGGAGAAGGCTGTGGCGGATGTGTCGTTCATGGCGAAGAGGACTGAGCGCGTAAGTTCCGCCTGCGGAATAAACGTTTTGTTGCCTGTTAAAAGCGCGAGATGGTAGACGGTTGCGGCGAGCAGTGCGCTGCTCGATGCGTCGTCGAAATTATCGATGCTACTGCTATTGGTGGTGGCGTTGGACGTGGAGGCGTCCGCATAGTTTTTGAACAGACCATTGGGTTGCTAGAGCACAACCGCGCACGACGCCGCGATCCGACCAGTAAGCAAAAAATAATAATAAACAGAAGGGGTGGGTTGCGCTGCGCACAAGATGTGGGTACATCCCGCTATGGATCTCTGACACCCAGTTACCGAGGTCCTTTATCTGACTCTCGAAATTTCGAGCGAACGCGGAGCACTTGAGTGTTCCAAGAACACGCAACATCCCCGCGGCTGCCCACGCATTGCCTGCTCATCCATTAGTTCCCTCTAACAGACGGCTCGAATATGAGTGTTGAAAGGTACCAGTTGACCAGTGCCCGGGGTCTGTCCCGTTCCCGCCCATCACGATGTGCTGCCACAAACCATTTGCTGAGGAATCGGAGAGGTAATTGCGATACAACTTGATCTATTCAACCTTTGAGTCATCACTTGCCTTCAACAACGGGGGCGATCCCGAGCACACCTGTGTGTATGCCTCTTGCAGCATCGACTGATTGTTCGTCGTCAGGCCGTAAAATGCGAGAAAAGGAGGCACCATAAAAACAGAATCACTCCTACAAAAAAACGAGTTTCATGTTAAAAAGGGGTGAACAACCCCGCAACCTATTGAAAAGATAGGCCGATTCACGCACCAAAGCTGGAGCTGCGAAACCCGATGCGAAATTGCACCATCACTCGTCTTGGGAACATCTGGCCCAAAGAGATATTCAATCTGAGCTGTCGCCGCACCCGCATAATCCTCGCCCCCGAGACGAGTCCAATTGGCAATGAGGACCGCAACGCCGATGCTTGCGGGATCGCCCACGCTGGAGTCCCCCAAGAAAAAGGGCTGGCCCGTGCCATTGCTAGGAGGAGGAGGGAGCGCAGCGACGGCATTGCGCGCGATTGTATATACGTCGGCGAGAGATGCATTGAGGGATGCATCGAGGGACGAAGGATGGGGACAACGTAATGAGCGCGTGAGGACGGAAAAAGATGGCACAGAGAGCTCGAGCAGAGCTTCTGCACGAGTGCCGAGTTCCCAACTGGAGGGGAGATTGAGGTTCAGCACAGGTAACGCCTAGCATCATCGGGTGAATAAACACCCCGAGACCATGCCAGAGGTGTGGTGCCAAGAAGTGGTCCTCTGCGAAAAGAGAACGATATGCTGACCTATGAGTAGCTCCCTCCTGGAGCCGCTGCTTTACAATATTAATCTGAGCACCCTTCAGACCCTGAGCTAAAGCAGTGCCGACTAGGGGGAATAAAAATAAGAGAGGAATGTGCATGGTCGCCACGAGAGGGACTCAGAGGGGTTGGAGTGCGAGAGGAGTCGGCCCATATACCCCAACGGACCCAAACCACCTAGTCTGAATGAAATCCATCATCTTTTTCCGACGGCTCCGGGTACAGAATCCAAAGTCAAACTCGGTCAACGCGTGTGGAGCTCTGCCACAGTCAGCCGCGGCCTCGGCCTCGGCACGGCGGCGATGAGCAGCACGGTCCGATCACGGACCGGATTGTTACTTTTTCCTTTCAGCAGCGATGGTCCGTCTGATCACCCATAATCTCCTCGCATGCCACGCCAAGGGTTGCACTACCAACAACTTTCCACTCAAACTTACAGACGTTAAACTCGCTCTCCGAGAAGCGGACTTTAACCCTGACTTTCTCCGTGGTTTCCTTCCCAGGGTCGAATGGGATGCCCTTATCCAGGCCTCTCGCGAGGTAACACATCTTTGTTTAAATGGAACAAGCGAATGATTGGTTTTTTTTATGTAAGATAGGAGACACGTCGCTCCCCGTGGAGCGACCAGAGATGCTCGATGATGATCTTTTGAGACAGTTGCACCACGTACTTCTGGAAGTCGGTCAAGTCAACACGCCTTTACCCTCTACTCACTAACGACGTCTTCGTAGATCCACATAGATGAGGGTTCCATGACGTGTCCGAACTGCGGACACGTTTATCCCATTTCGAATGGGATCCCAAATATGGTCCGCATCTCGCATTTCGCCTTTCCATATCGCCGCTGGTTCTCATATTCGGTCCATCCCCCGTTTCAGCTATTGGCAGAGCACGAGATCTGGTAGTATCTTCACGACGACAGTTCGTGTAGATGGTCTCATGCACAAGCGCGCATAATTTGACTCGTTACCGCCATTTCTGATGGTCCCCTGTGGTGCTTAGCACCGTGGCCCACAACAGGTATTTTAGGACCAGGTTAAAGCATGAGGGTAAATGGGCTGCTGTTCTCCTTATGTCGTGCAAGGAGACGAGGGATCAAAATTAGAATTCAGGGTACGCTGGCCACACCGTATTTTGAACATCCAGGCCAGGCGGTATTGAGAAAAGGGACTGTCCGAGAAGCGACAAGGATGCACCATTATCGAACGTATTGAACCACGGAACTAAACGGAAAGGGACAAGCAATATGCTTTTTTCGAGCGTACATTTTAACTGGGGGTGCGGGGGAGCTACTTCCTACTTCCAAGAACGCCGCCTGCTTGTCGCGTTTAGTAACTCTGCCCCAACCGAATGCAATCCCACTTCTCTCCGATTCGGAAAGAAGCAAGTGCCATGCTTCCCTATGCTCATCAGGACCAATACTCCCCCCCTTTTGGGGGGGGAGGGGGGGGGCACAAGCCGTGTCTACCTGCTCCAGAAAATTGGGAAATATAGGTGCGAAAGCGGAGTTTGAATTCTCACGCGCACGTGCGATTATCCTGACAAGGGAGGGATCGCCCTCAGAGAGCACAGAAATGCATGCTTAAAAAGCCATACTGTTGTTCATGCCAGTGTGGGGAAATTAGTGGGAGATCGTGTAGATACAAATGGCAAAGGTGGCCCTGCAAGTGTAAAGCGATGCCCTTGTCTTGTTGCACTCCACAGATGAACTTGAAGGGCACACATCTTGGCCACCTCCAAGTCACAGCACTGTGAAACTGTAGCCACCCTCCCCCACTCCTGCCTTTCCCACCCATCATGTCTTCCTCATTTTCTATCACAGGGTTCTTCACCCTGAAGACACACGACTGTCATCGCACCAATGTTGCATGACCTGATGGCACAACTGCCTCCACATTCCATGTGTATTACCAGTTGGACCTCCTCTGTGGCCGAAACAGCTCAATGCCCGCAGTCATCCACAAGTATTCCATGTTCAAAGAGATTGCATTGGCCAATGACACCATGGCACTCATTGTGGCTAAGGCCCATGCAGAAGTCCTCCACCAGGAGCAGCCCACCCTAGGTCAGCTGTGGAAAGTTGTGCCACCTTCCAGTGCCCTTGTTCTGGTGGCAGCTGGGATTCGGTGGTGAGGGTGGGGCTGCAGGGCCGGGAAATGCTGGATGTACACAAACACTGTTACTGCTGGCAGCTACACTGGCCATGTTGGAGGTCAGGGGTGAGCGTAAGTACGAGGGGAACCGGCCCAAGGTGAGTTACCGCTTCTGCCAGGAGTTGAACCCGGAGTTGCAGCATGACAGAGGACCCTGTGATTGTTTGTCTCGCCCCCATCCCTTCCTGTAGCATGTTCTGGACACTACCTTCCCCTGACTCGCCTCGTATCTCTGATGTAGTTATGATCTCATTGTCTCGACCTCCCCCTTGTGTATGGACTTATCGCAGGCACCGTAGCGCAGAGGATGACGTCTTATGATGTCTTCCTAGATTGTCGTAGTAGGATGACATGCCCTGATGTCATCCCCATACCTCTAGCCGTTGGTTCTGGATTTGTAGCACTGCCTCTTTGTACTACTATAAATAAGACTTGCCTTTGTCTCTAAGACACTAAGTCGAGTCTCCTTGTCTCAATCTTGACTTGCTCTTTCTCATCCCTTGAACGGAGTGAACACGTCACTGTCTGCTTCCCTGTCTCTCAAAACATAGTACACTCAGGAGTCTAAGTGTCGCACCCTACGCCGGTGACATTAGACTCGACTTCTTTCATCCACAATGTTGCAATTACTCGCCAAACACCAGCAGCAATCGAGGCAATCGAGCAAGCAAGCATCAAGGACAGCACTCCCAATCAAACAACAACCATTGGACACCAGTACAGACGACATTGACGAACCCCAAGAGCTCAGCAGAACCCAGGAAGTACCAGAAGACGTAAAAAACCGATCTTGGACAGCACTCACCTTCATAGAGACACAACAAGCAGCCATGGCCACACAGACACTCGGCACCCACACCCTTACAGACAGCAAACGACTCGCCCAACAGCTAGCCCAGACATCCCTTGCCACCACGACGACGCTCTCAGGAATCGGAGGACGAGGCCTCACCCAACCTGTGCCCCCAGCAGGAGGGGGTGGCGGAGGAAATCCCGGAGGCAACCCTGGAGGAGGAGGAGGAGGAGGAAACCCTGGAGGCAGAGGAGGAGGCAGAAACCCACCAGCAGGAGGACAACCCGCTGGACAACAAGCAGCGATCCCGGTTGTCCATGGAGAACGCCTCATGGGAGCCCCGCCTGTCCACTTTGAAGGCAACCGTACCAGAGCTGAAGAATTCATAGACAAAGTCACGGACCACTTCCTCCTCAATCACCAGCACATCCCCTTCCAATCAGCGATCACCAGGGTAGCCTATTGAAGGTAGTACGTGCTGCGAGGGTTTGAGAAGGTCGTCTGGGATGGGAGGGAGATGATAAGCAATGCGTTTGGGAGAACGGGGTGCAGAGAGTAGGATGGGGAGAGGGAGAGGGAGAGAGAGGAAGGAGTAGATAAGTAGCGAAAGGGGATGAGATAAGGAAGTCGGAACAATGGAGAGGGAAGCGTTGACAATAAGAATCAGACAGGCACACAAGCAAACATTATCGCTGAAGGAAGGAGTGAGGAGAACAGCACAGCACTGCACAACTGGATTCTCTGGGCACAAGTATGTTAGGCTTTATACAAACACGGGGTACCTACGAGTCATGTAGCTAAGCAATAAATCCATATCTGGCTCCAACAAACGTCCAACTGGGGCTTGAGCACAGTCCAAAGGTTTTGGAGGTTGTGAGCCAATCGCATCACATTCTGCTGCACAACGAGGGCGCAAGTCGGAGGGATCGAGGGCTTGTCGGGAGGCCAGCAAATCTAGAATAAAGGGTGAGCCAAAAGTGGGAGGGGCCGAAGTGGTAGTGGAGGGCGATCGACACTGCTTGAAGGTGGTGAAACGTGGGCACATCGGATGCGACAGCATTTGGGGTGAAAGAGGGTAGGAAAGATGGAAAACGAGGCTAGGAACTGGGGGAGTTGTGTCGGTCGGTCGCTGGAATGGGCCAAGCATGTATGGTGGCTGTGACGAGGGCAGGCTGAGGTTGACTTGAGAGAATGTAGCAATCGATTGGGGGGCAGGAAGGAATGTGATTGGTTGGTTATGGGGAGCCTTGTGACGCGATGCCGAAAGCGAGGAAGAAAATGTAGTGAAGGGGATTCATGGTGGGGGAAAAGAGAAAGGAATGGGGGAAACGAGGTATGAAGGGGCTTTGATGGGGTGGGGTCAGAGGCTGAACTCTTCTGATCTGGGGTATCCGATCCCGTGATCTCAGGAGTCCGAAACACGAGATCTGTTCCGTTCCACGCACAGCACGGAAGGGATACTTACACTATACCCTCTCACACGTCAAGGGACCACAAACCGCCACATGGAGACACAACATGGGAACATGGCTCGCCACCCAATGATAAGCTCCATCTCTAGTATGGAGAGAAGTGAGGTGTTTTACGGACTGACGGACTGGCTGGGATCACGTGATCCCCTGACTCCTGTACGATACACGCGTGGCTCATCGTTCGGACTGGCTGACTGAGATTCCTTACTGTACCACTGACTGATACGCGCCACTGACTGACTAACTGTACTATATGCTGACTGAGCCTGACTGATGGACTGACAAACCAACTTACCAATCGGTGGTAGTATTATTAGTCATACATGATTCGAACCTGTATATATAGGACTCCATACAAATGGTTGAGCCTTAAGCTCGACTTTGCTATAATTGCAGCTTCTTGTCTACTCCTGTTCATTGCGTGGTCCTTTTCTACTCTCCCATTAAACATTCCAAGGTCCTTAAAGGCAGACCTTACCTTCGAAGCTTAGTGATTGTGCTATAACAATCAACGCACATATCAGGAGTCAGATCACGTGCCTCGGTATGCCTCGGGCCACACACTTTTCCTTTTGGTCAAAGCGTGCACAAAGCCCCGCTGCAGGCTTAACACCCAACCCGATAACCAAAACACCTACAACCAATTCATCGCCCAATTCTGCGCCCAGTTCATGGACTCCCAGAAAGAACTCAGGGCCAGGAACAAACTCACCAGCCTGCACATGGTCTGGCCCCACATTGATCAATACATTGTAGACTTTGAACAACTCATTGGAGAAGCCGGATATGATAAGGACCACCCTGAAAGTGTCCAACTCTTCCTCTTACACCTCTCCCCGGGTGTACTCACCGACACCATGAAAGCTATGGCCCAACAACCCATCAGGACCTATCAAGTCTACAAAGAGATGGCTGTCAAAGCCACCCAATCCCAAGAAATGCTGAAAGCGCTCTTAGGGAATACTGCCAGACAATTCTTCCAACCCCAAAGACAAGGGAACCCCCAACCCCAGTATCAGAGACAAAACTGGAATTACCAATGCCCCCAACAACCCAACAATTACCAACGCCAGTACAACTCCTCAAACGCCCCCCATACCATGAACAACGCCTACGTCCCCATGGACCTTGACAGATCGAGGGCCAACCGCCAGGGACGAAACAACTATCCCAACCAACAATCCTACGGATGCTCAATGGAGGTTAACACCCAAAACCAACCAAGGAGTCAATAAGGACGCACCAGACCCCCACCAGGCCCCTGCTTCAACTGCCAAGAGATGGGACACTTCGCCAGGAACTGCCCCCACCGCAACAACCGAGAAAGACCCCAAGGACGACGCCCCACGGCCAACCTCATCGACATGGACGATTCCTACAGCGACAACCTGACTGAATCCACCTCGAGCACCAAATACAATGCGATCCAGGCCCAGATAGCCTCAATGATGCAGCAAGAAATGGAGGAGATCACAGCAAAGTTCAGAGCAGAGGATTTTCAGGAGGCCTAATTTGTACAGTCTGGATTAGGACCAATAGTGTGGAACATGTATATCTCGCGAATCAATGATCAATGACAGTTTGAGTATATGTTAACTCCACCGGAAAGAGGACTGAAACCATTGCCCTAGTAGACTGCAGTGCCACAGAAAATTTCATAGACACCGACCATGCATACGCCCTCCGACTCCCCCTCACGTGCCTCAAAACTCCCAGAGAGGTCTTCAACGTAGACAAAACCCCAAACCAGCAAGGGCCAATCACTCACTACACAGATGCTGCCATCAGAACAGGCAGAAGAACGAGAGTCATGAGGTTCTTCCTCACACACCTGGGCAGGAATCCCCTCATCCTAGGATACCCCTGGTTCTCGGGGATGGAACCACAGATCACCTGGTCCAAAGGCTGGATCGACTACGACCAACTCCCGATCACGTTCACCCCGATCACGTCACCAAGAGAAGAAACCCCCCCCCAATGTGTCAGGAGACTAGTGATTGCAGCCTTAACGGCAGACAAACAACAAACACTAGCCTCAAAACTAGCAGAACAGCACAACACCCCGAAGGACATCTCCCTACCAAAAGAATACCAATGGCATGCCCAAGTGTTCAGCGAAGAGAAAGCCCAACGCTTCCCAGAACCAAGGATCTGGGACCATGCCATAGAACTCAAAAAGGATGCCCTGCCGATGCTACCAGGGAAGATCTACGCCCTCACCCAAGAAGAAAGGAAGGCACTGAAGAAATTTGTTGAGGAGCACCTCAAAAAGGGATACATCATACCCTCGAAAAGCCCCTACACTGCCCCCTTCTTCTTTATCAAGAAAAAAGATGGCAAACTTTGACCTGTACAAGACTACCGACGCCTCAATGAACATACCATCTGCAACCGCTACCCGCTACCCGCTCCCCCTCATTCCAGAACTCATAGCCCGAGCCCAAGATGCCACCCTGTTCTCAAAATTCGATGTGCAATGGGGGTACAACAATGTTCGCATCAAAAAGCAGGACCAGTGGAAAGCGGTGTTCATCACTAATGAAGGCCTCTTTGAACCAAGAGTCATGTTCTTCGGACTCACCAACTCTCCAGCCACCTTCCAAATGATGATGAATGCAATCTTTGTCGAAGAACTGAGAGAAGACTGGCTCACAATCTATATGGACGACATCCTAGTCCACACCCCAGACGACCCAGAGACCCACAGGAAACAAGTCCATCAAGTGTTGACCAAACTAAAGAACCACGACATCAGGAAAAACCTGAGTAGCAAATTGTCCCCAAATATTTGCTGCTAATTTGCAAACCAAGAAAATCTTTGCAAATCAGGAAAATATTTTGCAAACCAGGGAAAATATTTTCCAAATTTTCCAAATAAAAAAATATATATTTCAATCATTTATAAATGTAAAAAAATATTTGATGCATTTGTAACTACTGGACTTACTCCTTTGTTGGCACTGGTGTTGCTGCCAGCTTAGCCAATTTGTCTTATATCTTAAGAAATAAAATAGATACAAATATGAAAATATTTGAGCATATAGATAAGATAAAACTCCAAAGGGTCCTCTGCCAACACTAAATGATCTGATCAGCAATTTTTGAGTTATTTGTCCATCTTTAAAATAGCTCAGCTTGAAGCCAACAAAGCTGGTTAAATAACTCAAGAATGGCTGATCAGATCATTTAGTGTTGGCAGAGGACTCTTTGAGGTTTTATCTTATCTATATACTCAAATAATTTCATATTTATCTCTATTTTATTTCTCGAGATATGAAACAAATAGCACAGCTAGGCAGCAACACTGAGTGGGTGTGGGAAACACGGGCTGCACCGGTGTGTCCATTCTCAGTCAAGAAAATCTCAAGTCGTTTTTCTGCTGAGACATCACATGTTCAAATTCAACATCCATCACGTGTTCGAGGTTCAATGTTCAATGTTCAACTTCAACTTCGATGCACATCCTCTCCTCTTCCATTGTCCTCTCCACCCTCTGTTCTCGGGACAAGTAAGTGTTCCCTTGAATATTTTTTACTGACTTTCTACTTTAGGGAGAGGTTGTCAAGACGGAGACACCTCGCGCCCATGCCCATGCCCTCGCCTCACCATCTCTCTCACTTGAGACACACTTGCCAATGCTATCCCCGCACCGATGCTCTCTGCACGTGTTAATGCCCCGTGCAGGGTACTCTCAAGTACGTGACTGCAATCACTAGTACTCACCTCACTGACTGCCTCCTCGCTCTTGTCACCGTTGCCCACACCTTTTGCCTACTCACGCCCACGCCCATGCCCCACGCCCATGCCCCATGCCCACGTCCATGCCCCACGCCCACGCCCATGCCCCATGCCCATGCCCATGCCCCACGCCCACGCCCCATGCCCACGCCCTCAATTCTGATACTGATATCCTCTCCATCCCCCCTGTTCACACGCCCACACCCGACACCCTTGTTACCATGCCCATGCCCTCACCTTTGTCCTCCTCTGCATCCGTGCAGCCTGCCTGTTAGGTAAGTAACTGCCATCAACAGTTGTTTTGTCATCACTGATTTCAACCTCAACATCACCTTCGCGGCTCATGCACATGTCCTTGCCCAAGCTGTTGCCCACCACGTGCACACGCACGCCTCGACACCCCCACATGCCTCTGTATCTACACGTGTGCCTTCGATACCCACGCACACACATCTTCGACACACATGCACATGCTAGATGTGTCACTCGCACTCGATGCACACGCTGGATGTGTCACGTGCTCCCCTGTTGTGCTTGCACACGATGCACTCGCGCTCCATATCTACACCTCCCACAATGTGCATGCTTGGCACCCACTCACCTACAGTAGCTTGGACTTGCTCCAGGGTGATGGCAGGGATATTAGGTATTGATTGGGTAGTAGTAGTATGTTTGTAATGTAGTTATTATAATAAAGTTTTTTTTATCACTAAATTGTGACTTTGAGAACTGAGATGAATACAAGAATGAAAATGGAAGGGAAAGAAATCCAAATTAGCCTTAAAATTGCTAAAATTGCTCAAATTTGAGCATATATGAGGAAACTTGAAATGGGGACAGTGCTAATTAGAGCATATTTGACAAACAAGCAAATTAGTCAAATTAGACAAATTTTCTCAAATTTGAGCATATTTGGAACTTAGGTTTTTCCTGATGGACCTCTACCTCAAACCAGAGAAATGCCAATTCGAACAAAAGAAGGTAGAATTCCTCGGCGTCATCCTAAGCACGGGAACAGTACAAATGGACCTGACAAAGGTGAAAGGAATCGCAGATTGGCCACCCCCCAAAAACATCAGAGACATTCGAGTGTTCCTGGGATTCACGGGGTTCTACCGATACTTCATACCCAACTATTCCAGAATCACACACCCCCTCATTGAACTCACAAAGAAGACAACCCCATTCCACTGGAGAGAAGCACAAATTAAAGCATTCAAAACCCTCAAAACCCTGATGTGTGCAAGGCCAATCCTCAGACAACCAGACTACACCAAACCCTTCTTCCTGGCCACGGACACCTCAGCTTACAGTGTGGGAGCCGTACTCTCACAAGAGGGAGAAATAAACCCAAGAACACACAAAACTATGCATGTCACCGCTGCTTACGCGACGATAACGAGTAGACTCGGGGTGATAGTGACAAGGCTCTTTGCGGCCGCCTTCTGGCTAGGAGTGGGGAATAGATGCTATTGCCGTCGTAAGACGGACAGGAGACTCAACTTAGCGACCTAGAGTCACTAGCGAGTCGTACTTATACTACTACAGGGTACGGAATACTGGGCACAGGGCGCGGGGCATGAGGATACGGGGCTGCGAGTCACGTACATAGGGGCTGAGTCACAAGGCGACTCATGTAGTCCATCCACATCAGGTGAGGCGTATACTAATAGCACTAGTCCGATCTTACCACTACTCGGGGTCATCCAACTCCATCGGGTCGTCCGCGCGGCTGATATCCCTGTCGATCGAAGGGGGGAAGTCCCAGGGCCGAGGGGACGGTAACAATGCAACACCCAATTGCATATTACTCAGCCACCTTCACTCCCACAGAAAGAAACTACAACATCTTCAAAAGGGAACTCCTAGCAGTAATGAAAGCCCTACACCACTGGAGACCCCACCTAGCCGCCACCGAAACCCCTGTCACTGTACTGACCGACCATGCTAACCTAAACCACTGGAAAACTCCCAAGAAAGTGAACAGGAGGGTTGCCAGATGGTTTGGAGAATTACAGGAGTACAACCTAGTAATCTGATAAGCTCTGCCTTCGGTATGGAGGGAGGCAAGGTGTTCTACGGACCGACGGACTGGCTGAGGTCATGTGACCTCATGACTCATTACAATTATGCCCCTGACTCATCGCTCGGACTGGATGACTGAGGATTCTGACTGTACCACTGACTGATGGCTCTGGTCTGCTTACTGATACATGCATCATGCTGACAGTGTACTATAGGTCGATGACTGATCACTTACAAACCAGCTTAGCAACCGGTTCTAGGACTATTAGTCATACTAGGTTTGAACCTGTATATATAGGACTCCCTACGAGTAGTTGAGCCTTAAGCTCGACTTTGCTTTGCAATCACAGCCTCTTGTTCACTCCTGTTCACTGCACGGCCCTCTTCCTCTCTTCCACTTACATTCTAAGGTCCTTAAAGGCGGACC
The DNA here is from genome assembly GCA_015178965.1 of Russula ochroleuca. Taxonomy (NCBI): domain Eukaryota; kingdom Fungi; phylum Basidiomycota; class Agaricomycetes; order Russulales; family Russulaceae; genus Russula; species Russula ochroleuca. The sequence goes on along the minus strand of WHVB01000031.1, from coordinate 60,542 downwards.
TTGCCTTCGAAGCTTAGTGATTGTGCTATAACAATCAACACACATCTCAGGAGTCAGACCACGTGTCTCGGCACCCCTCGGACTGCACACCTTCCTAATCTGTCGGCTGTGCACGAAGCCCTGCTGCGGGCTTAACATAATCCAACACCTACCAGGCAAACTGCATACAGCGGCAGACATGCTCTCCCGACCCCCAGTCAATGACAAGGGCGAAAGTGACAATAACAGCCTGACCCTCCTCCCCAAAGAAATGTTCATCAGACTCCATGCCAGCAAAGACCTCGGCCCGGTGGACGAAACCCTAGAACTCAAGGTCACGCGAGAACAAAGGCAACGACCCAAGGAGATGCAAACATGGTGAAGGTGAATCGATTCCTGTGAGGGGTGATCGACTCGGTGCTGCGAGATTTGAGAGGGTCGTCCAAGGGGGATGAGGGGAAGGATAAGATAAGGGAAAGAGAAAGAGAACGAAAGCGATGTGGACAGCTGTTCCACCGGATCGCGATCGGAGTAAGAGTAAGCACAGGGTTTCGCACTCGTTAGTACTGAAGGTAATCTGCTCGCAACTCACTTCACTAAAGATTGAGGGGAAATGTAGCTAGGCTTATATACATGCCATGTACCTATGACTACAAACCTAGGCTGTAAGAAGGTCATAACATGAGTCCAAGAGGGGATAACTGGATAAGCTGGGGACAGATGGGAATGGAGGAAGCGGCGACCTAAGGTCCAAAGGTACAGTAAATAAAGGGGGTCGGCCGCATCGGGATAACGGACGTCCGAAGCGTTTGTTCCGTTCCGTTCCGCGCGCAGCGCGAAAGGGTACCTTACAATGGGCAAAAAGACACAACCTCACCTACCGGCCACTATCAAGACACCCAGCAGACCCCCAGTGGTTCAAGGATGCCGTCCCGGTGGTCCCCAACAACGTGGAGGTAAGAAGGGACATCCTGAACTACCTTCACGATGCTCTGACAGCAGGGCACCCAGGAAGAGACGAAACAATCCAAGCAGTCAAAAGACAGTACTGGTGGCCAGGCATGAACACCTGGATCGAAAACTACGTGAAAGGATGCACTGATAAGCTCCGCCTCTGGAACGGAGAGAGGTGAGGTGTTTTACAGACCAACGGACTGGCTGGGATCACGTGATCCCATGACTCCTTACAATACACGCATGGCTCCTCGACTTGGACTGGATGACTGAGATTCTGACTGTAATGCTGACTGATGACCCTGGCTTGATTACTGATACGCACATCATGCTGACAGTGTACGATAGGTAGATGACTGATCACTTATCAACTGGCTTAGTAACCGGTTCTAGGACTATTAGTCATGACAAGTTCGAACCTGTATATATACGGCTTCATATGGACAGTTGAGCCTTAAGCTCGACTTTGCTTTGCAATCGCAGCCTCTTGTTCACTCCTGTTCACTGCGCGGCTCCCTTCTACTCTTCCATTTACCTTCTAAGGTCCTTAAAGGCGGACCTTGCCTTCGAAGCTTAGTGATTGTGCTATAACAATCAACGCGCATCTCAGGAGTCTGAATCACGTGTCTTGGCATGCCTCGGACTGCACACCTTCCTAAACCGTCAAGTGTGCACGAAGCCCTGCTGCGGGCTTAACATGCACCCCCTGCCAACAGAACAAAAACCTGACCCACCAAAGGCACACCCCAACATATTGCATCGCCCCCCACCCGACAGTGAACCTGTTCGAAGAAGTAGCAATGGACCTGATCACACAGCTCCCCAAGAATGGACCTTATGACACCATACTAACCATCGTCGACCACGGATGCATGAGAGCAGCTCTCTTCCTCCCATGTTCAACCACGATTACAGGCGAAGGCATCGCCAAATTGTACCTTAGGAACATCTATCAGTGGTTTGGAATCCCAAGAAAAGTGATCACGGACCGGGACCCCCTATTCACCTCGCACTTTGCCACTGCTCTATGTCAGAGATTGAAGACCAAACAGAACATCTCCACAGCATACCACCTGCAGACAGATGGGCTATCAGAGAGGAAGAATCAATGGGTGGAACAGTTCCTACAGTTTGTCACAACGGCCCAACAAGATGACTGGAGCAACTGGCTTCCTATCACATCCCTCGTGCACAACAGCCAGATCAATGCCACCATCAAGATAGCCCCCCTCCAGGCCCTACTCAGCTATCTCCCCCAGCTGATGCCCAAAACAACACCCCTATCATCCAATCAACAAGTCGAAAACCGCGGAGAAGAGATGGTCAAACGAAGGGAACAAGCCCAAGCAGTGCTGGCCAAGACCACCCAGGGAATGCCGATCGAACAATTCAGGACAGGTGACCAAGTCTGGCTCAAGGCAAAACATCTAGCCCTCCCTTATCACGCTCCCAAACTCGCCCCCAAATGTCATGGCCCCTTCACGATCACTAAACAAGTGTCACCCGTCGCCTACAAACTCAAACTACCCCTGAGCTGGACCATTCACGACATATTCCACGCCTCCCTGCTGACCCCTTATCGCAAAAACATGATGCACAGACCAAACTACACAAGGCCACCACCTGACTTAGTGGCAGGAGAGAAGGAGTACGAGGTCAAGAGCATCGTTAATCACTGCTTCCATGGCAAAAAGTGCAATCTACAATACCTCATACACTGGAAGGGCTACCCCGATGCAGACAACTTGTGGGAGCCAGCTGATCAAGTGAGTGCTCCGTTATTGGTGACTAAGTACCATTGCAGGAATCCTCTAGGTGAGGCCCAAATGTATAAAAACCCTCGCCAACAACGGAAGGTAGCCATCTGCTTCACTCTACTCCCCACACAACAATGTCCTCAGCCTCCATCAATAGCTCTATTGTCTCCCTCACCCAAGCTCGTCAACTCCTCCTCACCAACCCCGACCTCACCCCGGAAGCTCGCCAGTCCCTCAAAGAGCTCCAGATCCAAGATGCCCTCATCTCGGACGAGATCGTGGATGAAATCCAGGCCACCTCGCTCCCCACATTATCCACGCTCCCCTCTGACGTTGTCATTGTTGCGGAGGAAGACTACCAGCCCACTGTCCTCGCAGCCCCCAGCAAAGCCACCCCTCCGTCTCAGGACCTCCCATTCACCTCAGGGGCCAATGTCACAATCTCCCCACGGTCAGCCCTTTCCACCCTATCCATCCCCGGCATCTCCCAGGCCAAAACCACCGAAATCACCATCGCCCTCGCCAACACTGTCCAAGAGAACCGCCGGGACTTCGCCCACCAGACCGAGCTGTATGCCCAGGCAATCAACTGCCAAGACCAGGTTTGCCCCGCTCCAGGTCCCCCGAAGGAGCCCCTGTATGGCTACGTCCTGAATGATGACGTCGCCCCTTACTTCACCATCACCAACAAGGCCGGCCGCCTCCACATGGCCCCCTATATCTGTTCATGCCCTGGCCAGCCCACCCACGTCATCAGAACCCTCGGAGAGCCAGACAATGACAAAGAATACCTGTGCCCCATCTATGCCACCCCCAGACACATGGATGGATGGTCTCTCTCAGCCTTGCCCCCCTAGTTCATCGAATTGCTCAGCACCGAGACCCCCCATTAGCAAAACATAAATCTGTCTTGGGCTACTTGATCAGTCTTAATGGCTTCTTGACTGCAATCAAGTCAACTAAGGGAGTCAAGGCATTGGTCTTGCCTTGATTTTGCCTTGGAAATTTGAGGTCAATGGGCAATGACAACTGGCATTTGGGTAAACTCAGGACAATGCCACCAATACATCCATTTAGGGAAATACCATGATTATGTCATCAGCTCCAAGTGAAAATTTGACAACTAAAAAAAATTCCAAGATAAAATAAAGATTTAATGACATAATGGATATATTACATAATAATAAATTTATAATTAAATTACAAATACTGATTAAATTACAATATATTTCTATTCTATTTATAATACAATATATCTAGGTGCAGACGCAAAGGCAGGCCGAGCATGCAGAGGTGGGGGCACACAAAGGCAAGGGTGCATGTGTGAAGACAGTGGTGCTTGCAATGGCAGGGGGGTGTGCAGACGCAGGGGCTTGTGCAGATGTAGGGGCTCGTGCAGATGCAGGGGCTCGCACAGACGCAAGGGCATGTGCAGGGGCGTGTGCAAACGCAGTGCTGGGCGTGCGAACGCAGAAGGTAGGGGTGCTGATGCAGGGGCATGCACAGACAGAGGGGCACAGTCGTGAGACTTGTGTTTGCCACTCTGCTTGCATTTGCCATAACGACAATGCCAGTCTTCCTAGCGGTGGTCGTCACTGCATACCAAGCCCACAGGTGCTGTGGCACCATGGGAAAGTGTCAGCAAAAAAAGGGAAAGAGAAAAAAAGAAGAAAGCACACCTTTGTTGTTTGTATACATCGTGTGTGTGTGCGTCGACAAGGTTGAAAAGTGTCTTGTGGTGCGGTACATGCCGAAATCATGTGACCCAAGTTTCAACATTCTGTGTTCAACTTCCCATGTTCAACTTCCCACATTCAAACGCTCAATGTTCAACGTGCAAGCTTTCAAGTTCAACATTGTCCAACGTTCAACAGCCTCAACATGATCTCAGTGCCCCCCACGCCAATGTGAGTCTCCCTGCATGTTATTGACGTTTTCTTTGTGTTGTTTCTGAATGCTCTGGTGTCAGTGCCCCTGCCTACGTCCACGCGTCCCGCGCCCCATGAGTAAGTGCATTCCTCTCTTGTTTTTTATGTTTCCTTTCTGTCTTTTTTTTTGTCAGCACTCCTCCCCTGTCTCGTCCACCCTTGCCTCTGCATGCACCCACCAGCCTTTGTGCATGCCCTCTGCCTATGCACTCGCGACCCCTGCCCTGCATGTGCGTACTGGCCTCTGCTCGCGCACCCCGGCATCTGCTCGCACACCCCGGCATCTGCACACACACCCCAGCGTCTGCACACGCACCCCAGCCCTGCACACGCATGCCAGCCTCTGCTCGCACACCCCGGCCTCTGCATGCACACCCCGGCCTCTGCATGTGCACCCCAGCTTTTGCACGCATGTCTCAGCCTCTGCACGTGCACCCCAGTGTTTGCACGTGCGTCCTAGCATGTGTACGCGCGTCCCGGCCTCTGTACATGCGTCCCGGCCTCTGCACACGTGTCCCGGCCCTTGCACATGCACCCTGGCCTCTGCACGCGCATCCCAGCCTCTGCATGCGCATCCCTGCCTTTGCATGCGCTGTTATGAACCGTGATGGTGGAATGCGAAATCTCAAGACACATGACCGTGGGAATCTAATGTTACCCTGTCACACCTTGTCACACCCTCAAGTCACACGAATGTGACATGTGACAAGTCACATGAAAAGTCACACTAGTTACATGTGATCGGTCATGTGACGATGCACGTGACCTAGCACGTGACCTCAAGCCTGAAGACACATACGATTGGCTAGAAGACAGTCGAAGCCCATAGAAGTCTACCGGAACAATGATACTCCTGGAGGGAGTTCTGCCATTGGCTGGAATACCATGGAACCTCACAGATTACTGCAGAAACACACGGACCATGTCTGCGGGTTATTGCCATTGGATGGCTATAATTAACCCTTCTAGAGGATTCTGTGCACGGACATTATTGTGCAATCGATCACACCATGTCTGCTTATGGTTAGATTAACCAGCCCACTGTCGCTTATGTAACACCCTGTCCCTACAGTATATAAGACCCATGAAATACAAAGGCAATCCTTAGATTGTCCACTTGGCTTTTCTGCCTTGTACCACGTACTCCCTTGCCTGGCATTACCTCTAAGCCATTCCTAGTGCGCTTTCTCCTCGTCTTCAAGATCACCCTTAGCTTCACCGTGCCCAAGTCCACTCAAGATCCCCTGATACATCGTATTGCTCTTGTAGAAGCAGTATGTTCGTAACACGCGCGTCCTGGCCTTTGCACGTGTGTCCTGGCCTTTGCACGTGCATTCCGGCCTTTGCATGCACATCCCGGTTTCTGCACGCGTGTCCCGGCCTCTGCACACGCATCCCAGCCTCTGCTCGCATGCCCCTGCCTCTGCAAGCACCCTTCCAGCTGCATAGGCCCCAGACATTGTAAGTAAGTGCCCCTGCCCCCGTATCAGCCTGTTACACTGATGCTTTGGTCTGATTAGATAATATTGTTGATGATTGGATTAGATAGTATTGTTGTTGATAAGATTAGATATTGTTAGTGATTAGATTAGATATATTTGTACTATAAATAGAATATAAATATATTATGATTTATAATATTTTTTGATTGATTATAAATTTATTATAATATAATATATTAATTAAAGGAAATGAGATCAAGCCAAAATAGTGCCTGAAATTGTTAGTCAAGTCATGGCTAAGGCAGCAGCTAAGTCCATTTTACTAGCAGCTAAGTCCATTTCAAGTCCCCCTTGAGCCAAGACAAAATCAAGTAAAATAAGCCAAGTCCTCGTCTTGATTCTGCCTTGATGGACATCAAGTCACATTAAGTACCAATCAAGCGTGATTTACATTTTGCTGATGTGATGAAGAACAGGCTCGACAGAGTCACAATTCTGGAGACATTCTGCGAGTGGACAGTTGGCTAATGGTGATACCATTAGTGTTAAGCCCGCAGTGGGGCTTCGTGCACACTTGACAGTTTAGGAAGGTGTGCAGTCTGAGATGTGCCGAGACACGTGATTCAGACTCCTGAGATGCGCGTTGATTGTTATAGCACAATCACTAAGCTTCGAAGGCAAGGTCCGCCTTTAAGGACCTTAGAATGTAGATGGAAGAGTAGAGGGGAGCCGCGCAGTGAACAGGAGTGAACAAGAGGCTGCAATTGCAAAGCAAAGTCAAGCTTAAGGCTCAACTGTTTGTACAGAGTCACATATACAGGTTCGAACTCAGTATGACTAATGATCCTAAAACCAGTTGCTAAGCCGGTTGGTAAGTAATCAGTCATCTTCCTATCGTACACTGTCAGCATGATGCACGTATCAGTCAGCCAAATCAGAGTCCTCGGTCAGCGGTACAGTAAGAATCTCAGTCATCCAGTCCAAGTCGATGAGCCACACATGTATTGTAAGGAGTCAGAGGATCACATGATTCCAGCCAGTCTGTCAGTCCGTAAAACACCTCGCCTTCCTCCGTACCAAAGGTGGAGCTTATCACCACCCTCCCCTCAAAGGAGCGCTTCCATGCGCTAATCTGATCCCTTGTTATCGCCGGGGACATAATCATAATTGGGGGATGGTGAGCGGGGGGCGTAGGAAGGGCCGGCGCCATCGAGTTCGTCTTGCACGACCTGTTCGATGGCGTTCCTCAGGACAATGCTGGCGCGACTCAACTCTCCTTTGCAGAAGTCGTTGCATCCCACCGCGAGATGATTGTACTCAGTCTGACGATCCTTGAGGGAGAGTTGCCATGCGGTACGCTGATGTGTGAGGTAATGACTGTTGGCGTGTTTACGCCATCCTCCATAGGGGCACGTGTTTGGCATTTGGTTGCCGAAGTATCGGTGGTGGCGGGGCATGCAGCACCACCCGGAAGTTCTGGTCGAGCAGAGATGATGGGGGGTTTCACAATGTGTGGAGAGGTGGTCGAACCACGGGCAGTAGGAGCAATGGCAGCGCTCCTTGTATTCGTCCTGGGCAAGGGCGTCGTCCTGCGCATTTTCGCTGGTCCAAGAGACGGCACTTCGTGCTCCTCCTCTCAGGCGCAAGGTCCCATGCTCGTGGTAGGGGCGCGCTTGCCTGTGATGGGTTCGGTGTCGCCATGCCAGTTCCCCTCTCTCACTATCCTTATCCACCAGTTGTAGGAGGCGTTCCCAGGCGTTTGCCCGTATCAGACGTTGACGTACCCCTTTGGTGCGCCCGATGTGCGCTAGCTGGTACATGCCAAATTCTGCCCGCCTCTTCTGGGCATAGGCCTCGAGGGCTTGTACTTCCTGTAGGCGGAGGGCGAGCTTGCGCCTGTCTGATTCCAAATTGCGGAGGTGGATGATATCTGCCTTGACCCCGTAGTTTCCCAAGTCTTCTATTGCCCTCTCCAGAGGTCTGCCAATCATTCTTTCTTCTGTCAGCATCTTGAAATGGTCATCGTCTCGGTAATCGGCTGGTGCCGCCCAACTTGCGGGGGCTGCTTCCAGGCTCTCAGCATAGATCGGCCGACCTACTCCCATAGTCCTGTAGATGGTGGGTTCACCGGTAATCAGCTCTATCCTGAAACGGACAAAGCAGGCCAGTACTTTGTTGAAGGGTTCCGCTTCCGTGGCCGGGATCTGGATCGCTGTGCGATGTAGATCCTGGTCGAACCGGATCCAGTCCTCTAGGGGGTGGTCTTGTATGATGTCATCGGCATCCACTTCGATGGTATAATGAAAAGGGAGGCTGTCGACCAAGGTTGCAGGGGTGGAATGGGTATTAGTATTGGAGGGTGTGGAGAGTGGGGTGGCGACTCTGTGAATTTCGTGGGTGTTGGGGTCTACGACGAGAGGGTGTTCTGCCTCTTCTTGCCTGGCCAGCATCAGCTGTGCAGCGGCCAGCCCCGTCGTGGAATAGAAGAGTCGTTCCCTTGCGAACTCACTTAGTCCGCGGATTCGGTTGCGGGGGTCATCAGGGTTGTCCTGGGGGAGTGGATGGATGCAAGGGGGAGGAACGGGAAGAGGTTCGGGACTGGGGTGACAGCTAGATGAGTGGAGGCTGTGACCCGAGGGCGAGAGGCGTAGATATCCTCTATCTTCAATGTTTGGGGGTTCTTCCCTAGGCGGGGCGTATCTTGGTTCTTCAGGGAAGGCAGGGGGTGTCTCTGTCGTAGGGTGGAGCGATGCTTCCAGCACTGCCACTTCTTCGGTGTCCACTGCCAATATGGCATTGCGAGTGGCTGGGGAAGGCAAGCTGTATTGTGAGGACATGAGGGACAGGTTTTCGAATTGGGTACAGAGGGAGGAAATATCTGGGAGCGGTGAGGATCCCATTGTGACTTCTTGGGGGTTTATAACCATTTGGCGGATGGCCTTTGGGTTCTTATCATGGAATTCCTTCACTTTGAGGGAGGCGTTACCCAAATTCCTTTTTGGTTCCCAAGAATCGTGCGCTTCCGAAAATCCCTTCCACCTGACCAGGTACTGCAATGTTTTCTTCTGGCCGGTGCGCCTTGAGGCCAACACGTTGTCTACTTCCCATTCCTCATGTCCTTCCACTAGATCAGGTGGTATCTCAATGAAGTTAGGTCCGTGGAGCTTCGTTTCCTTGTATGGATGGAGGACAGCCGCATGGAATGCGTTGTGGATTCTCCATGCAGGTGGGAGATCCAGCCTATACGTCACAGTGCTGAGCACTTCCGTAACCTTGAAGGGTCCGAAGTGCTTGGCCCTCAGTTTGGTAGTTGGGTGCGTCGTACAGAGGTGAGTTCCTTCTAGCCAGACCTTCTGATCCATGCGGTATCGTTGGAAATGTGGGTCTTTTGTCCAGAGGGATTGCGCCTTGCTGATGGCTTCTTGGGTGCTCTTCCTGGCTTCTAGAAGTTGGGACTTTCGCTCTTCTATTGCCGGCACATTTCCGACATGTGTGGGTTGATGGGTGCGGGGAATGAATCCCATCCATAATTCGTAGGGGGGTTTCTTTGTGGTAGAAGAGGGACGGGAGTTGATCATGTACTGGGCTACCTTAAGCCAGTCCACCCAATTGTCTTGCTGGTGGTTGCAAAAGATCCGTAGGATTGTCTCCACCGTTTGGTTCGTTCGTTCAGATTGTCCGTCGGTTTGGGGGTGGTATGCCGAACTCATATTTTGTTTGATTTCTAGCTGGGTGCAGAGTTCCTTGAAGAACTGTGAGGTGAACCGCATGTCCCTGTCAGAGATGATTCTTTTGGGTATCCTGGTATAGGGAAAGGCGTGGTCTCTGAAGAGCCTCGCGACTTCTTCACTTCCCATGTCTTCTTGGCATGGGATTAGAATTACCGCTTTTGTGCTGTCATGATCTGTGATGGTGAGAATTGTATCACAGCCACGTGATTCGGGTAACTTTGTAATAAAGTCGACGGTGATGGTGGCAAAGGGGGTTGTGTCTTCCCCTGGTCCGATCGGCGCAATGGGGGGTACGTTGCGGTGTGTGATGGTCTTTACCGCTTGGCAGGTTGCACACCCTTTTATGTAGTCTTCCACATCCTTGTGTAAGTTAGGCCACCAATAATCGCGTCTCAGTGCTTGGTAGGTCTTCCAGACTCCCGGGTGCCCGGAAGTAGGTGCATCATGGTATTCCTGGAGAAAGGTGTGTCTCAGTTGTCTGTCGTCCAGGACAACTAAGGATCCTGCTTTCCACCAGATCTTCCATTTGTCTTGGTAGATTCCGTATTTCTTCTTCCATGCTAGGCAGAGTTCGTGGTTTCCCTTTTGTAATTGGTGGACCTGGCGCTCCAGGATGGTGATTTCAATCGCTCTTGCGAACAATTCATTTGGGAGCGCCGTGGTTTCTTCGTTATCTGTTGACCCGTTGTTGTGATCGGGGCGTCTAGATAATGGGTCTGCTTGGTTTCTTTTTCTGGGGAGGTGCACGAGTTCGAAGTTGAAGTCCACCAGGAACGCAATGTAGTGAGCCATGCATCTGTTCAATTTTTGGGGGTGTCTGTAGTAGCGAAGGTTGTCGTGATCCGTGTAGATTGTGAGTTTGTGGGGTGTTCCCATGACCAGGTGTCGGACACGTTTAAGGCCTTCGATGATTGCCAGGAACTCTCGATCTCCTATGGAGTAGTTCCTTTCGGCTTGATTCAGTGCCTTTGAATGATAGGTGACTGCTCGTCTCTTATTGTTGTCGTCTCTTTGGTAGAGGATGCTTCCCAAGGCAAAGGCCGAGGCGTCTACTTCGAGTTCATACAGTTTGGCCGGGTCTGGGTGCCAAAGGACTGGTTCGGTGGTCACTCGTTTGATTAGTTCGTCTAGGGCCTCTGTGCACTTCTGGGTCCAATTGAACTGGGTCCCTTTCTTGGTGAGGTCATGCAGGGGCCTCGCGATGGACACAAAGCCTTGGATGAAGGGTCTTTGGTACCCTAGTACTCCCAGCGTTTTTCTGACCTCTTCCACCGAATGGAGGGTTCTGGGCCATTCCGAAATGCCTTGTACTTTGGCCGGGTCGATGCATACTCGTCCTCCGCCCACCAGCCATCCTAGGATCTCCATTTCTTCCTTCTTGAATTGACACTTCTTTGGCTTTAGGAAGTATGAGCATTCTTCCATTTTGTCAAGGAACTCGTGGATGATTTGCTTATGGAGTCTTTTCCCTTCTTCGTCGTTGGCAGTGGCGATCCACCAGTCGTCCATATAATTTCCTAGGTTCTCGGGATATTTTTGGAGCAAGGGTCGGAAGTCTCTATGCATGGTTCGCTGGAAGAAGGGTGGTGCATTGGTGAGGCCGAAGTACATGACACGAGGGACATAGGTGCCTTGTGGGGTCTTGAACGCTGCCTTATGTTGGTCTTCTTCCGCGATTCGGATGTTGTTGTAGCCCCAGCAAATGTCAAACTTTGAGAAGAGTAACTTCCCGTGTAACCTCTCCAATGCCGATTGGATGTTTGGCAATGGGTTATTATCTCGCACAGTGTGCTTGTTGAGTTGTCGGTAATCCATGATGATTCGTTTTTCTGAGCTGTCTTTCTTGTTGATAAAGTAGACTGGTGCGGTGTATGGGGAGGGGCCTTCATAGATTCGTCCTAGTTCTTCTTCTTCCAGAATCCACTTCTGGAGGAGTTCACGTTCGTCCTTTGATAGAGGGTACACCTTACAGTTTAGTTCTCTGGGTGCATCAGGGGTGAGCTTGATTGTCATGTCTTCTGATCGTGCAGGCGGGAATCGGCGTGCTTCTTCTTCTGAGAATACCTTCTGGTGTTTTCGGTATTCTTCGGGAATGGTGTCAAGGGTAAGGTGGATTTTGTTTTGATCCGCCTTCTGGGCCCATTCTTGTGCGATGTTGGTACGTCGTACATAAATGGCTTCTCCTTCCTTTGGTTTTCCTGTTTGTTTAACCGCCTCTCGTTGCATGAAGAAGATTCTTTTGGCGACATGCATGTAGCGGCTGCTCTGGAGTTGTACTGATTCTCCTAGCACCTTTCCTGTTTTCCAATTGATTTTGGGGTTGAAGTCGTAGAGGAAGGGGTATCCTAGAATAATGCGATCTTTTCCTAGGGCTGTGATGTAAAACCTTTGGAGCATGTGTCTTTCTCCCTTGACAATGCGGAGCCAGCAGTAGTGCGTGATTTTTCCTTGTTTGGTTTCGGTTCCATCGACATTGTGGACTGTGACCGGTCGGGATAGTTCTTTTCTGCCGATTCCCAGTCATTTCCATGTTTCTTCGTCGATGAAGTTGTCTGTTGCTCCACTGTCAATGAGAGCTGATTTGTCGGCCTTGGATTGCGAGGTGCGAAAGGAGACATTCATATTCAGAGTCGAGAGTTTCCTAATGTACATCATATCTTGCAATCCAACCGCTCTTAGCCAGGCCGTCGGCTTCGAGCTTCCTAAAAATCCGCCTGAGCCGACATTTCTTTGTAGAGAGTTTCATGGTCTTCAATAGACATTCCTCTGATGTACTGAAGGACGTCCTTTTTTGTGTAGGAGGGTGGTGCCGTGGTTGATGTTTCGGCTTCGCTGTGTGGTTGTTCTTCCTCCTCATCTTTGTTAATTACCGCTGCTCTGACCTTGGGTTTATCTTTGGTGTATTGCCCTTGGGAGCTGCGGGGTCGGTCGGCATTCTTTCCTTTGTCCTTGCACTTTTCGGGGCATGCTCGTGACATGTGTCCTAATTTGCGACAGCGGAAACATCTTCCTTCCTTCATGAGACGGGTGCATTCCTCGTCAGACAACTTTCCTGTGGTGCGGATTGTGTCGACGTCCATGGCGTCGGGGTCTCTTTGTCTCTTTGGCGGGGGTGCCTTTTGGTATCCGCGCATTCTGTTGGCCCTGGTGGAGATGTGACCTGGTCCTCCTTTTGGTCCTATGTTGTCATTAAGGTCCTGCCATCTTTGGACCGTTTTCCTGGTGGCGTCGTACCACTCGTCGAGAGTGGCGGGCAGTGTTTCCCGTTGTCGTATGGTGCGATGGAGTCCGACAGGTAGGATGTCTTGGAACAGTTTGATTGTTCCTTCTGCATCGGGCCCCCACCCTGCTTCTCTGATAAGGCGCTTGAATAGGGTGATGGATGTGTTGACTTTATCCATGTTTAGTTCCATTTTGGTGAGGCAGGAGTAGGCGTCTTGCTTCCTAGTGGAGTCCGTGAAAGCATCTCTGAAGGATCGTGCGAACCATTCCCAGAGGGCTTGGTCTCCTTCGGCGTGTGTCGGGGGTCTCCTGTGACTGGGTTTCCTTCCACTTTGATGGATAATTGGTCTGCCATGTCATAAGCCCAGTCGTCGACTTGCACTTCTTTGATGAAGGTGAGGGCGTAAGCCACCATTTCTGCTTTATTCGTGAAGGTGGAGTTGTGCCAATTGAGGAATCGGTAGGCTCTGAATTGTTGCATGAATCGTTCGGCGTCCTTTCGGTCACCTGCGAAGATTTGTGGTATCATTCCTTTTAGGGGTTCTGAGTGGGGTGGGGCTGCGGCGGCTTGTCCTGCAGCTTGTTGTCCGGCTGCTGGTTGACCTCCGCCACCTCCTCCGCCACCTCCTCCCCCTCCACCGCCTGGCGGTCCTCCGGCTGGAGGTTGTTGTGGTTGACCTCCTCCGCCTCCTGGTTGTCCTCCGAGGAGCTGTATTGGTTGTGCTGGTCCTGCCGCTTGTGCAGGTTGTACGTGGGCGACAGCGATTGCTGCTTGTGCCATTGCTTGTGTGAGTTGTTCGATGACCGGTGCGTGAGCTTGGTCTGTGGTGGGGATGTCTGGATCTGATGCTGGTGAAGTGATTTCTACTTCGGGGGTTTCGTCACTTCCTTGAGTGATTTCTGTGTGGATTCGTTCGAGATCCGGGGCGAGTAGGAACGGTTGGTTTTTGGTTCCTAATCCTAATCCTTGAGGATCTTTGATCTCGTCTTCTCTGCTAACTTCGTAGCACTGGTTGATGGTCCAACTGATTTTGTACCAGGTTCTGTTGATGTATTCTATGGGGTAGGTGTATAGCCCTTCTCTGAGGTGGTATGCTGATCGTCCCTCAGTTCGTGATTCTAGCCAGAAGGCTTTCCCTTGTATTTCCAAAGGGAGGTCGTCGGTGGTTCTATTTCGGAACCTGATGTCAGGGCTCTTTGAGAGCTTTTGTTTCCTTCCGAGGTCGAGTAGTATGTCAGCCAGGTTGGCTTTAAGAGAAGCTCGACTTGTGTTAAGCCCGCAGCGGGGCTTCGTGCACACTTGACGGTTTAGGAAGGTGTGCGGTCCGAGACGTGCCGAGACACATGATTCAGACTCCTGAGATGTGTGTTGATTGTTATAGCACAATCACTAAGCTTTGAAGGGCAAGGTCCGCCTTTAAGGACCTTAGAATGTAGATGGAAGAGTAGAGGGGAGCCACGCAGTGAACAGGAGTGAACAAGAGGCTGCAATTGCAAAGCAAAGTCGAGCTCAAGGCTCAACTGTTTGTACAGAGTCACATATATACAGGTTCGAACTCAGTATGACTAATGATCCTAAAACCGGTTGCTAAGCCGGTTGGTAAGTAATCAGTCATCTTCCTATTGTACACTGTCAGCATGATGCGTGTATCAGTCAGCCGAATCAGAGTCCTCGGTCAGCGGTACAGTAAGAATCTCAGTCATCCAGTCCGAGTCAATGAGCCACGCGTGTATTGTAAGGAGTCAGGGGATCACGTGATCCCAGCCAGTCTGTCAGTCCATAAAACACCTCGCCTTCCTCCGTACCAAAGGCGGAGCTTATCAATTAGCCAAACACCCGCTCGCCAAACATCAAGCTAATCGCCTGAATAGATGAACGTAATTTGCAGGGGTTGATTCGAGCGCTCGACTGCATAGAAGGCAGAAAGACTGTGTTACGAACGTACTGCTTCTACAAGAGCAATACAACGTATCAGGGGATCTTGAGTGGACTTGGGTGCAGTGAAGCTAAGGGTGATCTTGAAGACGAGGAGAAAGCACACTAGGAATGGCTTAGAGGTAATGCCAGGCAAGGGAGTACGTGGTACAAGGCAGAAAAGCCAAGTGGACAATCTAAGGATTGCCTTCATATTTCATGGGTCTTATATACTGTAGGGACAGGGTGTTACATAAGCGACAGTGGGCTGGTTAATCTAACCATAAGCAGACATGGCGTGATCGATTGCACAATAATGTCTGTGCACAGAATCCTCTAGAAGGGTTAATTATAGCCATCCAATGGCAATAACCTGCAGACATGGTCTGTGCATTTCCGCAGTAATCTGTGAGGTTCCATGGTATTCCAGCCAATGGCAGAACTCCCTCCAGGAGTATCATTGTTCCGGTAGACTTCTATGGGCTTCGACTGTCTTCTAGCCAATCGTATGTGTCTTCAGGCTTGAGGTCACGTGCTAGGTCATGTGCATCGTCACATGACCGATCACGTGTAACTAGCGTGACTTTTTGTGTGACTTGAGGGTGTGACAAGGTGTGACAGGGTAACATTAGATTCCCACGGTCATGTGTCTTGAGATTTCGCATTCCACCATCACAGTTCATGACAGACTGGGTGCTTACTGATGGTTTGATTTTGTTACAGCCAGTGTAACTTAAGCACACACGACCAAACTTAACAAATCACATGACAGAGAAATTGAGCGCGTGTGTGATGCAGATCTGGTAATTTTCATTTCGCATGTTGAACTCGCCTCAGACCGTCTGGATAACACTGTGAAATATTGATCATCACTAGGCCGCCTACAGGCTTTGCCAGTAACATAATGTTCTCATACTGGGACACAGATCATCGCCTGACAGACTGTCGTGGACCATGGTCGTGTTCAAGGACATTAAGGTGGTATTTCCTTGCCAAGGTACAGGTAGACTTCTAGTATCTAAAACACAACGCTAAAACAGGTTCTTACATGGCACCATGTTCTGATAGCAACTTCATAATCTCATTGCGTCCAAAGGCTGATGCAATCTGTAACGCGGTTCTACCGCTGCCATCCTTCACACCAACATTTGCACCATGCTGGAGTAGCATGGGTACGACCTCTACCCTCCCAACTTCTGCCACTAGATGCAACAGGGTATAGTGCTCCAAGATCCCGTCCATCCTTGCATTTATGTCTGCACCATGTTCGAGCAATAGTCGGGCGACATTGGACAAGGATGGACCAATATTCGGCTGTTGACCAGAATTCCTGTGTGATGCAAGATGTAATGCAGTCTTGCCATCGTCATTCCTGGCATGAATATCTGCCTTGTATTTGAGTAATACCTGGGACATCTTGAAGTCTCCATTGTAAGCTGCAGAAAGCAGTGGAGTCATCTTTTCAAAGCCCCTGACATTTGGGGGTGCACCATTGTCACTGAGAAACTTTGCTGTCTGAAAATGCCCCTTTGCCAATGCTGCGACCAGCGGTGTCACATAGTGGCCACCTATGGCTTTCACCTGTTTGGGATCATTGACAGTCAGGTGTTCCACCAGATCTTGGAATCCACACAATGCCGCATAGTATAGGGGAGTAGCGCTGGATTTCGACATGGGGGTGAAGTGGTGAAAGATTGACCTGTTCACGGTAGGAGTGTCTATGTTGTGCAATTGGAGCCAAGCCTCAAAATACGGCATGTCCACGTCAAAGAGATATTCAATCACCTTTCATAGGCATGACATCACTTTCTCATCCTCAGCATGAGCAACCCAATGTTCTGCTGCATATCTAGCCAGAGAGCTGTTTCTGATGCCGCTCTGTTCAACACAATCGTCCAACTGGAGCAAAACACTCAGGCAAGCTTGTGCAAGAATTGTATGTGCAGGCTCAAGAACAATATGATAACACAAGGTGTCTTCACTTGAGGTGGCAAGCCGAGCCAAAGTCAGGAACTCTTTGACCGAAAAATGTGAGAATTGCACAATCCGGGATTATCGGACTTGACAATGGCAATTAAACTGGAGCATGTGTCACTAACAGGTCGCAGTGTATCAGTGAGCGAGTGACACTAGTCATTGGTTTCTGCTAAGTCATTCGGCATGTGCAGCAAGTCACGTGATCGTGGGACAAGTCAGGTGACTTCTTGGCACGAGAAGAGTTATGTGGTTGTGGGAGTAGTTAGGTGATAAGTCACGTGACAGAGCAACACTTGAACATGTGTCGAAGGCGATAGGTTCAGAGGGGAATCTTCTAAGTCCAAGGAAGATTCCTTAGGCACTTAGGATCGGTCTGGGATTGTTTGGGGAAGCCTGTATTTCACAAGGAGATCAAGCTTAAGGCCTGACCTCTTGGAGCAACTGTCCTTATATACATGGGGACACTGTTACAGAGTCACCTAAGCGCCCTGTTTAGATGCCCCAATTCGCTTTTTCCTCTAAGTCAACTCTTTAGACGCCAAGTCATACAGACGCCTAATCACATGCACTCATCACATGTATCCTCATGTGACACATCATGTGCAGTCTCCATGTGACTCGTGACTTAGTCGTTTCAGCAAGTGTCTGAGTCCCAGTCTCAGCCACCCCCTGTCTCTAATAGGAAGGTACACTTTCCCACGCTTCTCTCTCGCGCTGCAAAGCAACCCCAGATCATTGCACAGTTCCACAGTCTGTAGTACGCAGTTCCGTAGCTCTGTAGTAATCCGTAGTCTACCGCAGTAATGTACTACGCATTGCACAGTCATTGCTACGCAATGCACAGTCAATGCACAGCCCCAATCATGTATATAAGGACGTAGATACAGGCCAAGTAGCCTCAGACTTGGTCTCTTGTATAGAACCACAATCCCTCCCCAGATTCCCTCGAAAGCCCTTGCTTTCATTGTGTGTTTCCATACACATTAAATCGAGACCTTAAACTCTCATCTCATAACGAACTAGTTGCAGCAACTAGCTTTTGCATAACATACCTTGCAGACTTCAAGATACAATCTACGAAGTAGACTCTTGTTAAATCGAGACCCACTGTTCATAGAACAGCAGAGCACCCAATTCTCTTCTTTCCGGGCACTTCGTAGCGCCACGCAAAGTCCGAGCATAACACAAGACCAAGTCTTTCTATAAGAAGAAAGCACCAACCCTTTTTAAAGTCTCTTTAAAGGCTAAGTAAAGAGAACCCCTTACTATACATAGCTAGGCTAGTGTATAACGAAACCCCTTACTGTACCAGATTAGCTACCTGATACATACCGAACCCTTTAGTACTTTAGCGAGGCTAGTACTATACCAGACATCTACTAAAGCTGTAGAGACCCTTCTTACAGGCTTTAGAAGTAAAGTAAAGCACCGAGACTAGTGCAGTTACACTAGACTACCATCTACATGATTCAGAAGGAAAGGCTTCCCTATAGAAAGCAACAGACGCCAAGACGGCATCACTAGCTCCTCGAGTCACTGACAACCCAGACGAAGAGCACGAAGTCACTAGGAGAAGACTAGACGATCTCCCAACAGAAGTATTAGGAAGTGTCATTTGGATAAACTACCACGAAGCAGATTCAGTAGAACAACCAAAAACAGAATACTACCTATCCAATCTACAGGACCGTACACTTGTAGAACCCACCTACAAACCACACGCACCAGAACCAGTTGAATTCTTTGACAATCACTGGTACTACCTAGACAATAAGAATAATAAGTGGTATACAGCCCACTATTTTCAACTCGCACACAATGAACAAGACACTGGATTTTGGCCTATAACAAACCCAAACCACCCAGACTACCAAGCACCATCGCCAGCAAGTGCTAGCCATAGAGAGAGTAGACACTCCTCTTCAGAAGAATCACCACAACAGAAATTTAGATTTGCTACAGACTACGAATCAGACAAGGAGGAGGATATATCCATCGCAACTCCATTAGATCCAAGAGAACAATCAGTTGAGGATCAACAACAAGAACTAGAAACCCGAATTGTCACAGCAGGTATCGAACACATCCTCGATATTACAGACAGAGAACCAGAAAATCCACAAGACCCAGGATTTCCACATTATCTCACAATAGTTACCGGAGCAGTAGTACAAGGCATACAACCTCCAGCACCACCACCAGTGATACAACCTATTCCACAGATTGTAAAAACCACACCTGTACCAGTCGTACAACCAGCAGTACAACCAGTCATACAACCAATCATACAACCAGTTATAATGGCACAACCACCAGCAGCCGCAAACCCCAGTGGATGGACAGGAAACCCACCACAACTCTTTGACGGAAACAGAGCTAAGAGTGAACTCTTTCTCCGCCAATTTGACATGTATAAGTCCATGAACAATGGCATCACAACTATGTCAAACCCTTATAGAAGAGTAATCTTTGCATTATCTTTCATAAGAGGACCAAATGTCGAAGATTGGGTAGATGCCCAGCTCCAAGAACTTAAGACAAAAGTCTCACACCAACAGAATCCAGTAGGACGAGACGAAGAAGTTCTATGGACAGATTTTGAAACAGCTTTCAAAGGGGCATACACCAATACAACACAGAAGCAAAGCACATACCTTGCTCTACAAGGCATAAAGATGCAAGGACAGAACTTAGATTCCTTCATTGCAACGTTCAAGAATCTAGCAAAGAAAGCAGGATATGGCGAAAATGACAAAGCTACAGTAGACATGTTTGTCAAACACCTAAACTGACCACTACTAGACCGCATTCTAGACAGAGACGCAGAGCCAACAACTCTAGCTGAATGGATAGATGCAGCATGAAAGGAACAGAAGAAAAACATGCGCAGAGATGCGATACATCACTCTATGCCTAGATGGCCAACACAATGGCACAAAGGCCCACAACAACAATGACCATGTCGCCATCCAAATGATGAAACAGTTCCAATGGATGTGGACACTGTAATGGCCGCACAACGAGCAGTCACTGCAGAAGATAAGAAGAAACATCGTAACAAAGGTCAATGCTATAATTGTTCCAAGCAAGGACACCTTGCATGCGAATGTCCTAACAAGAAGAGTTTGCAAACACAACAACACAAACCTCTCAAGTCCAACCAGAAGAAGAACACTAAATTTAGACCTAGAACTTCCTTCGCTAGGGCGATCATAGAAGAAGATTCAGATGATGAAGACTTCTTTGAAGAAGTCAAATCAGATGACAAATCAAATGATCAACCTAACATTGCTCAAATAGCAGCTCAAACCACTTCATTTTCCGATGAAGAGCGCGAGCAATGGGCAAAAGAAATGTGAAAGAATGGTGTAAATTTTCAGTAAGCCCGAGTCACCAGGCCATGATAAGGGTAGTGTTCAATGCAGACACATTCGTGCCGAAGCAACGATCAGTAAAGGCCACAGTTAAACTTCGAACAAAGGACAAGAAAGGACAAGTTAAAGCATTAATCGACAGTGGTGCAACAGATAATTTTATTGCACCCACACTCGTAAGATGATACAAGTTCCCTACATACAAATTGAGTCAACCAAGGACCATTCATAATGTAGATGGAACATGAAACTCTTTAGGAAATATTACAGAAGCCACGGACTTAGAAGTCTACTATGGTCCAGTCAAGAAGAAAGAAACCTTCTTTATCATCAACTTAGGAGGCAATAAAATGCTATTAGGATACCCCTTTTTATCCAATACTAATCCACTGATTAATTGGAAAACAAGTACATTCTACGGCAATGGAACTATCGCAACCAAAGACGCACACCTATGGACCCCAGAAAGGCAACTGCAGCTCCTAAAAGAGATTAGGCCAGAGATGTATGAAATGGAAAAGCATGATCCACATTTCATACCAAGCAACAAAAGAGGAACCATTCTTTATCCAAAGAAATACCTCAGAAAGATGACAACAGCCACAGATCTTGCAATAGAAGCCAGAGATAAGAAGGAACAAACTTGGCAAGAAATTGTTCCAAAGGCTTATCACACTTATGGCAAAGTCTTCGACGAAATTAAGGCTATGCGTTTCCCAAAGTCAAGACCATGGGATCATGCAATAGAATTTACAGAAGACATTCCAAAAACCATAGACTGCAAGCTCATACAATTGGCACCACGTGAACAGGAAGTGTTAGACAAATTCCTAGACGAACATCTAAAGAAGAAGTATATTACGACCTCTAACTCGAACTACACATCACCCTTCTTCTTTGTAAAGAAGAAAGATGGAAAATTGCGACCAGTTCAAGATTATAGAGCCATCAACAAGTATACGAAGAGAAATATGTATCCACTCCCATTAATCAAAGAAATTATTGCCCAGATCCATGACGCGGATTGGTTTACCAAGTTTGATATACGATGGGGATACAATAACATCCGAATCAAGGATGGAGACCAGCCTAATGCTGCATTTAAGACAAACAGAGGACTTTTTGAACCAAATGTCATATTCTTCGGCTTAACAAACTCTCCAGCAACATTCCAGATGATGATGGATGCATACTTTAGAGCAGAAATCGCCAAGGGCGAAGTATTCATCTATATGGATGATATACTAATACCTACCAAAGGATCCCTACGACAACACAACAGAGACATAGTGAAAGTCCTTAAGAAATTACTTAGACACAATCTCTATCTGAACCCAGAGAAGTGTCACTTCCACAAGAAGCAAGTGGAATACCTCGGAGTTATCATAGGCAATGGTAAAGTCCAAATGGACCCAATCAAAACAAGAGGATTGACCAATTGGCCACAACCTACAAAACTCAAAGAACTACACTCATTTCTTGGATTTGGAAATTACTACAGAGATTTCATTTCCAATTATTTGTGTATAGCAAGACCGCTTAATGAATTGACGAAGAAGAACATGGCATACATATGGAGTAAAGAAGCAGAACAGGCTTTCCAGACACTTAAGAAAGTGTTCACTTCATACCCAGGCCTTAGAAATCATGATCCAGAGTGCAGATATATATTAGAAACAGATGCCAGCGATTTTGCAATGGGCGCCACCCTTGCTCAAGATTTCAAAGATGGACGCCACCCCATTGCTTACTTCAGCAAATCACTTTTGCCAGCAGAACGAAATTACCAAATTGCTGACAAAGAATTATTAGCAATCATTAGAGCAGTTCAAGTGTTTAGACACCTCTTATTAGGCGCTAAACACAAGATACTGATAAGATCAGATCATGAGAACCTGAAATATTTCAAATCATCTAGAAAAATCATGCCCAGACAGGCAAGATGGTACAAATTTCTAGAAGACTACAATTTTGAATTGGAACACCTCCCTGGTCATACCAATACAGTAGCCGATCTTCTTAGCAGAAGAAGCAACCTTAACAAGGGGGTGGATATCAACAATTCCATTCAAATCCTTCCAGATCATCTTTTTGTGTGCAAAACAGGCACATCAAAGAAGATTTACCTAGAAGATGATGATGAAACACGTAGAAATATTCAAAGAGAAATCCATGACACCCCGATTGGAGGCCATCCCGGCATTTCCAATACATGGTACCTTGTAAACCGAAACTATGAAGGACCCCTACTGCGCAAATTTGTTGAACAATACATTAAGGGATGCACAAAGTGTCAAGAAGCAAAACCAAAGACAACCCTGAAATGCACCCCTTTACAGCCCTTTGATATGCACACATCAGAAGGACCCTTCAAATATGTTTCAATGGATCTCATCACCGATCTTCCCAAGTCAGGAAAATATGATGCCATTCTCACCATAGTGGATCAAGGATGTTCCAAAGCAGCAAAGTTCATCCCGTGTAATAAGACCATAGATGGCGAAGGCACAGCAATTCTGTATTTCAAACACCTGTTCCCCTTATTTGGAATACCGAAGCGCATCATATCCGATCGAGATCCCAGATTTACAGCACACTTTACAAGAGCAGTATGCAAAGCCACAGGCATACAGCAGAACCTGAGTACAGCATTCCACCCCCGTACAGACGGACAGACAGAGCGAATGAATCAATGGGTAGAGACCTACCTACACAGCTTTGTGAATGGACACCAAGACAATTGGAGCGCCCTACTTCCTCTAGCTGAATTCGCACATAATTCATGGAAACATGAGAAGACGAAATACTTGCCACATGAACTCATCACAGGCAGCATTCCATCAGCAAAACTGATGCCCCTCGATGATTCAACTCCCTGATAAGCTCCGCCTCTGGTACGGAGAGAGGTGAGGTGTTTCACGGACCGACGGACTGGCTGGGATCACGTGATCCCATGACTCAACTACGATACACACGTGGCTCCCTGACTGGACTGGCTGACTGAGGCTCTTACTGTACTGCTGACTGATTAGGCTGACTGATACGCGCATCATGCTGACAGTGTACTATACGATGACTGAGCATGACTGATGGACTGACAAACCGACTTACCAATCGGTTATAGGACTATTAGTCATACACGGTTCGAACCTGTATATATAGGACTCTGTACGAACGGTTGAGCCTTAAGCTCGACTTTGCTTTGCAATCGCAGCTCCTTGTACCCTCCTGTTCACTGCGCGGCCCTCTCAGCTCTTTCATTTACCTTTCGAGGTCCTTAAAGGCGGATCTCACCTTCGGAGCTTAGTGATTGTGCTATAACAATCAGCGCGCATCTCAGGAGTCTGATTGCGTGTCACGGCACGCTTCGGACCGCACACCTTCCCCTTTGGTCAAGTGTGCACAAAGCCCCGCTGCGGGCTTAACACAAGTCGAGCTTCTCTTAAAGCCAACCTGGCTGACATACTCCTCGACCTCAGAAGAAAACGAAAGCTCTCAAAGAGCCCTGACATCAGGTTCAGAAATAGAACCACCGACGATCTTCCTTTGGAAATACAAGGGAAAGCCTTCTGGCTAGAATCAAGAACTGAAGGACGATCAGCATATCACCTCAGAGACGGGTTGTATACATACCCCGTAGAATACATCAACAGGACCTGGTACAGGATCAGCTGGACCATTGATCAGTGCTACGAAGTTAGCAGAGAAGACGAGATCGAAGATCTTCAAGCATCAGGACTAGGAACCAGAAACCAACCATTCCTACTCGCCCCAGATCTCGAACGAATCCACACAGAAGTCACACAAGGAAGTGACAATGCCCCTGAAGAAACCACTTCATTAGTATCAGACCCAGATATCCCCACTACAGACCAAGCTCACGCACCGGTCATCGAACAACTCACAAAAGCAATGGCAGCAATCGCCGTAGCCCACGTGCAACCAGCACAAGTAGCCGGACCAGCACAAGCCCCACAACCCCCAGCTGGAGGACAACCAGCAGGAGGAGGACAGCCTCAACAACCCCCAGCTGGAGGACAACCACCCGCCGGAGGACAACCCGGTGGAGGAGGTGGCGGTGGAGGCGGTGGAGGAGGAGGCGGGGGCGGCCAACCAGCAGCCGGACAAGTGGCAGCCGGACAGGCAGCAGCCGCACCCCCTCACAGCGAAGCCCTCAAAGGAATGATTCCCCAAATCTTCCAAGGAGACCGGAAAGATGCAGAACGCTTTATGCAACAATTCGGAGCATATCGCTTCCTCAACCGACACAATTCAACTTTCACAAACAAAGCGGAACAAGTGGCCTATGCCATCACCTTTATCAAAGGACCAATAGTCGATAATTGGGCATATGACATGGCGGACCAACTCTCCATTAAAGTCAAAGGAAACCCAACCACAGGAGACCCTCCCACACATGCAGAAAATGACCCAGCTCTCTGGGAATGGTTCGCAAGAGCATTCAGAGATTCCTTTACCGATTCCACCAAAAAGCAAGACACATACTCACGTCTTACCAAAATGGAACTGGACATAGACAAGGTTGACTCCTCCATCACCCTCTTCAAATGTCTCATCAGAGAAGCGGGATGGGGACCAGACGCAGAAGGAACAATTAAATTGTTCCAGGACATTCTGCCAGTCGGACTTCATCGCGTCATCCGCCAGCGAGAAACCTTACCAGCAACCATGGAAGAATGGTATGATGCAACTCGAAAGACAGTCCAGAGATGGCAGGATCTCAATGACAATATCGGACCCAAAGGAGGACCTGGTCATATTTCAACTAGAGCCAACAGGATGCGAGGCTACCAAAAGCCCTCCCCGCCAAAACGACAAAAAGATCCCAACACGATGGATATCGACACCATCCGTACCACTGGAAAGCTAACGGACGAAGAACGCACCAAACTGATGAAAGAAGGAAGGTGCTTCCGCTGCCGCAAATTGGGACATATGTCCAGAGCCTGCCCCGACAAGGGCAAAGGAAAAACCCCAGATCAACCCCGCAGCTCCCAAGGGCAATACACCAAAGAAAAGCCCAAAGTCCAAGCAGCGGTAATCAATGAAGACAAAGAAGAGGAACAGCAGAGCGAAGCCAAAACCTCAGCCACCGCACCCCCCTCCTATACCAAAAAGGACGTCCTCCAGTACATTAGAGGAATGACCATCGAAGACCGAGAAAACCTCTACGAGGAATTATCGGCAAAAGCGGATTTTTAGGAAGCTCAAAGCCGATGGTCTGGCTTAGAGCAATAGGATTGCAAGATATGATGTACATTAGGAAACTCTCGACTCTGAATATGGATGTTTCTTTTCACACCTCGCAATCCAAGGCCGACAAATCCGCCCTCATAGACAGTGGCGCAACCGACAACTTCATTGACAAAGACACTTGGAAACGACTCGGAATAGGATGCAAAGAACTTGCTCGACCCGTCACAGTCCACAATGTCGATGGCACAGAAAACAAACAAGGAAAAATCACACACTACTGCTGGCTATGTATCGTCAAAGGAGAAAAACACATGCTCCAGAGATTCTACATCACAAGCCTAGGAAAGGATCGCATCATCCTGGGATACCCCTTCCTCTACGACTTCAATCCAAAAATCAATTGGAAGACAGGAAAAGTCGCAGGAGAATCGGTACAACTCCAGAGTAGCCGATACATGCATGTCGCCAAAAACATCTTCTTCATGCAAAGAGAGGCGATCAAACAACTAGGAACACCCAAAGAAGACAAAGCCATCTACATGCGACGAACCAACATTGCACAAGAATGGGCCCAGAAGGTGGATAAGGACAAAATCCACCTTACCATCAATACCATCCCAAAGGAATACCGAAAACATCAAAAGGTCTTCTCGGAAGAGGAAGCACGACACTTCCCACCTGCACGATCCGAAGACATGACCATCAAACTAACTCCAGACACACCAAAGGAGTTAAACTGCAAGGTATACCCCCTATCGAAAGACGAACGAGAACTCCTGCAAAAATGGATTCTCGAGGAAGAAGAACTCGGACAGATTTACGAAGGACCATCGCCCTACATGGCACCGGTCTACTTCATCAACAAAAAGGACAATTCGGAGAAAAGAATTATCATGGACTATCGACAGCTGAACAAATACACAGTCCGAGACAACAACCCCCTGCCTAACATACAGTCAGCACTGGAAAGACTACACAACCAAACCAAAGCAGCGTTTAAAACTCCCCAAGGCACCTATGTTCCCTGAGTCATGTACTTCGGGCTCATGAACGCACCCCCCTTCTTCCAACGAACCATGCATTGAGATTTCCGCCCCCTACTCCAGAAATACCCCGAAAACCTGGGGAACTACATGGACGATTGGTGGGTGGCCACGGCCAACGATGAGGAAGGCCGCCAACTACACAAACAGATCGTCCACAACTTTCTAGATAAAATGGAAGAGTGCTCCTACTTCCTAAAACCAAAGAAATGTCAATTCGAAAAGGACGAAATGGAAATCCTCGGATGGCTCGTAGGAGGAGGACGAGTACGTATCGACCCCGCTAAAGTAAAAGGAATATCAGAATGGCCCAGAACTCTCAAGTCGGTAGAAGAAGTCAGAAAGACCCTTGGGGTGCTCGGCTATCAGTGACCTTTTATCCAAGGGTTTGCAGCAATAGCCCGACCGCTACACGACCTCACCAAGAAGGGAACCCCCTTTATCTGGACTGAAAGATGCACAGACGCGCTGAATGAACTCATCACACGAGTTACCACTGAACCAGTCCTCTGGCATCCAAACCCCGCCAAACAGTATGAACTCGAAGTCGATGCCTCTGCCTTCGCACTCGGAAGTATCCTCTACCAAAGAGATGACAACCACAAGCAAAGAGCGGTAGCATACCACTCAAAGGCACTAAACGCTGCGGAAAGAAATTACTCCATTGGAGACAGAGAATTCCTGGCCATCATAGAAGGCCTGAAACATGTACGACACCTAGTGATGGGATCGCCCCACAAATTAATCATCTACACGGATCACGACAACCTCCGCTACTATCGGCACCCACAAAAGTTGAACAGACGCATGGCCCGCTACATCGCGTTCCTAGCAGATTTCGATTTCGAACTAGTCCATCTTCCGGGAAAGAAGAATCAAGCCGACCCCCTCTCCTGACGACCCGATCACAACAATGGGTCAACAGATAACAAAGAGACTACAGCCCTGCCAGATGAACTCTTCGCCAGAGCCATTGAAATCTCTATCCTGGAACAACAAGTCCATCAACTACAGAAGACAAACAGCGAACTATGCCAAAAGTGGAAGAAGAAGCATGGCATCTACCAAGACGAGTGGAAGGTCTGGTGGAAGGCAGGATCCTTAGTGATCCCTGAAGACATACAACTCCGACGCATGTTCCTCCAAGAGTACCATGATACTCCGACATCGGGACATCCCGGAGTCTGGAAGACCTACCTAGCACTGAAACGAGATTATTGGTGGCCCACTATCCACAAAGACGTGGAAGATTACGTCAAAGGGTGCGCCACCTGCCAAGCGATAAAAACAATTACACACCGAAACATACCCCCTATTGCGCTGATCGGTCCTGGTGAAGACACCACGCCCTTTGCCACCATCACAGTCGATTTCATCACGAAATTGCCCGAATCACGCGGCTGTGATACAATTCTCACCATCACTGATCACGATCGTACAAAGGCCGTAATTCTGATCCCATGCCGAGAAGACATGGGGAGTGAGGAAGTCACGAGGCTCTTCAGGGACCACGCGTTCCCCTACACGGGCCTTCCCAAAAAGATCATATCGGACAGAGACACGCGGTTCACATCGCAGTTCTTCAAAGAACTCTGTGCCCAACTGGAAATCAAACAAAATATGAGTTCCGTGTATCATCCTCAAACCGACGGACAATTAGAAAGGACGAATCAAACGGTGGAAACCATACTGAGAATCTTCTGCAACCACCAACAAGATAATTGGGCAGACTGGCTCAAGGTCGCCCAATATATGATCAATTCCCGACCCTCGTCTACCACCAAAAAACCACCATACGAACTCTGGATGGGATTCATTCCCTGCACTCACCAACCCACACAAGTCGGAAATGTACCAGCAATCGAGGAACGGAAATCACAACTTCTCGAAGCTAGGAAAAGCGCCCAAGAGGCAATCAGTAAGGCGCAAGCACTGTGGACGAAAAATCCACATTTCCAAAGATACCAAGTTGATCAGAAGGTCTGGTTGGAAGGGACCCATCTACGAACAACACATCCCACAATGAAACTAAGGGCCAAATGCTTCGGACCCTTCAAAGTGACGGAAGTACTCAGCGACGTAACCTACAGACTGGACCTCCCAGCCGTGTGAAGGATCCACAACGCATTCCACGTGGCTGTCCTCCACCCATATAAGGAGACGGAACTACATGGACCTAACTTCCCTGAAGCACCTCCTGACCTGATCGAAGGACACGAGGAGTGGGAAGTGGACAACGTGTTAGCCTCGAGGCGAACAGGAAAAGCGAAAACGCTGCAATATCTTGTCCGGTGGAAAGGATTCTCCGAGGTACATGATTCCTGGGAGCCAAAACGGAATCTAGGTAACGCCTCCACAAGAGTAAAGGAATTCCACGATAAGAACCCCAAGGCCATTCGGAGAATGGTTATAAACCCCCAAGAATTGACCATGGAGTCTCCACCACTCCCCGACATCGCTACACTCTGTACACAGTTCGAAAACTTATCCCTGATGTCCTCACAGTACAGTTCTCCCTCTCCTGCCACCCGTAACGCTATGCTGGCGGTCGACATGGAAGAAGTAGCCATACTGGAAGCTATGCTTCACCCTACCACAGAACCACCACCGCCCTTCCCAGAAGAACCAGAATACACTCCACTGACAGACGCACCCCCTTGCATTGAGCTAGAAGAATATTTGCACCTCTCACCTTCGCTGTATAGCGTACATGGACCAAGCCGGGCCCCCAGCCCCGAACCACTGCCTATTCCCCCACGCACCGACATTCTCCCCCAAAACAACCCAGAAAACCCGCGGAACCTCGTCCGGGGTCTTAGTAGTTTCGCAAGGGAGAGACTCTTCTACTCGCCAAGTGGCCTGGCGGCGGCCCAACTCATGCTAGAGCGACAGGAAGAGGCTGATCACCCCCTAGTACTGGACCCCGAGACTAACGCAATCCACTGCGCAGCCACTCCACTGTCCTCAGTGTCGAGCACGACACCGAGCTCCTCTCCAGCCACGTCTATGCACAGTTTCCCTTCACATTACACCCTCGAAATCGATGTAGACGACCTCGTGCAGACACACCCAGGAGATGATTGGGTAAGGTTCCAGTCGGAGATCCATCGCACCCACATCAAAATCCCGGCAACCGAAGCAGACCCAGCGGTCAAGGTGGAAGCAAGATTCATATGTTTCTGTGTCAACAATATCACCGGAGAGCCCACTATCTACGGAACTATGGGAGCCGGAAGACCTGTCTACGCAGAAGCCCTGGAAGCAGCCCCGGCATCTTGGGCGGCACCTGCCGACTACCGTGACAACAGGCATTTCACATTACTAACAGAAGAGCGGATGATCGGAGGCCCGATGGAAAGGGCAATCGAAGATCTGGGGGACTACGGGGTAAAGGCGGATATCATTTGCCTTCGAAACCTCGAGGCCGACAAGCGCAAGCTGGCCCTCTGTCTCAAAGAGATCCAAGCCCTAGAGGCCTATGCGCAGAAGAGGAGGGACGAGTTCGGCATCTATCAACTTGCCCACGTCGGCCGAACCAAAGCAGTCCGCCAGAGACTCATCCGAGCCAATGCAAGAGATCGACTTCTAGGACTGGTGGAGGAAGATAACAAGAGAGGGGAACTGGCATGGCGACACCGACGAGACAGGCGCAACATCGTGCCCTATATGACCAACATAGTAACCAGGCCCGGCTCCAGGCTGAGAGGAGGAGCAGGCAGTAGGGTCTCTTGGAATAGCGAGAACGCCACAGATGACGCCTTGGCCCAGGACGAGTTCGAGGAACGAAAGCGCTGCTCTTACTGCCTGTGGTATGACCATCTCTCCACCCACTGCGAAACGCCCCACCACCTCTGCTCGATCTCAGTATTGGGCTGGTGCCGAGTTCCCCGCCACCATCGTTTCTTCTGGAACCAGATGCCGGACACCTGCCCTTATGGAGGCCGCCACCGCCACGCCAACGGTCACTACCTCACCCGCCAACGCCATGCCCGCTACCTCACGCTGGAAGAGTGGGAGATAGAGTACAATCACAATAACACGGGATGCGACGACCTCTGTAAAGGGGAACTCAGCAGCGCAGGGATTGCCATGCGCCAGGCAATCACTCAAGTCGTCCTAGATGAGTTTGAAAACGCGGGTCCCTCTTATGCCCCTTGTTCCCCTTCCCCCGATTACGACTATGTCCCCGGCAATAACGAGGGATCCAATTAGCGCGTGGAAGCGCTCCTTTGAGGGGAGGGTGATGATAAACTCCATCTCTAGTACGGAGAGAGGTGAGGTGTTTTACAGACCGACAGACTGGCTGGGATCACGTGATCCCCTGACTCCTGTACGATACACACGCAGCTCATCGTTTGGACTGGATGACTGAGATTCTTACTGTACTGCTGACTGATGACTCTGGCTTGGCTGACTGATAAGCACATCATGCTTACTGTACAATAGGTTAGATGACTGATCACTTACAAACCGGCTTAGCAACCGGTTCTAAGACTATTAGTCATACTGAGTTCGATTCTGTATATATACGACTCTGTACGAACAGTTGAGCCTTAAGCTCGACTTTGCTACAATCGCAGCTTCTTGATTATTCCTGCTCATTGCGCGGCCCTCTTCTCTACTCTTCCATCTACACTTTAAGGTCCTTAAAGGCGGACCTTGCCTTCGAAGCTTAGCAATTGGGCTATACCAATCAACGCGCATCTCAGGAGTTTGAACACGTGCCCCGGCACGCTTCGGATCGCACACTTTCCTAAACGGTCAAAGTGTGCACAAAGCCCCGCTGCGGGCTTAACAATCGCCACCATCATACAAGTCACAGAAGCACAAGCTTCAAGAACTCGACCCGCCACAGGATTCCGAATCCCTGGGCGAAGGTTGGTTTCGCAACCCCAGGTCCGACCACACCGGATCACCATTCCTCATCAAATACAAGGGTTATTGGGTAGAAGCACCCTGGGTGATGTATGACTTCTCACCCGCTTGCCCCCAGTTCCTGGCCTCTATGGGCAAGGACCACCCGATTCAAGCACGACCCCTTCGACCCAAGAAGGTTTGTGACAATGCCAACGTCTACAGCACCCCCCAAATGCGCTTATTTGACGAAGAAGACGCCCTTGTCAGCTGGGTCGATGAAGCCGTCGAGACCGAGAACGACCCCTCGCTCAAAGCCGGTATTACCCAATACCGCTACCACCTCTTTCACGAGAGAGAGAGTGAGGAGTGCCTGAGGCAGGCAATGGCCTCCTACGGCACTTCCTGCATGCACCGCCTCGAATCCCTCCAGCACCTTGAAGCCGCGGACGCTTTCGACCGCCTCTCCACTCAAATCCGATGGGCCAACCACTTCAACAAACCCTCGGAGAACCCAGCCACCCTCAAGTCATGGAATGAGGTATGCAAGTCTCTTGCACGCACATTCCCTCACTCCAAGATCCCCGACCACACCTCCTTCAACCCCGTCATTCCCAAGACCTGCCGACACAAGATGTGCTACAAGTGCGGTAAGCATGGCCATATCTGCGCCACTTGCCCCAGCAAGCCCATTAGGAAGCGCAAAGGTTACATGTAGTTCCCTTTCCCTTCCACTTTCTATTATGTTTTGATCACTTTCCTTCTGATCATGTAAATAAACTGTAGTTTCTTTTCCCTTTTTGTCTCTTTTGACTCGAATCTTACCTATCAACATTGCTAGTATTAGCTTTGAACTTTCTTTTAGTTTAACTTTTATAGTTTTACTTCTAGAATTGTCTCATTTCATAGTCTTGCATAATGACTCAGAGACTTATTTACAGTTTGATATTGACTCATACCTATATACATACGATAAAAGTATGAACTTTTACTATAGTTAGCTAGCTTGTATGCTAACTTTAGTTATGTTTTGTTTTGTTTCTGATTTGAAGACTCATTTCTTGTTTCATACTTACAGACTTGTACTTACAGTTTGATATCTCGTGCCCCATGACTTTAATTCGCCCCTTCTATAGGAAATTAAAGTCGTGTTTGAAATCCTTTCAATGAGTGCCTAAGTTCTATCAGAACGAAGTCCACTTGAAAATTTCAAATTGCTAAATATCTAAGACGGTGAATCTCATACCTCGTACCTGAATTACACTTAGAAAATGCGTTAGAAGCCCGATCATGATCGCTGTACCAACGTTAAAGTATTTACATACTTTTGCAAATGCCGATCTGATCAAACCTTCCCTGATGTCACGTACCTCAATGACATCACTGTCTCCTGTGGATGATTATTCATCATCCAAAAGAAGAAGAAGAAGAAGACGATTATCGGAAATACCTGCAGCCACTGATGTCACCATTGTCGTCTAGCATCTCCGATTATCACTTAGAGATAAGATCACCGCTGAAGACATCTTATTGCTGCTATCACCCTTGATGATCACATCAACATCTGATTATCAAAGTGCGACAAAGACAACCTTATCACATGCCTCGACTTAGGAAAACGAAAATCACAAGCTACATCATGTGACTTTTCTTCCTCCTTCTGGCTACAAGTTCCCACGCCAGATAAAGTGATCATAACCTTCACCATGACACCAACAAGTCTAACTTGTTGATAAGCTCCACCTCTGGTATGGAGGGAGGCGAGGTGTTCTATGGACCGACGGACTGGCTGGGGTCACGTGACCCCATGACTCATTACCATTACGCGCCTGACTCATTGTTCGGACTGGATGACTGAGGATTCTTACTGTACCGCTGACTGATGGCTCTGGTCTGATTACTGATACGTGCATCATGCTGACAGTGTATGATAGGTAGATGACTGATCACTTACAAACCGGCTTAGCAACCAGTTTTAGGACTATTAGTCATACTGGGTTTGAACCTGTATATATAGGACTCCATACAAACAGTTGAGCCTTAAGCTCGACTTTGCTTTGCAATTGCAGCCTCTTGATCACTCTTGTTCATTGCACGGCCCCTCTCTACTCTTCCATCTACATTCTAAAGGTCCTTAAAGGCGGACCTTGCCTTCGAAGCTTAGTGATTGTGCTATAACAATCAACGCACATCTCAGGAGTCTGAATCACGTGTCTCAGCACGCCTTGGACCGCACACCTTCCTAAACTGTAAAGTGTGCACGAAGCCCTGCTGCAGGCTTAACACTTGTTATGACATCAAAACCTACATTAGGGTTTGAGACGCTAACAAGGGGGTAATGTTACAGAGTCGCCTAAGTGCCCTGTTTAGACGCCCCAATTCGCTTTTTCCTCTAAGTCAACTCTTTAGATGCCAAGTCATATAGATGCCTACTCACGTGCACTCATCACATGTATCCTCACATGACACATCATGTGCAGTCCCCACGTGACTCACGACTTAGTCGTTTCAGCAAGTGTCTGAGTCCCAGCCTCAGCCACCCCCTGTCTCTAATGGGAAGGTACCCTTTCCCACGCTTCTCTCTTGCACTGCAAAGCAACCCCAGATCATTGCACAGTTCCACAGTCCGTAGTACGCAGTTCTGTAGCTCTGTAGTAATCCGTAGTTTACTGCAGTAATGTACTACGCATTGCACAGTCATTGCTATGCAATGCACAGTCAATGCACAGCCCCCAATCATGTATATAAGGACGTAGATACAGGCCAAGTAGCCTCAGACTTGGTCTCTTGTATAGAACCACAATCCTCCCCAGATTCCCTCGAAAGCCCTCGCTTTCATCATGTGTTTCCATACATGTTAAATCGAGACCTTAAACTCTCATCTCATAACGAACTAGTTGCAGCAACTAGCTTTTGCATAACATACCTTGCAGACTTCGAGATACGATCTATGAAGTAGACTCTTGTTAAATCGAGACCCACTGTTCATAGAACAGCAGAGCACCCGATTCTCTTCTTTCCGGGCACTTCGTAGTGCCATGCAAAGTCCGAGCATAACAGTGAGAGAAGTCATGGATAAGGTGGTAGCCATCGACAATAGAGTCACTGGTGTGGACGATCAAGTTGCTGGCATGGACAATAGAGTTGCTGGCGTGGGTGATAGAGTCGCCAATGTTGATGATAGAGTGAGGGTGGTCGATGACAGGGTCGCAGTGTTGGAGTGTGGTCACGACACCCAGACCTAGGGACATGTGATTAGTGACTAAAGGTCCAGTCCTAAGGACTGCAAAAAGACTGAAACTGGACCGGACTGAACCGCAAAAAGACCGGACTGCAGTTGCAGTTGCCTGAATATTGGGATCAGTCCAGTTGCAGTTGCCTCATTTTGAGAAAAAACAAAAACCGATCAAAGACCGGTTGCAACCGGTTGGCAACCGGTCTTTTTGATATCGTTAGAAAGCTACGATTAATGGCTTTCTAACAAGCCTAGTTTTGTATTTTTAGCAGGTCTAGTTCTTAGAATATGATTAAAACAATAAAATGTTCCCCATGCACTCACCCCTCACCCTCACCCTCACCCTCACCCTCACCCTCACCCTTACCCTTACCCTCACCCTTACCCTTACCCTCACCCTTACCCTCACCCTTACCCTCACCTTCACCCTTACCTGTACCCTCATCCTTGGTCCCTCACCCTCACCCTCACCCATTGCCCTTACTCCATCCCCCTTGCCCTGTCACCTGCACTCTTTTACCACCATTCCATTTCCACCATAGTTCCACCCCCTTACCACCACCCCCTCACCTGAGTTACCCCCTTACCTTTAAAATCACTAAGGGGTAAGGGTGAGAGGCCCACCCACTTACTTTCCCTATTAGGCTATTACCCTTGCTTTGTTACTCTAACTTACCCTCTAAGTCACTGGCACCCCATCACTGCCATCTTGTTACCACTTATCACCACCCTAGTAGTATTACCCCATCACCCTTACCATCACTAAGGGGGCAGGGTGAGGGTGCCAGTATGGGTAAGTTGGTGATAGGGTAAGGGTGTGTCAGTAATGGGGTTAGGGTGAGCCTGTGATGGGCTGACAGCCTGTGAGGGAAAGTCCTAAACTGGTTGCAACTGGTTGGCAACTGGTTGAGGACCAGTCACAACCGGTTGGCAACTGGTCCCTCAAAGACCGGTCCTGGACCGGTCACAACCGCAAAAAGACCGGTCCCTAGCGGTCCAGTTGCAGTTGCCTGGTTTTGTGACCAGTTGGCAAAGACTGGACCGGACTGGACCTTTAAACACTACATGTGATGTGTGCACGTGTATATAAGGATCAAGTACGATACACATTACCCTCAGTCTCTTATATCCTACTGCGAGTCTGCGACTGAGGTTGTTGCCTGTGTTCAGTTTCCACACACAGAAGTCATTCGTGGTACGTAAATGATCTTCAATTAATCCTCAAAATCATACTTACCCTGAATCACTCAGACGGAAAGGAAGCAAAGGTAGCCATGCAACAAACAGCCACCGGCATAGACCAAGTGAAGGCGGCCACGCAACAATCCGCCATCGATATAGATCAAGTGAAACATTTGTCATCTAACCTCATCTGTGTTGACTATGGTCCTTACACATCCTTTCAGGGAACCAATTGCGAGAAACTGTTCACAAATGGCTCTCTCCACCGGATCCCTCAACAAATCATAACATCGCATGTGATACTCATCACAAGAAAACTGCATCTTGGTTTTTTCAAGGTAGCATCTTTCATGAGTGGAAGTCAACAGGATCACTTCTTTGGATTCATGGAAAATGTTTGCCCCATCCTCTTCCCGACTTGTCTCCCTCTAATGCGATCTTATATTGCAGCTGGCTCGGGCAAAAGTGTGCTTTGGTTTGTGCTTTTTCATTGTTCCTGTCAGTGATGACTGACATCTCCTGTAAGTTCAATGGTGATCCAAGATATTGAAGTCATGTGCAAGGCTGGAAAAGCTTCAATGGCTTATTTTTACTTTGACTTTCGAGACGCCAACAAACAAAGCTTGTGTGACCTAGTCCCTTCCCTTCTCACCCAACTTTCTGCTTGCTCAGGTCCTTGTTGCAACATCCTATCAGATCTTTATTTGGCTCATGATGAGGGCAAGATCCAGCCCAGTGATAGCAATTTGGCCAAATGCCTGAAAGAGATGCTCACGCTTCTTGCCACCGATCAACGTCCAACCTACCTGATTATCGACACACTCAATGAGGCTCCGAGCACCTCTGGGATTCCATCACCTCGTGAAACATCAGTAAATGCACAACTTTCTTTTTAGGGCTTGTACAAGCCCTAAAAGTGAGTAAAGTGACAAGTACACAAGCCAGGTCTATTTTTTGTCAAGTTGAGACTTTTTTGCACTGACAAGCTTGCTGACAAGTTCAAAAGCTGACAAATTTGGAACTACAATAATAGATTACATTTGAAATACTATAAGGCTTATTATTTTATTATTAGTCAGCTTATTCTGATTCCCTTTTTATTTCAATTTCAAATTACAATTTTATTCCAATTCCTCATGTTTTTTATTTCAATTTCATATGTTTAAAACATAATATATTTATATATCTAATATTACAGTGGTATTAAGAAAAACATAAGAAAAAAAATAAGAAAAGAAAAGGGCAGCCAATAGTGCAGCACACAGGGCAGGCGTCGATGCAGGGGAGGGGGGAATCGATGCAGAGGGGAGGGGAGTCGACACAGCTTGAGGGGAGGGGGCGTCAACACGGCGTGAGGGGAGGGGGCATTGACATGACATGAGGGGAGGGAGGGGTTGATATGACACGAGGGGAGGGGGGGTTGATGTGGTGTGAGGGGAGGAGTGTTGATGTGGTGTGAGGGGAGGAGTGTTGACACAGGGGAGGGGGAATCGATGCAGAGGGGAGGGGGCGTCAACATGGCATGAGGGGAGGGGGCGTCGACGTGATGCGAGGGAAGGGAGGGGTCAACATGACATGAGGGGGGGGGGGGTCAACATGGCATGAGGGAAGGGGCATCGACACAGGGGAGAGGGAATCGATGCCGAGGGGAGGGGGCATCGACACAGCGAGGGGAGGGGGCAGGGAACAATAGGCAAATAAACCATTAGTGAGAAAGAAGAAAAAAAAATTGCAACTCACAGGCAGGTTGAGAGGGGGAGCAAGGAGCAAATTGCAGACGCGGGGGCAGGGGGCAGTGTCCACTGACTCCTTGAGTCGTTGTGGCAGCTGGCACAATGTGTCAGTCAAAAAAGAAAAAAGAAAAAAAGAAAACATACCATTGTGTTGAAGGCGATTGAACACGTTGAAAGAGTGAATGTGTGAATGTTGAACTTGGGTCAGGTGACTTCGGATCACCTGACCCAAGTTCAACATTTGCTGGTGTCAACAATCGACTTAACAAATTCTAGTGCACATGATGCACGATGCACACCACGATAGGGTAAGTTTTTTCTTTTTTTCTTTTTTTCTTTTTTTCTTTTTTTTCTTTTTTTCTTTTTTTTCTTTTTTTTCTTTTTTTTCTTTTTTTTCTTTTTTTTCTTTTTTTTCTTTTTTTTCTTTTTTTTCTTTTTTTTCTTTTTTTTCTTTTTTTTCTTTTTTTCTTTTTTTCTTTTTTTCTTTTTTTCTTTTTTTTTTTTTTTTCTTTTTTTTCTTTTTTTTCTTTTTTTCTTTTTTTCTTTTTTTCTTTTTTTTCTTTTTTCTTTTTTGACTGACACATTGTGCCAGTTGCCACAACAACTCAAGGAGTTAGTGGACACCGCCCCCTGCCCCCGCATCTGCAATTTGCTCCTCGCTCCCCCTCTCAACCTGCCCATGAGTCGCAATTTTTTTTTTCTTCTTTCTCACTAACAGTTTATTTGCCTATTGTTCCCTGCCCCCTCCTGTTAAGCCCGCAGCAGGGCTTTGTGCACAGCCGATGAATTAGGAAGGTGTGCAGTCCAAGAGGTGCTGAGACACATGATCTGACTCCTGAGATGTGCGTTGATTGTTATAGCACAATCACTAAGCTTCAAAGGCAAGGTCTGCCTTTAAGGACCTTAGAATGTAGATGAAAGAGAAGAAGAGGGCCGTGCAGTGAACAGGAGTGAACAAGAGGCTGCAATTGCAAAGCAAAGTCGAGCTTAAGGCTCAACTACTCGTAGGGAGTCCTATATATACAGGTTCAAACCTAGTATGACTAATAGTCCTAGAACCGGTTGCTAAGCCGGTTTGTAAGTGATCAGTCATCGACTATAGTACACTGTCAGCATGATGCACATATCAGTAAGCAGACCAGAACCATCAGTCAGTGGTACAGTAAGAATCCTCAGTCATCCAGTCCAAGCAATGAGTCAGGGGCGTAATTGTAATGAGTCATGAGGTCATGTGACCTCAGCCAGTCTGTCGGTCCGTAGAACACCTCACCTCTCTCCATACCAAAGGCAGAGCTTATCACCACCCTCCCCTCAAAGTAGCGCTTCCACACGCTAATCTGATCCCTTGTTATCACCGGGGACGTAGTTGGGGTTGGGCGATGGGGAGCGGGGAGCGTAAGAAGTGTTTGTGCCTTTGAACTCATCCAGGATGACCTGGGTGATGGCCTGCCTCATGGCAACACTGGCTCAACTCATCTCCCCTTTGCAGAGGTCGTCGCACCCTGCCTTGAGATGATCATACTCGATCTGCTGGTCTTGAAGAGAGAGGTTCCACACCGTGCGTTGGCATGTGAGGTAATGGCCATTCGCGTGCTTGTGCCATCCTCCATAGGGACAGGAATTCGGCATTTGGTTGTGGAAAAAGCGATGGTGGTGCAGTACATGGCACCATCCGGAAGTTCTAGTGGAACAGAGGAAATGGGGGGTTTCGCAGTGGGTAAAAATGTGGTCGAACCACGGGCAGTAGGAACAGTGGCGGTGTTCTTCGTATTCATCTTGCGCTAGGGCATCATCCTGCGCATTCTCGCTGTTCCAAGAAATGGCACTGCACGCCCCACCTTGCAGGCGCAAGGTCCTGGTTTTGTGATATGGGGTCTCTTGCCTGCAATTGGTTTGGTGTCGCCATGCCAGTTCGCCTTTCTCGTTATCTTCATCCACCAACTGTAAGAGGCATTCTCAGGCATTTGCCTTAACGAGGCATTGTCAGACTGCCTTGGTGTGTCTGACGTGGGCCAACTGGTACATTCCAAACTCTGCTCTTCTTTTTTGGGTGTAGGCCTCTAGGGCCTGTACTTCTTGTAAGCGGAGGGCGAGCTTGCATCGGTCTGACTCCAGATTTCGAAGGCACATGATGTCGGCCTTGACCCCATAGTCGCCCAAGTCTTCTATTGCTCTCTCGAGGGGCCCGCCAATCATTCTCTCTTTGGTTAACATCTGGAAGTAATCGTCATTCTGGTAATCGGCAGGCGTGGCCCAACTGGCGGGGGCTGCTTCCAAACATTCAGCATAGATTGGTTGTCCTCTTCCCATAGTCCTGTAAATGGTGGGCTCGCCAGTGATCGGCTCCACTCTAAAGCAGATGAAGCGGGCGGGCACCTTCTTGTTGGGTTCTGCTTCCGTGGCCGGGATTCGGATCAAGGTGCAGTGCAGGTCCGGATCGAATCTGATCCAGTCCTCTTGGGGGTGTGTCTGTACCAGGTTGTCGACATCGACCTCGATGGTATAATGGGATGGGAGGCTATCGGCCGTAGTCACGGGGGTGGAGTGCATGCTTGTGTTAGAGGGCGTAGAGAGTGGAGTGGCGACACAGTGGACCACATTGGTGTCTGGGTCTAGTACCAGCAGGTGTTCTGTTGCCTCCTGTCTCTCCAGCATCAGCTGTGTGGCAGCTAGCCCTGTTGTGGAGTAGAAGAGTCGTTCCCACGCAAAGTCACTGAGTCTGTGAACTCGGTTGCAGGGGTCATCAGGGTTATCTTGAGGGAGCGGATGGACGTGAGGGGGAGGAATAGGAAGTGGTTCGGGGCTGGGAAGACAGCTAGGTGCATGGAGGCTATAGCCCAAGGGTGAGAGGTGAAGATAGTCTTCTAGGTCAATGTTAGGGGGGTTTTCTGCCGGCGGGGCGTAAGCAGGTTCTTCAGGGAAGGTCACGGGTGTTTCGGTCATGGGGTGGAGCGAGGCCTCCAGCACTGCGACTTCCTCAGTATCAACTGCTAGCATGGCACTGCGAGTAGCAGGGGATGGGAAGCTGTAGCGTGAAGACATGAGGGACAAGTTTTCGAACTGTGTGCAGAGTAAAGAGATATCTGGGAGCAGTGTGGATTCCATTGTGATTTCTTGGGGGTTTATAACCATTCGGCAAATGGCTTTGGGGTTCTTATCGTGGAATTCTTTCACCTTGAGGGAGGCATTACCCAGATTCCTTTTTGGTTCCCAAGAGTCATGTGCTTCCAAGAACCCTTTCCACCTGACCAGGTATTGCAACGTTTTCTTCTTGCCCGTGTGCCTTGAGTTTAACACGTTGTCTACCTCCCACTCCTCATGTCCTTCTACTAGGTCAGGCAGTGCTTTGGTGAAATTAGGCCCGTGAAGCTCTGTCTCCTTATATGGGTGAAGAACGGCTGCGTGGAACGCGTTGTGGATTTTCCACGTGGGTGGGAGATCTAGTCTGTATGTCACGGCGCTGAGTATGTCCGTGATTTTGAAGGGTCCAAAACGTTTGGCCCTTAATTTGGTCGTGGGATGTGTTGTGTGGAGATGGGTTCCTTCTAGCCAGACCTTCTGATCCATGCGGTATCGTTGGAAGCATGGATCCTTTGACCAGAGGGATTGTGCCTTACTGATGGCTTCTTGGGCGCTCTTTCTAGCTTCTAGAAGCTGGGACTTTTGTTCTTCGATTGCCGGTACATTTCCGACATGCGTGGGTTGATGGGTACGGGGAATGAATCCCATCCATAGTTCGTAAGGGGGTTTCTTAGTGGTAGACGAAGGTTGGGAGTTGATCATGTACTGAGCGACCTTGAGCCAGTCCACCCAGTTATCTTGCTGATGATTACAGAAGATTTGTAGAATTGTCTCCAGTGTTTGGTTTGTTCTTTCAGATTGCCTGTCAGTTTGAGGGTGATACGCCGAACTCATGTTTTGTTTGATTTCTAATTGGGCGTAGAGTTCCTTGAAGAATTGTGACATGAACCGTGTGTCTCTGTCAGAGATGATTTTTCTGGGAATTCCGGTGTAGGGAAAGGCGTGATCTCTGAAGAGCCTCGTGACTTCCTCACTTCCCATATCTTCTCGACACGGGATTAGAATTATGGCCTTAGTGCTGTCGTGATCGGTGATGGTGAGAATTGTATCACAGCTGCATGATTCAGGTAGCTTTGTAATAAAGTCGACTGCAATGGTGGCAAAAGGGGTTGTGTCCTCCCCTGGTCCGATTGGTGCAATAGGAGGCACATTGTGATGCGTGATGGTTTTCACCGCTTGGCAGGTTGTGCACCCTTTTACGTAGTCCTTTATGTCCTTGTGCATGTTTGGCCACCAATAGTCTCGTTTCAGTGCTTGGTAAGTCTTCCAGACCCCGGGGTGTCCTGATGTAGGTGCGTCGTGGTAATCTTGTAGGAAGGTGTGTCTCAGTTGTCTGTCGTCTAGAACAACCAGTGATCCTGCCTTCCACCAGACCTTCCATTCATCTTGGTAAATCCCGTACTTCTTCTTCCAGGCTTGACAGAGCTTGTCGTTCTCCTTTTGAAGTTGATGGGCTTGTCGTTCTAGGATAGTGATTTCGATCACTCTCACGAAGAGCTTGTTTGGAAGTGCAGTGGTTTCTTCATTGTCCATTGAGCCATCATTGTGGCCGGGGCACCGGGATAGGGGGTCTGCTTGGTTCCTTTTTTCAGGGAGATGGACTAGTTCGAAATTGAAGTCCGCCAGGAATGCAATGTAGTGAGCCACACGGCGGTTCAGCTTTTGGGGATGTCGGTAGTAATGGAGGTTGTCATGATCCATGTAGAT
The DNA here is from genome assembly GCA_015178965.1 of Russula ochroleuca. NCBI lineage: Eukaryota > Fungi > Basidiomycota > Agaricomycetes > Russulales > Russulaceae > Russula > Russula ochroleuca. The sequence goes on along the minus strand of WHVB01000031.1, from coordinate 18,211 downwards.
CGTAAGTTTATGGGGTGATCCCATGACTAAGTGTCGAACGCGTTTAAGACCTTCTATAATGGCTAGGAATTCCCGGTCTCCGATGGAGTAGTTCCTTTCTGCCTGATTGAGCACTTTTGAATGGTAGGCAACTGCCCGTCTTTTGTTATTGTCGTCTCTTTGGTAGAGAATACTTCCGAGGGCGAAGGCTGAGGCATCAACTTCAAGCTCGTATGGTTTGGACAGGTCGGGATGCCAGAGGACGGGTTCGGTTGTAACTTGTTCGATCAGTTTGTTCAGAGTGTCTGTGCATTTTTGGGTCCAGATGAACTGGGTTCCTTTCTTTGTGAGGTCGTGCAGGGGTTGTGCGATTGAGGCAAAGCCTTGGATGAAAGGATGTTGGTAGCCCAGTACACCTAGTGTCTTTCTGACTTCCTCTACTGATTTAAGGGTTCTGGGCCACTCCGATATGCCTTTGACCTTGGCCGGGTCGATGCATACTCGACCGCTGCCTACTAGCCACCCGAGGATTTCCATTTTGTCCTTTTTGAATTGGCATTTCTTTGGTTTTAGGAAGTAGGAACATTCTTCCATTTTATCGAGGAAGTCGTGGACGATTTGCTTGTGCAGCTGGCATCCTTCTTTGTCGTTTGCTGTGGCAACCCACCAATCGTCCATATAATTCCCTAGGTTCTCTGGGTACCTTTGGAGTAAGGAGCGGAAGTCCCTGTGCATTGTGTGTTGGAAGAATGGCAGGGCATTGGTGAGGCCGAAATACATGACTTGGGGAATGTAGGTGCCTTGTGGGGTTTTAAATGCTGCCTTTTGTTGGTCTTCTTTGGTGATGCATATGTTGTTATACCCCCAGCGGATGTCAAACTTCGAGAAGAGTAGTTTGCCGTGTAATCGTTCGAGCGCTGATTGGATATTGGGCAATCGATTGTTGTCATGCACGGTGTGTTTGTTCAATTGGTGGTAATCCATGATAATCCACTTTTCTGAGCTGTCCTTTTTGCTGATGAAGTAGACAGGCGCAGTGTAGGGGGAGGGACCTTCATAGATGCATCCCAGTTCTTCCTCTTCCAGGATCCACTTCTGGAGGAGTTTGTGCTCGTCTTTTGATAAGGGGTACACCTTGCAGTTTAACTCCCTCGGTGCATCAGGAGTTAATGTGATTGTCATATCTTCGGATCGTGCAGGTGGGAAGCGGCGTGCTTCTTCTTCTGAGAATACCTTCTGGTGTCTTCGGTATTTTTTGGGGATAGTTTTGAGGGTAAGGTGGACTTTGTTTTGGTCCGCCTTTTGGGCCCATTCTTGTGTGATGTTGGTATGTCGCACGTAGATGGCTTCCCCTTCTTTAGGTTTTCCGACCCTTTTGACTGCTTCTCATTGCATGAAGAAGATCCGTTTAGCGATGTGCATGTAACGACTGCTTTGGAGCTGGATGGGTTCTCCCAGGACCTTTTTTGTTTTCCAGTTGATTTTTGGATTGAAGTCATAGAGGAAGGGATATCCCAGGATAATGTGGTCTTTCCCTAGTGCCATGATGTAGAATCGTTGGAGCATGTGGTTCTCTCCTTTGACGATGCATAACCAGCAGTAGTGTGTGATTTTGCCCTGTTTGTTCTCGGTTCCATCTACATTGTGGACTGTGACAGGTCGGGCAAGTTCCTTCCTTCCGATGCCTAGTCATTTCCATGTTTCCTCGTCGATGAAATTGTCTGTGGCTCCACTGTCAATGAGAGCTGATTTGTCGGCCTTGGATTGCGAAGTGCGAAAAGAAACTTTCATATTCAGAGTCAAGAGTTTTCTAATGTACATCATATCTTGCAATCCCACTGCTCTAAGCCAGGCCGTCGGCTTTGAGCTACCTAAAAATCCGCTTGGGCCGACATTTCTTCATAGAGCGTTTCACGATCTTCAACCTTCATTCCCCTGATGTAATGGAGGATGTCCTTTTTTGTGTATGAAGGTGGGGCTGTGATGGAGGTTTCCATCTCGCTAGGTTGTTCCCCTTCTTCTTTGTCTTCATTGATTACTGCTGCACGGACTTTTGGTTTATCTTTGACATACTGTCCTTGGGAGCTATGGGGTCGCTCGGGGTTCTTTCCTTTGTCTTTACCCTTTTTGGGGCAGGTTTGTGACATGTGTCCTAGCTTGCGGCAGCGGAAGCATCTTCCTTCTTTCATGAGGCGGGTTCGTTCCTTGTCCAATAGCTTTCCAGTTGTGTGTATGGCGTCAACTTCCATGGCATCAGGGTCTTTAGGTTTCTTTGGAGGGGGTGCCTTTTGGTATCCATGCATTCTGTTGGCTCTGGTGGAGATATGTCCAGGTCCCCCTTTAGGTCCTATGTTGTCATTAAGGTCCTGCCATCTTTGGACTATTTTTCGGACGGCTTCGTACCATTCTTCGAGAGTGGCAGGCAGCATTTCTCGTTGGCATATGGTGCAGTGGAGTCCGACAGGTAGGATGTCTTGGAATAGTTTGATTGTTCCTTCTGCATCGGGTCCCCATCCTGCCTCTCTAATAAGGTGTTTAAAGAGGGTGATGGATGTATCGACATTGTCCATGTTTAGTTCCATCTTGGTGAGGCGGGAGTATGCGTCCTGTTTCCTGGTTGAATCTGTGAAGGTGTCTCTGAAGGATCGTGCGAACCAGTCCCAGAGGGCTTGGTCTCCTTTGGCATGTGTCGGGGGATCTCCTGTAACTGGATTTCCTTCTACCTTGATGGATAACTGGTCTGCCATATCGTAGGCCCAGTCATTGACTTGCAGGCCTTTGATAAAGGTGAGGGCATATGCCACCATTTCTGCTTTGTTTGTGAACATGGAATTGTGTCGATTGAGAAATTGGTAGGCTCCGAACTGTTGCATGAATCGTTCGGTGTCCTTTCTATTTCCTTCAAAGATTTGGGGAATCATTCCTTTGAGAGGTTCTGTGCGAGGTGGTGCAGCTGCGGCTTGTCCTGCAGCTTGTTGTCCTGCTGCCGGTTGGCCTCCGCTGCCTCCTCCGCCACCTCCTCCTCCACCAGGTTGTCCTCCAGTGGGAGGTTGTTGTGGTTGTCCGCCACCTCCTCCTCCACCACCTGGTTGTCCTCCGGCGGGAGGTTGTTGTGGTTGTGCTGGTCCTGCTACTGGTGCAGGTTGTACGTGGGCCACTGCAATTGCTGCTTGTGCCATTGCTTGGGTGAGTTGTTCAATGACTGGTGCATTAGCTTGATCTGTGGTGGGGATGTCTGGATCGGATGTTGGTGAAGTGATTTCTACTTCAGTGTTAAGCCCGCAGTGGGGCTTCGTGCACACCTGATGGTTTAGGAAGGTGTGCGGTCCGAGGCGTGCCGAGGCACATGATTCAGACTCCTGAGATGTGCGTTGATTGTTATAGCACAATCACTAAGCTTTGAAGGGCAAGGTCCGCCTTTAAGGGCCTTAGAATGTAGATGGAAGAGTAGAGGGGAGCTGCACAGTGAACAGGAGTGAACAAGAGGCTGCAATTGCAAAGCAAAGTCGAGCTTAAGGCTCAACTGTTTGTACAGAGTCCTATATATACAAGTTCGAACCTAGTATGACTGATAGCCCTAGAACCAATTGCTAAGCCGGTTTGTAAGTGATCAGTCATCGACCTATCATACACTGTCAGCATGATGCACATGTCAGTAAGCAAACCAGGGTCATCAGTCAGCATATAGTAAGAATCCTCAGTCATCCAGTCCAAGTGATGAGTCAGGGGCATAATCGTAATGAGTCATGGGGTCACATGACCCCAGCCAGTCTGTCGGTCCGTAAAACACCTCGTCTCTCTCCATACCAGAGGCGGAGCTTATCACCACCCTCCCCTCAAAGTAGCGCTTCCACGCGCTAGTCTGATCCCTCGTTATCGCCGGGGATGTAGTCGTAATTGGGGGAAGGAGAGCGGGGAGCATAAGAGGAGTTCGCACCTTCGAACTCATCCAAGACGACCTGAGTGATGGCCTGTCTCATGGCAACGCCTGCTTGACTCATCTCTCCTTTGCAGAGGTCGTCGCACCCTGCTTCGAGGTGATCGTACTCGATTTGTCGATCAGCGAGAGAGAGCTGCCAAGCCGTTTGTTGGCACATGAGGTAATGGCTGTTGGCGTGTTTGCACCGTCCCCCATAGGGACAGGTGTCCGGCATTTGATTGGTGAAGTATCGGTGGTGGCAGGGCATGTGGCACCACCCGGAGGTTTGAGTAGAGCAAAGGAAGTGGGGAGTTTCGCAATGGGTGGAGATGTGGTCGAACCAGGGGCAATAAGAACAGCAGCAGCGCTCCTCGTACTCGTCTTGTGCCAGGGCGTCGTCCTGTGTGTTCTCGCTGTTCCAAGAAATGGCACTCCACACTCCACCCCTCAGGCATAAGGTCCCGGTTTCGTGATATGGGGTCTCCCGTCTGCGGTGGGTTTGGTGTCGTCATGCCAATTCCCCTCTCTCACTATCCTCGTCTACCAGCTGCAGGAGGTGTTCTCAGGCATTTGCCCTAACGAGACGTTGTCGGACTGCCTTGGTGTGCCCAATGTGGGCTAACTGGTACATCCCAAACTCTGCTCTTCTCTTTTGGGTGTAGGCTTCGAGGGCCTGTACTTCTTGTAAGCAGAGGGCAAGCTTGCGCCAATCTGACTCCAGGTTGCAAAGGCACATAATGTCGGCTTTGACCCCGTAATCCCCCAAGTCCTCTATCGCTCTCTCGAGGGGGCCCCCGATCATCCTTTCCTCGGTTAACAGCTGGAAATAATTGTCGTCCTGGTAACTGGCCAGCGTGGCCCAACTGGCTGGGGCTGCTTCTAGGCATTCCGCATAGATTGGCCGACCTCTTCCCATAGTCCTATAGATGGTGGGTTTGCTGGTAATGGGTTCCACTCTAAAGTGGATGAAACGAGCAGGTACCTTCTCGAGGGGTGCCGCTTCCGTGGCCGGGATCTGGATCGAGGTGCAGTGTATGTCTGGATCGAACTTGATCCAGTCTTCTCGGGGGTGCGTCAACACCAAGTCGTCAGTGTCAACCTCTATGGTGTAGTGTGAGGGTAGGCTGTCAGCCGTGGTTGTGGGGGTGGAGTGCATGCTGGTGTTGGAGGGCGTGGAGAGCGGGGTGGCGACATGGTGGACTACATTAGTGTCGGGGTCCAAAACCAATGGGTGTTCTGCCTCCTCCTGTCTGGCTAGCATTAGCTCGGCAGCGGCTAGCCCCGTTGTCGAATAGAAGAGGTGTTCTCTCGCGAAGTCACTGAGCCCGTGGACGCGGTTGCAGGGGTCTTCCAGGTTGTCTTGGGGGAGCGGTCCAGTGCGAGGGGGGGGAATGTAGAGTGGTTCAGGGCTGGGAAGGTGACTAGGTGCGTGAAGGCTGTAAATGGAGGGCGAGAGGCAGAGGTATTCGGCCAGGTCAATGTCAAGAGGGCTTTCTGCTGGCGGGGCATAGGCAGGTTCTTCAGGGAAGGCGGGAGGTGCTTCGGTTGTAGGGTGGAGGGAGGCTTCCAGCACTGCAACTTCTTCAGTGTCGACTGCCAACATGGCATTACGGGTGGCCGGGGATGGTGAACTGTATCGGGAAGACATCAGAGATAGGTTTTCGAATTGTGTGCAGAGGGAAGAGATATCTGGGAGTGGTGAGGATCCCATTGTCCTCTCTTGGGGGTTTATAACCATTCGACGAATGGCCTTTGGGTTCTAATTGTGGAATTCCTTTACTTTGAGGGAGGCGTTACCCAGATTCCTTTTTGGTTCCCAAGAGTCATGTGCTTCTGAGAATCCCTTCCATCTGACCAGGTATTGCAATGTTTTCCTTTTGCCGGTGTGCCTCGAGGCCAACACGTTGTCCACTTCCCATTCCTCGTGTCCTTCCACTAGATTAGGTGGTGCTTCAATGAAGTTAGGCCCATGGAGCTCTGTCTCCTTATATGGGTGGAGGACAGCCGCGTGGAACGCATTGTGGATTTTCCACGCGTTTGGGAGGTCTAATCTGTACATTACGGCGCTGAGCACTTCCGTGATTTTGAAGGGTCCAAAGCATTTGGCCCTTAGTTTGGTCGTAGGATGCATTGTACATAGGTGGGTTCCTTCTAGCCAGACCTTCTGATCCACGCAGTATCTTTGGAAGCATGGGTCTTTTGTCCAAAGGGATTGTGCCTTGCTGATGGCTTCTTGGGCGTTCTTTCTGGCTTCTAGAAACTGGAATTTTTGTTCCTCAATTGCCGGTACATTTCCGACATGCGTGGGTTGATGGGTGCGGGGAATGAATCCCATCCATAATTCATAAGGGGGTTTCTTAGTAGTAGACAAAGGATGGGAATTGATCATGTACTGGGCAATCTTGAGCCAATCTGCCCAATTGTCCTGCTGATGATTGCAGAAGATTTGTAGAATCATTTCTACTGTTTGATTTGTTCTCTCGGATTGTCCGTCAGTTTGGGGGTGGTATGCCGAGCTCATGTTTTGTTTGATTTCCAATTGGGCACAGAGTTCTTTGAAGAATTGTGATGTGAACCACGTGTCTCTGTCAGAGATGATTTTCTTGGGAATTCCGGTGTAAGGAAAGGTGTGGTCCCTGAAGAGCCTTGCAACCTCTTCACTTCCCATATCTTCTCAGCATGGGATTAGAATCACGGCTTTGGTGCTGTCGTGATCGGTGATGGTGAGGATCGTATCACAGCCACATGATTCAGGCAGTTTCGTAATGAAGTCAACAGCAATGGTGGCGAAAGGGGTTGTGTCTTCCCCTGGTCCAATTGGTGCGATAGGGGGCACATTGCGGTGTGTGATAGTTTTCACTGCTTGGCAGGTTGCACATCCCTTGACGTAGTCCTCTACGTCTTTGTGTAGGTTTGGCCACCAATAATCACGTTTTAATGCTTGATAGGTCTTCCAGACTCCCGGATGTCCTGAGGTGGGTGTGTCGTGGTAGTTCTGTAGGAAGGTGCATTGTAGTTGCCTGTCATCTAAGACAACTAGTGATCCCGCTTTCCACCAGACCTTCCATTCATCTTGGTAAATTCTGTACTTCCTTTTCCAGGCTTGACAGAGCTTGTCGTTTTCCTTCTGTAGTTGGTGGACTTGTCGTTCTAGGATTGTGATTTTGATTGCTCTTGCGAAGAGCTCATTTGGGAGTGCGGTGGTCTCTTCGTTGTCTGCCGATCTGTCATTGTAGTCAGGGCGTCGGGACAGGGGGTCTGCTTGGTTCCTTTTTCCAGGGAGATGGACTAGTTCGAAATTGAAGTCCGCCAGGAATGCAATGTAGTGAGCCACACGGCGGTTCAGCTTTTGGGGATGTCGGTAGTAACGGAGGTTGTCATGATCCATGTAGATCGTAAGTTTATGGGGTGATCCCATGACTAAGTGTCGAACACGTTTAAGACCTTCTATAATGGCTAGGAATTCCCGGTCTCCGATGGAGTAGTTCCTTTCCACTTGATTGAGCGCTTTTGAATTGTAGGCGACCGCTTGTCTTTTGTTATTGTCATCTCTTTGATAGAGGATGCTTCCTAGGGTGAAGGCTGAAGCGTCTACTTCAAGTTCATACGGTTTGGCGGGGTCCGGGTGCCAAAGGACTGGTTCTGTGGTTACTCGTTTGATTAGTTCGTCCAGGGCATCCATGCACTTTTGGGTCCAGCAGAATTGGGTCCCTTTTTTGGTGAAGTCATGCAAGGGCCTTGCAATGGACGCGAAGCCTTGGATGAAGGGTCTTTGGTATCCCAGTACTCCCAGTGTCTTTCTGACTTCTTCCACCAAACGAAGGGTCCTTGGCCATTCTGAAATGCCTTTTACCTTGGCCGGGTCGATGTGTACTCGTCCACCACCCACTAGCCATCCTAGGATCTCCATTTCTTCCTTCTCGAATTGACACTTTTTTGGCTTTAGGAAGTATGAGCATTCTTCCATTTTGTCAAGGAATTCGTAAACTATTTGTTTGTGGAGCCTTTTTCCTTCTTCATCGTTGGTGGTAGCAATCCACCAGTCGTCCATATAGTTCTCTAAGTTCTCTGGGTACTTCTGGAGCAAGGGGCAGAAGTCTCAATGCATGGTCCGTTGGAAGAAGGGGGGGGCATTAGTGAGGCCGAAGTACATTACTCGTGGTACATAGGTGCCTTGTGGGGTTTTGAATGCCGCTTTGTGCTGGTCTTCTTCAGCAATACGGATGTTGTTGTAACCCCAGCGGATGTCGAACTTTGAAAAGAGTAGCTTTCCGTATAGTCTTTCCAGTGCTGATTGAATATTAGGCAACAGGTTATTGTCTCGGACTGTGTGTTTATTGAGTTGTCGATAGTCCATGATGATTCATTTTTCTCAGCTGTCCTTCTTGTTGATGAAGTAGACAGGTGCTGTGTAGGGGGATGGACCTTCATAGATGCATCCCAATTCTTCTTCTTCGAGGATCCACTTTTGGAGTAACTCTCGTTTATCTTTTAAAAGAGGGTACACCTTGCAATTCAGTTCCTTTGGCACGTCCGGGGTGAGTTTAATTGTCATGTCTTCTGATCACACTGGAGGGAACCGACGAGCTTCTTCTTCTGAGAATACCTTTTGGTGCCTTCGGTATTCCTTAGGAATGGTGTCAAGGGTGAGGTGGATCTTGTTCTGATCTGCCTTTTGGGCCCATTCTTGTGCGATGTTGGTGCGGCGCACATAGATGGCTTCTCCTTCCTTTGGCTTTCCTACTTGTTTGACTGCTTCTCGTTGCATAAAGAAGATTCTTTTGGCGACATGCATGTAACGACTGCTTTGGAGTTGTACGGGTTCTCCCAGGACTTTTCCTGACTTCCAGTTGATTCTGGGATTGAAGTCGTAGAGGAAGGGGTAGCCGAGGATGGTGCAGTCCTTTCCTAGTGCCGTGATATAGAAGCGTTGAAGCATGTGTTTCTCTCCTTTTACGATACAGAGCCAGCAATAGTGCATGATCTTCCCTTGTTTGTTCTCGGTTCCATCGACATTGTGGACCGTGACTGGTTGGGATAGCTCTTTTCTACCGATTCCCAGTCGTTTCCATGTATCTTCATTGATGAAATTGTCTGTGGCTCCACTGTCAATGAGAGCTGATTTGTCGGCCTTGGATTGCAAGGTGCGAAAAGAAACATTCATATTCAGAGTCGAGAGTTTCCTAATGTACATTGTATCTTGCAATCCAACCGCTCTTAGCCAGGCTGTCAGCTTCAAGCTGCCTAAAAATCCGCCTGAGCAGACATCTCTTCATAAAGGGTTTCCCAATCTTCGATGGACATTCCTCTAATGTATTGGAGGACATCCTTTTTGGTGTAGGAAGGTGGTGCCGTGACTGAAGTTTCAGCTTCGCTAGGCTGTTCTTCTTCTTTGTCTTCATTGATCACCGCTGCTCTGACCTTGGGCTTGTCTTTGACGTACTGCCCTTGGGAGCTGTGAGGTCGGTCGGAGCTCTTTCCTTTGTCCTTGCCCTTTTCGGGGCATGCTCGCAACATGTGTCCTAGTTTGCGGCAGTGGAAACATCTTCCTTCTTTCATGAGGCGGGTGTGTTCCTCGTTGGATAGTTTCCCTGTTGTGCGGATTGTATCAACATCCATAGTGTCGGGGTCTCTTTGTTTCTTTGGTGGGGGTGCCTTTTGATATCCACGCATTCTGTTGGCCCTAGTGGAGATATGTCCCAGTCCTCCTTTAGGTCCTATGTTGTCGTTGAGGTCCTGCCATCTTTGGACCGTTTTTCTGGTGGCGTCGTACCATTCTTCGAGAGTGGCAGGTAGTGTCTCTCGTTGACGTATGGTGCGGTGGAGTCCGACAGGTAGGATGTCCTGGAACAGTTTAATTGTTCCTTCTGCATCGGGTCCCCATCCTGCCTCTCTGATCAAGTGTTTGAAGAGGGTGATGGATGTATCAACTTTATCCATGTTTAGCTCCATCTTGGTAAGGCAGGAGTAAGCATCTTGTTTTTTTGTTGAATCTGTGAAGGCGTCTCTGAAGGATCGTGCAAACCAGTCCCAGAGGGCTTGGTCTCCTTCAGCATGCGTTGGAGGGTCTCCCATAACTGGGTTTCCTTCTACCTTGATGGATAGTTGGTCCGCCATATCGTAGGCCCAATTGTCTACTTGTGGTCCTTTGATAAAGGTGAGGGCATAAGCCACCATTTCTGCCTTATTCATGAAGGTGGAGTTGGGCCGATTGAGGAATTGGTAGGCTCCGAACTGTTGCATGAATCGTTCAGTGTCTTTTCTATCGCCTGCAAAGATTTGGGGTATCATCCCCTTGAGGGGTTCTATACGAGGTGGGGCAGCGGCAGCTTGTCCTGCAGCTTGTTGTCCTGCTGCTGGTTGGCCTCCGCCTCCCCCACCGCCTCCTCCACCGCCTCCTCCACCGCCTGGTTGTCCTCCGGCGGGAGGTTGTTGTGGTTGTCCGCCTCCACCGCCTGGTTGTCCTCCAGCGGGGGGTTGTGCTGGTTGTGCTGGTCCTGCTGCTTGTGCAGGTTGTACATGAGCTATGGCAATTGCTGCTTGTGCCATTGCTTGTGTGAGTTGTTCAATGACCGGTGTGTTAGCTTGGTCTGTCGTGGGGATGTCTGGGTCGGATACTGGTGATGTGATTTCTACTTCTGGGGTTTCATCGCTTCCTTGAGTGACCTCTGTGTGGATTCGTTCGAGATCTGGTGCAAGTAGGAATGGTTGGTTTTGATTCCTAGTCCTAGTTCTTGAGGATTTTTGATCTTGTCTTCTCTGCTAACCTCGTAGCACTGGTCGATGGTCCAGCTGATTTTGTACCAGGCTTCGTTGATGTATTCTATGGGGTATGTGTATAGCCCATCTCTGAGGTGGTATGCTGATCGTCCCTCAGTTTGTGATTCTAGCCAGAAGGCTTTCCCTTGTATTTCTGAAGGGAGGTCGTCGGAGGTTCTATTCCTGAACTTGATGTCAGGGCTCTTTGAGAGCTTTTGCTTTCTTCTGAGGTCGAGTATTATATCAGCCAGTTTGGCTTAAGAGAAGCTCGACTTGTGTTAAGCCCGCAGCGGGGCTTCGTGCACACCTGACGGTTTAGGAAGGTGTGCAGTCCGAGGCGTGCCGAGGCACGTGATTCAGACTCCTGAGATGCGTGTTGATTGTTATAGCACAATCACTAAGCTTCGAAGGGCAAGGTCTGCCTTTAAGGGCCTTAGAATGTAGATGGAAGAGTAGAGGGGAGCTGCGCAGTGAACAGGAGTGAACAAGAGGCTGCAATTGCAAAGCAAAGTCGAGCTTAAGGCTCAACTGTTTGTACAGAGTCCTATATATACAGGTTCAAACCTAGTATGACTAATAGTCCTAGAACCGATTGCTAAGCCGGTTTGTAAGTGATCAGTTATCGACCTATCATACACTGTCAGCATGATGCACGTGTCAGTAAGCAAACCAGGGTCATCAGTCAGTGTATAGTAAGAATCCTCAGTCATCCAGTCCAAGCAATGAGTCAGGGGTGTAATCGTAATGAGTCATGGGGTCACGTGACCCCAGCCAGTCTGTCGGTCCCTAAAACACCTCGTCTCTCTCCATACCAGAGGCAGAGCTTATCATTCAGGAGTTTCATCGCTTCCTTGGGTAACTTCTGTATGGATGCGTTCAAGATCTGGTGCGAGTGGGAACAGTTGGTTCTTGGTCCCTAGTCCTAGTTCTTGGAAATCTTGGATTTTGTCTTCTCTGCTAACTTCGTAGCAGTTGTCGATGGTCCAGCTGATCTTGTACCAGGCTCTGTTGATGTATTCCACGGGGTATGTGTATAGCCCGTCTCTGAGGTGATATGCTGATCGTCCCTCAGTTCGTGATTCTAGCCAGAAGGCTTTCCCTTGTATTTCCGTAGGGAGGTCGTCAAAAGTTCTGTTCCGAAATCTGATATCGGGGCTCCTTGAGAGCTTTTGTTTCCTTCCAAGGTCGAGTAAGATATCAGCCAGTTTGGCTTAAGAGAAGCTCGACTTGTGTTAAGCCTGCAGCGGGGCTTCGTGCACAGCCGATGAATTAGGAAGGTGTGCAGTCCAAGAGGTGCTGAGACACGTGATCTGACTCCTGAGATGCGTGTTAATTGTTATAGCACAATCACTAAGCTTTGAAGGCAAGGTCTGCCTTTAAGGACCTTAGAATGTAGATGAAAGAGAAGAAGAGGGCTGTGCAGTGAACAGGAGTGAACAAGAGGCTGCAATTGCAAAGCAAAGTCAAGCTTAAGGCTCAACTACTCGTAGGGAGTCCTATATATACAGGTTCAAACCTAGTATGACTAATAGTCCTAGAACCGGTTGCTAAGCCGGTTTGTAAGTGATCAGTCATCGACTATAGTACACTGTCAGCATGATGCACATATCAGTAAGCAGACCAGAACCATCAGTCAGCGGTACAGTAAGAATCCTCAGTCATCCAGTCCAAGCAATGAGTCAGGGGCGTAATTGTAATGAGTCATGAGGTCATGTGACCTCAGCCAGTCTGTCGGTCCGTAGAACACCTCGCCTCTCTCCATACCAAAGGCAGAGCTTATCACCTCCCCTTGCCGTGTCGATGCCCCCTCCCCTTGGCATCGATTCCCTCTCCCCTGCATTGACGCCCCTCCCCTCACACCATGTCGACCCCCCCCCCCTCACATCACGTCGACCCCTCCCTTCCCTTGCGTCATGTCAACGCCCCCTCCCCTCAAGCTGCATCGACTGCCCTCCCCTCTGCTTCGATTCCCCCCTCCCCTGCGTCAACACTCCTCCCCTCACGCCATGTCGACCCCCCTCCCCTCCCCTTGTGTCACATCGATGCCCCCTCCCCTCACGACGCATTGACGCCAGTTGTGATGTTTGGGCAAAGCATGACTAATGTCACTATTACCAAAAAGAGAAGGATTGCCAGAAGTTTGGCATTGACAGCATGTGCCCCCCCTTATCCAAAAAGTTCCAAAACAGTTATCTTTAATAAGCCATTATTATGTAACTAAAGAGCTTGTCGAAAATGTAAATATGAACATTTAAATACTTTATGTAACTCTATAGAAAGTGGGTGCAGGTGCGAGGGCCGGCTCTCCGTGCACGGGGGCAAGGTGCAGCGCAGAGGCAAATGGACCTGCATGTGCCAAAGCAGAGTCCCGCGCTCCAATGAGGGGGGGCATACAGTTAAATGCGGGCGCATTTCTGAGCCAATGCAAGTGCCCTGGGACCGGAGGGAGTGTGTGCAAAATGAAGGGGCCTGGAGCAAATGCAAAGCCCTGGGGGAAGGGTGTGGAGGGGCCCGGGATGCACACGGCAGGGGCGGGGGGGGAGGGGGATGCAGCAGGGGAGGAGAGCGCATTGGGGGGGAGTGTGTTGGGGGGCACTGGGGGGCACATGTGAGCGCAGGCACGGGCATTTGCTGTGGCGGACAGGGCATCCGGTTTAGCACGGTTACCCGATCGCCCACCCCCAGCATATGGATCAGAGTAGAGGCACTTATGCTTTCCTTTTGAAATGCTGATGCTGCGTTCGGTTAGTCTGTGCTCATCAGGGAGATGGCGCTGCTTGGGTTTGCATTTCACCCCCATTTGTTCAGCCGTCTCTGTCCATGAATTTTGATTGGGTGGGACGTTTTCCTTATCCAGTAAGGCCTGCAAACCCTGAGTTGCTGCAATTGCTGCTGTTAAGGAATACTTAACCGAGCAGAACGCCTGCATGACAGCTGGAGCCGATTCATCGGTCAAGCCCGAAATCTTATCATCAAGTTGTTGAGATAACAACTTGATATCTTGCATGAGCTTTTGTATGCTCTCCTGAGGGCTTGAAGTCTGGCAGACTTCGGGAGTGGGAACGTGTTCGGGCGTGTCAAATGCTCCCCCAAAGTCTGGATCACTGGGGGGGCTGCTCTCCTGTGTGCACAAGTGAGGGAAGTGCACATTGATAGTGGCTAGATGCTTGCAGAACCGGCTCCTCAGGAAGTTGGGACAATTGCACGTGGACCGATCGAGATTAATTTCATAATATGCCCCTGGTCGAGATTCTGAAGTGACATGGAACTGCATGGAATCAAATTGTTGTATTGAGTCGCAGGTAGTACCCCTGGTGCCTGTCAGGAGTTGCTGACGCCTTTGGCCTGCAAGGTCTGGGCCCTTCAACCCGACAACTTGTTGCATGTGCCAGTTTTGGTAGTAAGGCACCATATTGACCACTAGCACGTTGATAACGTGATTGATGCACCAATTGCACTTCCCATCTAGGAAATAGGATTTCAATACATGGTGATAGCTGGATCCATATCAGTTATCTTATCATCAGATTAGAAAAGTGTTCACATATGCTTCAATCAGCATGTTGGTGTCCCCTTCCTCATAGATTGATTGCTCTTTTCGAACTGTTTTTGAACACATATACACCTCTGGCATCCTGTTATGCTCGGACTTTGTGTGGCACTACAAAGTGCCCGGAAAGAAGAGAATCAGGTGATCTGCTGTTCTATGAACAGTGGGTCTTGAATTAACAAGAGTCTACTTTGTAGATCATATCTCGAAGTCTGCAAGGTATGTTATGCAAAAGCTAGTTGCTGCAACTAGTTTGTTATGAGATAAGAGTTTAAGGTCTCGATTTAATGCATATGGAAACACACGATGAAAGCAAGGGCTTTCGAGGGAATCTGAGGGGGATTGTGGTTCTATACAAGAGACCAAGTCTGAGGCTACTTGGCCTGTATCTACATCCTTATATACATGATTGGGGGCTGTGCATTGACTGTGCATTGTGTAGCAATGACTGTGCAATGCGTAGTACATTACTGCAGTAAACTATGGATTACTACAGAGCTACGGAACTGCATACTACGGACTGTGGAACTGTGCAATGATCTGGGGTTGCTTTGCAGCATGAGAGAGAAGCGTGGGAAAAGGTACCTTCCTATTAGAGACAGGGGGTGGCTGAGGCTGGGACTTAGACACTTGCTGAAACAACTAAGTCGCGAGTCACGTGGAGACTGCACATGATGTGTCACGTGAGGATACATGTGATGAGTGCATGTGATTAGGCGTCTATATGACTTGGCATCTAAAGAGTTGACTTAGAGGAAAAAGCGAATTGGGGCGTCTAAACAGGGCGCTTAGGTGACTCTGAAACATTACCCCCTTGTTAGCATCTCAAACCCTAATGTAGGTTTTGATGTCATAACAAGTCAGACTTGTTGGTGTCGTGGTGAAGGTTACGATCACTTTATCTGGCGTGGGAACTTGTAGCCAGAAGGAGGAAGAAAAGTCACATGATGTAGCTTGTGATTTTCGTTTTCCTAAGTTGAGGCACGTGATAAGGTTGTCTTTGTCGTGCTTTGATAATCAGATGTTGATGTGATCATCAAGGGTGATAGCAGTGATAAGATGTCTTCAGCGGTGATCTTATCTCTAAGTGGCAATCGGAGATGCTAGACACAGATGATGGTGACATCGGTGGCTGCGGGTATTTCCGATAATCGTCTTCTTTGGTTTCTTCTTCTGGATGATGAATAATCATCCGCAGGAGACGGTGATGTCATTGAGGTATGTGACATCAGGGAAGGTTTGATCAGATCGGTATTTGAAAAAGTACATAAATACTTTAACGTTGGTGTAGCGATCATGATCAGGCTTCTAACACGTTTTCTAAGTGTAATTCAGGTACAAGGTACGAGATTTATGGTCTTAGATATTTAGCAATTTGAAATTTTCAAGTTGACTTCATTCTGATAGAACTTAGGCACACATGAAAGATTTTCAAATGCAACTTTAATTTTCCTATAGAAGGGGCGAATTAAAGTCATGGGGCACGAGATATCAAACTGTAGGTACGAGTCTGTAAGTATGAAATGAGAAATGAGTCTTCGAATCAGAAACAAAATAAAATATAACTAAAGTTAGTGTACAAGCTAGCTAACTATAGTAAGAGTTCATACTTCTATCGTATGTATATAGGTATGAGTCAATATCAAACTGTAAATAAGTCTCTGAGTCGTTATGCAAGACTATGAAACGAGGCAATTCTAGAAGTAAAACTAAGAAAGTTAAACTAAAAGAAAGTTCAAAGCTAATGTTATAGCAATGTAGATAGGTAAGAGTCGAGTCAAAGAGACAAAAGAGAGAAAAAGGAACTTCGGCTTATTTACATGATCAGAAATAGAAAGATCAAAACGAAGTAAAGTAGCGGAAGGAAAGGGAACTACATGTAACCTTGTCACTTCCTGATGGGCTTGTAAGGGCAGGTGGTGCAGATGTGTCTGAACCTGTTGCAGCAGAAGCACTGTTTGCGAGAGCGCTGCTTGGTGTTGTTGAGGGAGATTGGAACGGGTCGAGCTGGAAGAGGCTGTGAGCATGGGTGAACAATGTTGTTCCAGGCCTTGAGTGCTTCTGGGTTCTCGCTGGGGATGTGCCAGTGGTTGGCCCATGTTGCCTGTGTTACCGTCCCCTCGACCCTGGGACTTCCCCCCCTCGATCGACGGAGATGTCAGCCGCGAGGATGAACCCATGGAGGTGGATGAGTCCGATGGATCGGTAAGCCTCGATTAGTATATATGACTGTATGCCTCGTTGGATGTGGACGGACTACATGAGTTGCCTGTGACTCAGCCTTATGTATGTGTGTTCTCAACGCCTCTGAGTCGTGTCCCGTGCCCTGTGCCCTAGTACCCTGTATTCATGTATATATATGGCTCAACTGTGACTCTAGGTTGCTAAGTTGAGTCTCCTGTCCGTCTTACGCAGACAATACCAGCTATTTCCCACACTCCTAGCCAGAAGGCGGCTGCAGAGAGCCTTGTCACTACCACTCCGAGTCTATACATTATCGTTGTGTAAGCAGCGGTGACAGCCTGGGACTTGAGGTGTTCAAAGGCGTCGGTAGCTTCAAGTTGGGCGAGGACCTCGAGGCGTTGGAGGCGGAAGGCGCCATAGTTGATCATGGCTTGTCGGAGTTGCTCTTTGCTGTTCCTTTCCTGAGAAAGGAAGTAGCGGTACTGGCAGATGCCAGCTTGGAGTGACGGGTCGTCCTCGGTTTCGATGGCTTCATTGATCCAGGGGGCGACTGGCTCTTCTGCGTCGAACATTCGCATTTGGGTGACGGTGCAGGTGACGTTGGTATCGGCGATCTTGTAAGGGCGGAGAGGTCGGGCTTCGATTGGATAGTCCTTGCCCAAAGAGGCCAGGAGCTGTGGCTGAGCGGGTGAGAAGTCATACTTCACCCATGGTGCCTGGATGGAGAGGCTGCAGTGCTGGATGAGAAAGGGTTGTCCAAGGCGCTTGGATTGTGGGTTTCAGATCCAGCCTTGTCCTGGGGCTTCTAGATCTTCGACTTCATGGAGCGACTTGCTCTTGTAGGAAGGCGGTGACAAGGTGGTGGAGGAAGAGGCGGCGCCTGTCCAACTAGGTTGGCTGGCGATCTTGGCATCCCAATCGTTGATCGGGTTCTTGTTGTCTTCTTTGTCTACTGCCTGTTTCAGCCAATCCGTTAGAAAGTCCCATGCATAAGCAATGACTTTCTTGGATAGTCTACTTACTTTACCAATCAGGGCCAGGTCGGCCTTGCTTGGCTCCGGAAGTGCCCATGCTCTGCGGTATTCCCATTTGGAATCTTCTTCCGGATCAATGAGAGGGAGAGGAACGATCTGGGGTCCTTTTCTCAATGGGGGAGGAAGAGGAGATGGTGGCGTGGAACGTATACTGTCCAAATCTGACATATGTATGGAAGAGGGATGCTGTATGGCGTCTATATCCATTGGATACTGGAGGTGGTCTACACTGTCAAATAAGGTGGATGCATAACTCATAGCTGTGGGAGAGGAAGGAGGAGTGGAAGGGTATGAGGAATAGTCAACACTGTAATTGCTAACTGGGGAAGGGATGTGTGTACGGAGTGCGGAAAGGTGGAACATGTCTAGTATTGGTAGTGGTAGCGGCAAAATGGATGTTTACAGTAAAACCAATGTGAGCTGGCGTGCTGCTGATCGGATTCTTCGGTCTGCTGCTTGGTGTACTGGCGGTAGCATCGGCAGCGAAGCTTGTGTTCTTCTGCTGCTTCTAGGATGTCTTGCAGTTGAGCAACGGTGTAAGGAGATGAGACAACTGTGGAGTATAGGATGCAAGGGTCTGTAGTTGCAAAGGAAACCATGTATCAGCAGACTGATGAGGACTTTGCAGAATCTTGGGCTGTCTTTTATATGTTCTGGAGACTGTGGTAGAGGCTGCAGATTTCTTAGAGTCCAGGTATTCTTCGAGTATCTCAGGTGTGTGCATATCCTTTGCACTAACCCACAAGTTCTTAGAGGATGGGTATCCTTTCCACTTGATTAGGTATT